>JARBWK010000002.1:16601166-16698666 GCA_030556195.1 Anolis apletophallus | reverse complement strand
TCGGATGTTCTGATGAACAAGGGAAGAGAGCAGATTTGTGGCATCAGGCTTTGCTATCCATGTGTTTATAATCACATCTCTAAAGACCCCTGTCTCCCATTCAGATTGCACTCTGCATGAAGGTCAGGACCCCTGTCTTTGAAGGGTTCAAAATGAGCCTTCTGCATGGACATGTGGGAACTCATGCCAAAGGGGTGGCAATGACTGTGTATAAAGTAAGCGTGAAACAGCGGGAACAGGAGTAATGGGATATATTACCCAATTACAAAGTGCAAAAGCAGAATATAATATATATCAAATACACAATATTCGATTCTATCTAGAATTTATGTAGCAAAATATAGCAAAATATCTGTCAGAGAATACTTTCAATGACGATAAATATTCTCACTGTAGAACACACCATATACAGGTAGATATCAAAGACTTTAGAAGTCCACAGTTCATAATACATATATCCGATCAGTAAGGCTACACACTCCTGGAGCTTATCCAAAGCGGCACGGAGCCGCTTTACTCACCCGCAGCACACTTGCAGCGGCTTGGATTTACAATCTGTGGCTTTTCCTCTTCCCAACTGGAGCTCATTCAAAGCGGCACAGAGCTGCTTTGCCCGTTCGCAGCATATTTGCAGCGGCTTTGATTTTAAAACATTTGTTTCCCTTATTTTGCACAAGAATTTCCAGCCATTGGATACTATAAATTTTTACTTTCATAGGGATATTCCCTTCCATTTGTGGATTTACAAATAATACTCCTTTGGAACGGACCCCCCCTGCACATGCGGGGGGAGTGGCCACCACGGGGACACGCCTTTGCGGCTTGGAGGAACTCACAAACATCTGACGCCATGGAAGGGCATTTATTTACATTTCTTTTGATTTCTATATCGTCTACTACAATGTATTATTGAAAGTCTGCACCATCCTCCACTTCAGGATTACCTCGGGAGGTGGCTCCGTCCCCGGCTCCCACACTCGGAATGGATAGGCAGTCTGTTCCACCTGGAAAGGCGCCGCTCCTCTACTCACGGAGTCCTCATCGTCGAACTGGTCCTTGTCACTTTCCCAATCCGTGATGACCCGGGACATGGCTGCTCCAGCACACTGCATGTCCTCCGGCATGAGCCTCATCAGTATTCCGGGACAGTTCAAGGACTCTTGGCTTCTGTCAGGCCGCTCCAGGTTCAAAGAAGCATCACTTTTCCTCTTCCCAACTGGAGCTCATTCAAAGCGGCACAGAGCTGCTTTGCCCGTCCGCAGCATATTTGCAGCGGCTTGGATTTTAAAACATTTGTTTCCCTTATTTTGCACAAGAATTTCCAGCCATTGGATACTATAAATTTTTACTTTCATAGGGATATTCCCTTCCATTTGTGGATTTACAAATAATACTCCTTTGGAACGGACCCCCCCTGCACACGCGGGGGGAGTGGCCACCACAGGGACACGCCTTTGCGGCTTGGAACAACTCACAAACATCTGACGCCACGGAAGGGCATTTATTTACATTTCTTTTGATTTCTATATCGTCTACTACAATGTATTATTGAAAGTCTGCACCATCCTCCACTTCAGGATTACCTCGGGATGCGGCTCCGTCCCCGACTCCCACACTCGGAATGGATAGGCAGTCTGTTCCACCTGGAAAGGCGCTGCTCCTCTACTCACGGAGTCCTCATCCTCCGCCCAGTCGTCGAACTGGTCCTCGTCGCTTTCCCAATCCGTGATGACCCGGGACATGGCTGCTCCAGCACACTGCATGTCGTCCGGCATGAGCCTCACCGGTATTCCGGGACAGTTCAAGGACTCTTGGCTTCTGTCAGGCTGCTCCAGGTTCAAAGAAGCATCACTCAGACAGCTGCCGGTAAACACTACTTTTATTGGAGGTCACAAAACATTTGAAGCCAAGAGTGCTCCCCACTACCCGACACCATATATTTATACCCCTCCCACCTGGTGTCATATTGCAGGCCCCTTGCATCACCCTGTGTAGCTGGCTGATGCCACCCTGTGGGCCCCTTGCATCATACTAGGGAATCTTGGGTCAGCAATGTCCCCTGCTGACAGCTGTGCTTTGTTTAATCTAGGTCTAAAACCGGATTCTGCCGGCCTTGTCCAAGGCTGCGGGCCTCGGCTTCTACTGTGATACACATGGCGGAGTCTCCAAGGCTAGAGCTCCGGATTGCTCTGGCCTTTGACTCTGACATTATATTCTGCTTTTGCACTTTGTAATTGGGTAATATATCCCATTACTCCTGTTCCAGCTGTTTCACGCTTGTTTATAAGCACAGCAGCCCCACTTTTGTTTGTTTTGGTGTTTCTGTGTATAAAGTAAGACATGCCTATTGCCCTGATCCTAAACTCTTTCACACAGATGCATTTAGAGTTTCTGAACAAGATTAAGATCTTCTTTTGGAAATAATAGTGATGGGAACATTGATAGGAAGAGGTTAACAGCTAAGTTAGTCATTACTGTGCTCAAAAATGTCATTCATTTACATGTACCAGGCAGCAAGAACACCCTGACCCAGACATTAGAGCGAGATGCTCTATACTACCAAAGATTATCACTTCATTTTTCTTGGTGAGTTGGCTCTTAGACTGGAAGAGAGAATTTCATACTTTACTGAGTGTCAAGACAGTGCTGTTTTTACAGTAAAGACTCTAAAGTGTTGCACTTAAGCTTCACAACTAAACTATTACTTTTCCAAGTGTGTGATTGCATTAGAACCCCAGCCCCTCCTTCCCGTTTTTTAAATTGCTTCAGTACGAATCCTGGATAAGGCATATCCATTTGAATAATTTTCACAGATATTTTGACATATTGGTAAACATCATTCAAATAAGTGGGTCTTGTTGTGGGTATTTACAGTGCATTACAATAAACTTTTCCATTTTACACAAACTTTGGATTATTCAAAAAAATATCAAGAAAATCAAAGTGTGAAAACTAACCAGAAAAAGGCAAAGCCATTCTGTGTTATCTTGTTTATTATGTAAAACCATTTTTCCTTCCTTCATTTATCTAGTCATAAAATCTTAGAAGTAGAAGAGACCATAAGGACCATCTAGTTCAACCCTTGCCACGTGAGCATATAGGATTAAAGCATTACGGAAACATGGCCATGCAACCTCTGTTTAAAGGCCACCCTCTCTGGCAGTCCATTCCACTGTTCAACAGCTCTTACAATAGCAAAGCTCTTCCTAAGGTTTAAGTGAATCCTCTTGTAATCCTCTGAATGTGCAGCAGAAAACAATCTTGCTCTATCTTCTACATGGCATAATTTTGGAAAATTGGAGATAGCAGTTATATCACCTCTCTGTCTTCTCCAAGCTGAACATATCCAGCTACCAAAGTCCACCTGTCTATACTTTCTTCCTTCCATGTGTTGTCATATGACCACTAGTACTGTAGCAAATTTCCAAAAGCAACCACCAAGATTTCAGCCCCCCCCCTCCCAATGTAGCCTCCAACACCCCAAAACATGTATCAAATGGCAATGATGGTGATAATGACAAATGGGCATCAATAGATAATAGGCATGAGAAAAAAGTTATGAAAATTAAAAGAAATCGTGATTCGTATGTAATGGGACTTTCTAGTTTATACGCATCACGGCAGCTAACCAGGAAGTAGACTTTCTTTTACGGTCCTTGAGGCCAACAATTTGCGTTATGATCGTAATTAATTCTTAATTATTGTACTACTCACTTCTCCCTGTCTTCTCCCCCTCATTTCCTTCCCGCCTTCATTCATCTTCTTCTTTTTCCCGCATTTCTATGGAGAACTGGAAGTGACGTTGCTGCTAGGCATTCTGGAAAGTGTAGTCGTCCACGCTTCTCCCCCTTTCTCTTCCCCGTTGCTCTGTCTTGCCCCACCGCACGGGCCAACTTCACACACACACACACACACACACACACACACACACACGCTTCTCCTCCTTTCTCTCCCTGCACTCTCTCACCTCTGCCCCCTCCTCTTTCCTGGTGGCTTCTTCCCCCCCCTTCTCTTCCCCCCCTCCTGGTGGCTCTGTCTTGCCCCCATCGCACGGGCCAACTTCAGCCCTCCAGGTGTTTTGGACTTCAACTCACACCATTCCTCACAGCCTCAGGCCTCTTCCTTTTCCTCTCAGCCTGGGCAAACTTGGGCCCCTCGCTCCCTCAGGATTGGGGTGAGAGAGAGGCAGTGAGGAGCGAGGGGGCCTCCTCCTCCTTTTGCTGCTTCCAAGAATAGAAAACCCCCCCTCCCTCCTTCCCCTCCCTCCTTCCTATTTGGAGAGTCCCATCTAGAATTCAGTGTGATTTATTCAAGTTTTGGCCTACAACTCCCAGAAATCCCAGCCAATTTACCAGCTGTTAGGATTTCTGGGAGTTGTAGGCCAAAACCATCTGAATACGCATGCGCTGGCATACGAACTACTAACGAATTTCGTTAGTAATTTTGTTTTAGTAATTTTGGAAAATTTTTTGTAAGTCTTTCCATTACTAATTTTAAAAATCCCCCCAATTAGATTTCCGATTTCCTATTTTTGGGTTCTAAACCATGCATAATAGATAACCATGATTTTTGAAATATTTGGACACTTGTAAGATATTTTATTCCAGCTGCTATGGACATGAGTGAATGTCATTCTGCCTTGGTTAGACCACATCAGGAATACTGTGTCCAATTCTGGGCACCACAATTGAAGGGAGATGTTGACAAGCTGGAATGCATCCAGAGGAGGGTGACTAAAATGATTAAGGGTCTGGAGACAAGCCCTATGAGGAGCAACTTAAAGAGCTGGGTATGTTTAGCCTAAAGAAGAGAAGGCTGAGAGGAGATATGATAGCCATATATAAATATGTGAGAGGAAGTCATAGGGAGGAGGGAGCAAGCTTGTTTTCTGCTGTCCTGGAGACTAGGATGCGGAACAATGGCTTCAAACTACAGCAAAGGAGATCCCACCTGAACATTAGGAAGAACTTCCTGACTATGAGAGCTGTTCAGCAGTGGAACTCTCTGCCCTGGAGTGTGGTGGAGGCTCCTTCTTTATTTATTTGTCATTTAATTGTCACGTTTCTATATCACCCCTCTCAGCCCGAAGGCGACTTGGGATGGTTTACACAAGGCAATCTCTGCCCGCAATACAACACAAGCAAACCCCCCCCCCCCCAATAACCATATAGCATCAATTTAACAATTAAAAACATACAATTGCAGTCTCAGCATCATGTTGAAATCAGTTTCCGTCACATCGTTGTCATTCCATATATCTTTGGGGGCTTTTAAACAGAGGTTGGATGGCCATCTGTCGGGGGTGCTTTGATTGCAATTTTCCTGCTTCTTGGCAGAGGGTTGGACTGGATGGCCCATGAAGCCTCTTCCGACTCTATGATTCTATGATTCATGCTAGATTTCAGTCTAACTTAAGCCATTTACTTTTAAAATGTTAATGGAAGACAAAGAAGATGCACTACAGTTTCACATCACTTTTGGTCTTCACCGGTATTAGAAAAAATATCTTTACTACTTCACATAATTCCTTGGATTTCAGTACCCACTGAGGGAGTGATGGTTTATGAATTCATTATCTTCAAATAAGAGAGGCAATTGGTCACTGTACTCCGTTTGTACCTTTAATCAGAAAGTTGAGTTTATGTGCATCAAGGAACATTTAGTAATGTATTCCCCTGCCAAACTTTGTCATAACACCAGTTTATAAATGGTTTTATGCGGACGGTTGTTATAGCCTGCCCTGCCTGGGTTTGGGAGAGATGAGGGGATGAACCACCAGGAGATAAAATTGATTTTCTACCCTTTTTGCTAGATAATAATACCTAACATCCATCTTAACTTATAAGATCAAGGCTAAGATCTACAAAACAGCCTGGAAAAAAGTCAAGATCAATATTATGTATTATACTCTAGCTCCCTGTGATCTGTAGTGAAGTTAATGCTACATATACAATCCGAGGGTGGTAAAAACAATTTAGCATTTTTCTCTCTCTTTGAGCATTTAATATGAGACAAGTGTGCTGTATGAAAATGCCTCATCTGCTGTTTCAATATGGAAGCAGTGATCTGCTGTAGAGAGAAGCCAATACCTTCGATGCAAATACTGTGCATGGATTCTAGTGTTGTCAGGTTTTCAAAACAGCAATAAGGGGCAGTCAAAATTCATGACATGAAGGATTAACAACCAGGGAGCAGCTGTTAACAAGTCTGTGTTCCACCTAAATACCAAGAAAAAGTATCGATTTCAGTTAACATGGCCATGTATTTTGCTAGGGGAAAAATGGGCATGCTGTTCACATCCATAAATTACACATAGTTCTGTCTTTGTAGACACCCCCCCCTCCAGATAAAGGCATTTTTGGCATGTTACTTCTTCTGTACAAAATAGGAAGCTTTCCAACTCTCACACAGGGAACATTCTGGCTACTTCTATATGAGACAGCCTTTCTGGCTATCAAATAAGAGGTATTGCTTATAATAAGGGAGATATTTAAATCATAATGGATTTAGGGTGACTTGATTTACAATTCCACTCACTTGTCACACTACCCAGGATCTATTATCATAGAACCATAGAAGCTCAGAGTTGGGAGGGACCACAAGGGCCAGCTAGTTTAACCCCTTGTCTTATGACCGGTCCTATAAGGGACAAGTTTTCTGACTATCAGATAAGAGACATTGCTTATAATAAGGGACATATTTCAATTGAAATTGGTTTAGAGCACTCATGTCAGGTCCAAGGCCAATGGGCCAAATCCAACTTATCGTCTAATTTTATGTGACCCATGAGGCTTTCAATGCCTGGGCAACATAGTTACATTTATATAGTCTTACAACTGCAGCAAGCTCTTTGAAGGCAACCATAAGGCTGATGTGACCTTCAGTGGAAATGAGTTTGACCCCGCTGGTTTAGAGTGACTTCATGTACAGTTCCAAAGAACCATTGAAGTTTAGAGTTAGAAGGGACCACAAGGGCCGTCTAGTCCAGTCCCTGGCCTTATTGCCAGTCCTTTCAGAGACAGGTTTTCTGCCAGTCTTAAAGGGACAAGTTTTCTAGCTATCAAATTAGGGACATCGGTTGTAATAAGGGACATATTTCAGCCATTATGGGTTTAGAGCACATGTGTGAAGCACAAAGCTCATGGGCAAAATCCAGCCACCACCTAATTTTTCTGTGACCCACCAGGCTTTCAACATCAGGACAGCATAGTTTATTTATTTATTTATTTATTATTTGCGTTTGTATTCCGCCTCTTCCCGAGGGCTCGTGGCGGGTTACAAGACATACATAGTGATCGGCAGGCAACACTCATGCCGACTCACGAACAAAATAAAACAATGCTATAACCATAAAAATAACAAAAATGATACTAAAAACATCATTAAAACATTGTTAAAATTACACTAAGTGACAAAGAACGGTAACACAGAGTCATAAGTCGATTGAAAGCAAGAGGCGTTATATGTCAACCGAAGGCCTGCTTGAAAAGGAAGGTCTTACAGGCCCTGCGGAAGGGGGCGAGCTCCCGTATGGCTCTAGCCTCCTCCGGCAGGGCATTCCAGGCCGTTGGAGCTGCTACTGAGAAGGAGCGCTGCCTAGTTGATGATAGGCGGCAGAGGCGGATCGGTGGAATCTCCAGCAGGTTTTGCTCTGCTGAGCGGAGTGATCTCGGGGATCGTATGGGGCAAGGCGGTCCAAGAGGTACGCAGGCCCTAGACCGTACAAGGCCTTAAAGGTCAACACCAGCACCTTGAAGGTGATTCAGTACTCAACTGGCAGCCAGTGCAGTTGCTGAAGGATGGGCGTAATGTGCTGCCTCACCGCACTCCTGCCAGCAGGCGAGCAGCGGCATTCTGCACTAGCTTGAGTTTCCGAATCGTCGCCAAGGGAAGGCCAACGTAGAGGGCGTTACAGTAGTCTAGTCTCGAGATGACCGTCGCTTGGATCACCGTAGCCAGGTCATTCCTGGACAGGTAGGGGGCCAGTCGCCCTAGCCTGACGTAGGTGGTAGAACGCCACCCTGCTGACCGCGGAGACCTGGGTCTCCATGGTCAGCAGGGAGTCGAACTGAACACCCAAGCTCTTAACAATTGACGACGTGCTTAATTGCTCGCCGTCCAGAGTAGGCAACCGGCACTCATCCCGGCCAGGCCGACCAGGCCATAGGATCTCCGTCTTCGACGGATTCACCTTCAGCCGGCTGGCCCGCAGCCAACCAGTCACGGCTTCGAGGCACAGATGGAAGCAATCGGGTACGGTATCCGGCCTGCCGTCCATTCGCAGCAGAAGCTGGGTGTCATCAGCGTACTGATAACACTCCAGACCAAAGTCGCGGGCCAGCTGGGCCAGGGGGCGCATATAAACGTTGAATAATAAGGGGAGAGAATGGCCCCTGGGGACCCTACAGTTAAGTGGGAGCCGCCTGAGACCATCCCGCCCCTCCACACGCTGTCCCCGATCCCGGAGAAAGGAGGCCACCCATTTACGGGCAGTCCCCTGACTCCGGAAGCGGATAGGCGGTGGGTCAACAATGCATGGTCTACTGTATCAAACGCTGCTGTCAGATCTAACAAGACAAGCAGTGCCGATCCACCCTGGTCCAGCTGGCGGCGAAGTTGGTCTGTAATGGCGACAAGCACGGTCTCCGTCCCGTGCCCAATACGGAAGCCGGACTGGAAGGGATCAAATCCAGCTGTGTCTTCTAAGAACTGCTGCAGCTGATCCGCTGCTGCCCTCTCAATCACCTTGCCCAGGAAGGGCAAGTTGGAAACAGGCCGGTAGTTGCAGTTATATAGTCTTTCAATTGCAACCAGCTCTTAAGGTAACCATAAGGCTGATGTGGCCCTCAGTGAAAATCAGTTTGACCTCTGATTTAGAGTGCCTTCATTTACAGTTCCACTAAGAAGCTACACTTCCCACATCAGTAAAATTATCCTAAAAGCACAGAAACTCAGAGTTGGAAGTGACCACAAGGGCCGTCCATTCCAACCCCTTGCCTTACAGGAAGAGCTGAAAGAATTGTGTCATTTTTAATTCATCATAATACATCATACATCATACATTATGTTGTTGCTACAGATACATATATTATAATATATTATACATAAATTATGCATACATTATAGCAATTTAGAAAGTTCATTTTTATTATTACATGAATTTTCTAACTACAAAGAAAAAAGAGGACTACTAAATATCTTTGGATATGAGAGTGATTTTAATTTATATAAAAAGGAAGAAAAACCTTAGGATGCTTATGGGTTTTGAAGATTGTATATTTGATAGAATATAAAATTATGTATTATCAGTAATATTGAGAAGATGGCTTTTCATAAAGATGCAGAGGACAGGAAGTTTATTGTTAAATTTATTGTTAAATTTACTGATGATGTGCAATGTTTTAAAATGATTTTATTGTGAATTGTAATTTTTATGGTATTATTTCTGTTGTTAGCATCTTCTGATGCTCATGTGAGGCCGCTTTAAGTCCCCCTTGTGGGGAGAAGGGCAGGATAGAAATATACAAAATAAATAAATAAATAAGTCATTTTTAAATACATTATGTGTACATTTAAGGGGTCGGGAGAAAAGTTATAAGTCTGTTCAATAGTTTCTAGAGTGTAGCTTGTTTATTTTTTGTTAGATTGTTAGCAGCAGTTCAGTATGATGCTTATATTGTTTATTATTCAGTGAAGATTTTTTTAAATATGAGAGGGCGATTTCGCAGTGACATCTGTCATCCCATTGATTGTCAGGGTTTATCTGGCTGATCTGACTGGCTAGACTTGTGTTTCCTTTCCTCCTCTTTGCTCCATGTGTGTCCTCCTAAAGCTTCATGCTCAATTGAAAAAGACAACCATCCCAAATAGGAGTATGCCATTCTTTGTATATGGTAGATACTTATATTTGTAATGTGATTTTGCTGATAAGTATAAGCATTTTCAATTTTCACAGGCTTTTCACACATTGACTACAGTGGACTTATAAAAGTGTGTTATACTATCAATTTTAAAGTATTTACAGGGAGTTGGTGCTTTGCTTTTATAGTGTTGCTAAAGTTCTGGTAGTGAAAATTTCAGAGCTCTAACAAAACTTTCAAAATTTCATTATTTCATTATTGGCCATTTTTATGACAGAATCAATTAAGAATTGCCATTTATAATGAAATGTTGAAAGTTTTGTTAGAGTGCTGAAATTTTCACCACCAGAACTTTAGAAACACTATAGAAGCAAAGCACCAGCACTCTCTAGTTTTGTAAGTACTTTAGAAGCATTTAGAACCATGGTTTGCCCATGCCTAAACTGGCATAACCTTAACTATACTTATCATCATCACATCTTTGGCATGGCCTTGGAATGTAGAGAGGAATATGTACCAACCACCTGTTAAGACACATCACTAGTTCATTAGTCATAAATATTGCAGTTGTCAGGATAAACAGTATGAGTTAGTTTGGTTAGATGTAGACATTAGACACAGGTACTATTAATAAGATACATATGTTCACCAGACAACTGGTATTATTGATGAGAAGTTCAAAAGCCCCAAGGGAGTTCAGGGTGGACCAGAGTTGGCAAGGTGCTGCATATCATTGGTGTGGAGTATCTCTATTGATTCTTCTCTGGACTCCCAATTGCTGAGGTGTTTAGGGTGGGAGACTTAGTTTAGGTAGTGGCTTTGATGTTGTTGTTGTTATGTGCTTTCAAGTCATTTCTGACTTTTCGTATCCCCTCATAGAGTTTGCTTGGCAAGATTTCTTCAGATGAAGCTTGCCATTGTTTCTTCTGATGCTGGGAGAGTATGACTTGCCCAAGGTCATCAGTGACTTTCCATGGCCAAGTAGGGATAGAAACCCTAGTCCCTCAGAATTTAGTCCAGCACTCAAACCACTACACCATGCTAGCTCTAAGTGTATACATATAAAATGCCTGTGGCTTAATAAATCCATCATTACTTTAACCCATATCCTAAAAGAACTGGATTTGTTTGGCGATACCACACATATATTCAAAACAAGAACAGCAACAAAAAAGGGAATGCTTGAGACTTCTAGAGATTTTTTTTCCTATCTGGGGGCAAGTTTAGACCCACTGCTCGGCCCTGTCCAGCAACTAGGCAGCATAATAGCTAGAAATAACCATAACACAGGATTTTAGGCTTGTTTGATCAAGGATGTAGGGGGCACTTCGATTCCAAAGTGATTTCCGAAAATTTTCCCCCAAAAAGTTGGAATTTTCTGAATTTTCTGAAATTTCCGAATTGCTTCGTTAATGGCAGGCACAATTGCACAATACGCAAAAAGCTGCAAACGGGACAGGAAAAACTTGGGAGAGATTTCTTGTTTCCAAAAGTACAACATGTAACCCAAAGCCAACAAAGGGGCCTCCAAATTTTTATTGTGTGGTTCCCCAAGGAAATTATGAGATTAGGAGATTTGTAGTTTCTAAAAGTACGTGTAACCCCAAGCAGAGAAAGGGGGCTCCAAAGTTGTATGGTGTGGTTTCCCAAGGAAATTATTAGATTAGGAGATTTCTAGTTTCCAAAAGTACAACGTAAAACCCAAAGCAGACAAAGGGGGCTCCAAAGTGGTATGGTCTGGTTCCCCAAGGAAATTATGAGCAGAAAATGGACTTTCCCAAGTCCAAAGGGACTTTCTGGAGTCCCAAAATCCAAAGTGTAACCCAGGGGGGATTGAGGTCTGTTGAAAGTTAAAATCACTGCTTCAAAAAGGAAAATTGGCAGTGGCAGGTAAAAGAAGAACACATCTCCCAGCTGTCCTGCCCTTCTTCCGTCCCCACACACAAGGAAGCCTCGCAGGCAAGGGTCCTGCTTCCGGCCAGTTTCCCCAATTTGTTCCCAACCCTGTTTTTTCCTTGCAAAACGGTGGCATGGCACCTTTCTCACCCAAGCAGCCTGCCTAGTCCCTTCCCGTTCACGTCCCCGGCTCGCAATGAGCCCACGAGGCTCGTACGGACCTTTTTAAAGGGCAATGGCTGCCATGCTGAAACTCCTTCAAATCGCTTCAAAAAGGAATTTGATCTGAATTTAATCCGAATTACGAAGATTCCAACTAGACCTACAGGATACTGCAGATTCATATTGCCTAAAAAAATGTCTGCTAAGAGTGGATCCCTTAATGTAGTGACATTTAGCAACCTGCAAAACATGGAAAGCCTTTAGAGAAACTTAATAAATGCAAAGCAAGGAAGTTGTTATGAATTCAATATATAATTAATTATATTTAAATGTAAATCAATTAACTTAAGTATAATTAATTACATATTAAATGTAAAATTAAATAAAGTGCAAAATTACATTATACTGTTTTTTAAAACTGTACTTCATTTTTAATGAATGTGATTATTTTGATTCAGAACTGATTAGATTAATTGCGGGTTGTCCTGTGAATTTGTTTCATGATTTCTTTCTTTGCAAGTACAAAATCATTCTCATTCACACTGACATAGATCAAGAACAGGGATAATGAAGCATGCTCAAGGCTTACAATTGCTTGGGAACCACATGTGTAAGCCAGCATGAAAAAGGAGGAAAATAGCTCAGAGCAAAATTCTCTAAATAACTTTTCCTTGTATCCCATAGGTATATGACATCATAGGTGTATGACATCATTACGTAGGGTATTTTTTAACCAGAGCAACAACTATAATATCTGCTGGACAAATGGATGGGGAAAATGGCCAGATATAAATGAAACCCTCCCTCCATTTCAGGGTGGGTTTACACTATACAGTTCTGGTGTCATGGTTCCACTTTAACTGCCATGGCAACATCTTGTGGAGTCCTGGGTTTTGGAGTTCAGGAAGGGATGTTTAGACTTCTCAGCCAAAGAACAGTCTAGAGCAGGGGTGGGCAATTACCGGCCTTCCAGGGTTTTTTGGACTTCAACTCCCAGAAATCCTAACAGCTGGTAAACTGGCTGGGATTTCTGGGAGTTGAAGTCCAAAAACCCTGGAGGGCCGGTAATTGCCCACCCCTGGTCTAGAGCCTTCTTAAATTAATGGAAGAGCCCTGTTTAGAACTCCAAAACTATACCTGCTCCATGACTCTGATAATGATTTTGTTTCAGCCCATATTTTTACATTCCTCTAAGTAAAAACACAATGGAATGGCAATTCACACCTACCTCCAAAAGACAAGAGTTCTTTCTTCCGCACTGGACATTCCACAGATATAAAGCCAAGTTTTTCTAGTTTTCAACAGACCTCACAACCTCTGAGGATGCTTTCCATAGATGCAGGTGAAACGTCAGGAGAGAATTTTTCTAGAACATGGACATATAGTCTGAAAAACCTACGAGAACCCAGGAATGACAATTGTTCTCAGTTTGTGAAGTCAGTTAAAATGACCAGAAGTAAAGGGGTTGAAAGTCTGTAGATTACTGTTAATTGATCTATGCAGAATAACTAATGATGATAGCAACTTTAGAAGTTGAAATTGCAATACTTTGCATTGGGTACAAATGTGGAATGAAGCTCCAAATAGCATTTGATCCTGCTACTATTAGCTCTTCGGCATTGCAGTTTTACAAGGTCTTTAGTCTTCTCTGCCAAGGAGTGCTTACCAAATTACAAATCTCGGTATTCTATAGCATTGAACCATGGCACTTAAAATGTTCCAAACTGCATTAATTCTACAGTGTAGATGCCTTTGATACTGGAAGATATATGGGTAGGAGCCACTGAAAGCCTCAACCACCATTAATTCGTCTAATTCCCCTTTAAAGCTGTCTAAATTTATGGCCATCTAACATGCTGTTTGAAGAAGTGTTTCTGTTTCATTTGCTCTTCATCTTTCATCATCCATTTTCTTTGAAATACCCTACATTCTATGATCAAGCTAAAGAATAAAAGGTTCCTATAGATAAACATTTAACGCAATGAAAGGAGATGATCTAGTCATGATTCAAGAAATATTCATTTCCTGCAATTACCACATTTCTAATCTAGTAATGGGATTTTCTTCAGATATATGTGTTTTAGTAATCACATTTACTAATTCATTTCCAATGACCAAGTACACCAAATGCAAGACATTTACATGAGGAAAATGTTGTTCTATGATTTTAAAAAAAGTTTCACCTCTGCAGAAAACCTCATTAAAACATGTTTTAGTTTGATAGTTCATTCTGTATTGATTTCATGTAGGACCACAGAGAAGAAGGTCCATGCCTAGTGAGCGTCCACTAAACCTGATCAGTCACAACAGAAAACAAGCACTCCAGGTTGAAATCAAAGTTACAGAGGTTTATAATGAGCTGACAAAAAAGAATGCAAGCCTAAGCAGCATGTTTTCAAAGGTACAATCACAAATCCACACAGAAAATATATGACGTTTTATGCAGTTCTGACAGCTATTCAGACTTTTTGCTTCATCCCCTGATTGGCTGAAAAGAGAGGCAGGTTAGGATCCATGCTGGGATTGGTTAGGGATTCCCCTGATGTCACAGCTTACAGGAGGATATTCCTGTGGTAGGAAGAAAAACAGCTGGTAGCTGGACAGTTTAAAGAACCAAAAGTTGCAGGGAAGCCTCTGGGTGGAAGTGGTCCTAGAGGAATTAGTGATGTGGATATGCAGATGAGTCCCTGATTAACTCAAGTGTCCAGTTCCATGTGAAACAAAGTGTGCAAGACTCAAAAGATAAAGGAGGTAATTCTCAACAATCAAGAGCTTTGCTGCTCATTCAGAAAGTTAATGAATTAATGTTTGCCAAGACCCCTCTTCAGCAGGTGTAAAATACTCTTAGCCTCAACTGAATAGACAAACATCCTGAGCTTATCCTGGTGACAAAGTGGATAATCTGTCTTGTATAGCATACACAAAGGTTTTGATATTATTTGACTTTGGAAATATGCTGGAGGGATTCTGGCCCCAAGGGATTATGCAAATTGAGGGCACAGGAAGGTAGCTGCCTTCAAGATACATTTTGATATATTTTATATATTTTATACATGTACATTTAAGAACTGACACATTATACAAGTGATACAATTACATTTTATACATAAAATATCAAGTTGATGCATTTATTCAAGGGTTAGATTTGACAGAGTTTTTAGGATACAGCTGCTGCTAGGTCCATCCTGGAATCTCTAGTACAGCCTGGCTGCTCTAGCGGCTTCAATACTTTGCAACATTGGATCAATTCATGACATTATGTCTGTAAGCATTCATGATAATCTGACTGGATAATACTTCGATCCATTTTGAGGATATTGCTGGAGTTTCCGTCTTGTAAAAGCCTGAGGATCAGGCCTGGGAAGTAATACCGTCGACGGTGTTTCTCATACTCCGTGACGGAGGTTCGAAATCAACTTATAAGCTTTTCAAAGATGCTTATGAGAAAGCCATCAAGGAAGCAAAGAAATCATACTACACTACCTTGATTGCGTCTGCGAGCTCACGCCCAGCACAATTGTTCAAGATAATTAGGTCTCTGACGATGGTCCCTACCATCCCAAATGGTGATAATCAGGCCCTCACTGCTGAGGCTTTTCAGAGCTATTTTGCAGACAAGATCTTGGCCCTCCGCCGGGACCTTCCGGCCACGATTGATACAGTTAGTGAACTTGAGACTCCGTGGCCTCTTGCCGGGCCAGTCCTGGTCTCCATCTCCTGCCAGCTGGATCAGGGCGGATCGGGCGCTGCTCGTGTTATTGGATCCAGCCTTGATACAGTCGGATCTATTGACTCACCGCCTTGCCAGGGCCGGAGTTAGGGGACAGCCCTTAATTGGGTGACTGTTGTGAATATAATTCCCGCTTCTTTGCGGGGTTCCTCAGGGGCTATTCTCTCCCCCTCTTATTTAACATCTATATGCCCACTTGCTCAGCCCACCCAGCTTATCTTGAAGATGGAGGGCAGCCTTTCCAGTTGCCTTGAGGGTTGGATGGCTGCGAGCCAGTAGGTTGAAGGTGAATCAGGTAAAGACGGAGATCCTGTGGCTGGGTCCTCCGGGCTGTAGGGATGTTCAGCTTCCACGTGACGCTACTAGGTTTGGATAACACGTCTCCAGCGTCAGCAGGGTAGCATTTTTCCATCTTCGATTTGCTTTTGGCTACAAGTTGCCTGCCTTTGTGATTTCCCAACCGCAACAAACTTGCGATCTGCCTCAGACTGCAATATGTTTGCCTTTGGGACCCTTGGATTACAACGGACTTTGGGACCTGGATATGCATATCCATTGATCGACAATGAAATACCATACTTCCATTTGGGACTTGGAAACTACATTTTCATATTCCATATCGAATTCAACAGCCCCGCCTTTCCCACATAGAGGTAAAGTGGTTTCTATCACAAAGACTGATTATCTTACTCGCAATACCTCTATCATCTTTTGTACACAATAATTACATGTTGTATTTATGGTATTCCAAGGCTATTTATGGTAGCACCAGCCCAAACCTGTGGGCAATATAACATGACAATTTTGATATTCAATTATTGTATTTTTAGTTCTATTATTGCCGCTTAGTAGTTTTCTGGTTCATTCCATAGCCTACCTAGTGTGTTTGTTGATCAATAAAGTTGTGACATTGTAAACCACCTTCAGTTGCCTTCAGGCTGAGAAAGGCGGCATAGAAATGCAGTAAACAAATAATTGCTAGGCCAAAAATGCTTGTGCTTGCTTACTTTGTTTTGGCTTTCTCTTATCTTCTACATTCTTTTTTTACCTCTCTGCCCCATTAGCATTGTATTGTTCTAATTTTGTATTTAGAAAGACTCTATGTTTTAGTGGAATATAAAATAGTTTTCACTTCACTTTTGTGAGACTCCAAGAGATATGCTGATGAATGCTGACATAAAATGTCTATGAAATAAAACTAATTTTTAAAGTCTCTCTTCTTTTATGTCATAAAGCTAGTGACTCTTTCTGTGACTTTGGTAGGCTCCTTTACTCTTATGCTTCAGGCAAGCTACTATTTATTTTATCAAGCTTTTAGTGTAGGTTATAGGTTCTGTCTCCCTGCATTTTGAATGTGGAATTGCTGTATCCTCCTCCCGGTTTTATTGCATGGAACAGATTTTTAGTAATTTGAACTGTGTTTTTTATTGTAGCTGGAGCTGTTTTCGCCACGTTTTATACATGTTATGAGCATTCGGTTAAGTGGGTTGAAGGTGGTTTCATAAAGAAAACTGAGCTATAATTTTAAAATAAATAAATGAGTGACTGCTGTTCTAATGGGAGCTAATGAAACCGATATTATCACAAAAATAGAACTTATGTAAGAAGGAAATGTATAGGGGATTGGACATTGAACTCAGTATAGTCACACCCACATAGAAGAGGCTGAACCTTTCCTCTGAGATTTGAGCATTTCTTGAGGCAATTTCCCTTTATGAGATGCTAACATCCACAGTTCTTTGATTTCCTGACCTTTTAACTGCAAGTTAGCAAAAGAGGAAAAGGACTTGAAGGAATGCCTCAACTTTTACTTTGAAGGAAGCGCAAGGGTGGAGGGAAGAACACCAAATGAATGTAAGCAACTATTAATGCTGCTCAGAGACCACATTTTCCATTTCTCAGCTTCCCGTTGCTTTAGATTGCCAATGGTGAATCACACCATACTGTGCGGCCATCAGAAACATTAGGGTCATAAGGAAACAATTACCCAATTTTACAAAAGCACCAACAAGCAGCTTCTTCTTAAAGATCAGGTCATTAAAAACTGTTGTTAAGAGGTTGGAGGGTGGGAAACAAACATATATCTACAGCAATTAAGAACAGGCATTCTTGAACCTTTGTGTACTTTTTAATTCATGTTATGTTACATTCCAGACTCCTTAAATGCATCATGAGAATTAATTGGTTTCAAGTTAACATTCTATTCTCCAGAATTGCTTTTGTAGTTGCATCTTCCATGGCTAGAAGTTACGTTTGAGGGATAAATGCTTTCACAAATGATAGCCTGTATTCCTTTCCATTTAAAAAAAGCCAAAGTGTGTAGCGTGGCAGACAGCTGACAAAAGGCATATTTTAATGGTAAAATTAGAACAGATCTCTGTAGCAAGATCAAAAGCAGTGGGGTTGCATTCCTGTGACCATGCTGGGCCATAAAAGCAGTAATAACCCGCTCTCTGCTGATTGGGAACAAATTTGTGCTGTCTGGAGAATATTAAGCTCGTATCTCTTCCTAGAACATAGCATACCTATTATCTAAGTATTCTTAACTTTTCTAGTCATAGGGTAATAATTACACAATAACCTCCTCTACAGGTATGCAGAGGGATTTCATAGCTACAAAGGTCTGTCTCTAGACATTTCACTCCATGCATTTGATGTAGACTTAAGTCTATGAAAGCTTATGCTACCAATTTCTTCATTTCACTCTCAAAAGTGTTACAAGATCCCTTTGTATGCTAATACAGATTAACACAGCTAGACTTTGAATTCTCAACAGGTGTCTGCCTCTTTCTGTCTCTCTCATAAAAATTAAACAAAAGTGCTGTCTTATCTATTCCATAATCAACTAGCTTTGGGAGCACACATCTTGTTGTCTGATGTGAATGAAGCTCAAGTGCCACCCTTTTCCACCTCACCAATAGCAATACTTTTTTAAAAAAACAACCATGGGTGAGATAAGAAGGTAGTTAGAAATGATAACTTGAAAAATGGAGTTGAGAATTGGAGAGGGGAGATAATGGAACACAAAGGGAAGAAATAAATATTGTGTGATGGCACTCCCGAGCCTTTGGGAAAACTGTAGTGTCTGGCTATACTCGGGGCTATCTGTATACCTTCTGTTAAGATTGAGACCTTTAACACACAGAGGCGCTTTAGGTAAGGTGAAAAGATAACCAAAATGAGATGAATAAAGGGTTAATTCCACCCAGGACTATTATAGTGTAACGTAAAACAATACATTACAAAAGGAGATTTTGCTGGCTGCAATCATCTCTCTGGAGTCTTCTGCCTCTGGTGCAAAGTGATGGTTCACAAACTGTTGCTTATAAGCGATCTCAATCTTCTTTCTTGTGAAGCTTCAGCTGGTTAGAAGCCTCTGTTGTCACTGAGACTGCTGGTATAAGCATACTGCTGAATGCAGGTGCTAATGATGCCTGTTTTTAGATTGCTTGGGCCTAGGATTACCAGACAATGCCCAAGCCCCTGTTCACTGTAGCAATGCTGCAAAAAAGGGGGAGGAGTCCAGCAAAAGAGCTCTATACAGGCAAATGGAATAGACAAACTAAGGCTGGCCTCTAGGGGATTTTTATGCTCCACCCAAAAACTACTACAAAGGATGATATCTACAATTTTGGGAAAACCTATAAACAGGGAGAACTAAAGCAAAGGAGAGGAAAAGGCAGGGCCAGGACTTCACATATTGAGTGGCTAGAAAAGTTGTTGAAAGGGAGAATTTTTTGTTTGCTTTATTACATAGCATTGTTAGTTTTCATATTTTGGGAGATTCCATATTACCTCATGTTGTGATCTTAATTAGAAGAATCTCCTGTCATGTAATAAGTATCAGATTAGTTGTTTTGTATGAAGACAAAGTATGGATCCCATACTTACTGAATGACAGAACAGAATAAAGTTTAGGCCATACAGCTTATGCAATAGGCTCTAGGAGCCAAGGTCTAGTTCTGGGCCCTTGATATGTGGTTTCAAAGTGACATTCATACATCAGAGAATCAAGAGAGTTGAAATAGACAAGTGCCATCCAATTCAAACTCTGCCATGAAGGAATATGAAATCAAAGGCCATCCACCTGTTTAATGAACTTCAGAGAAAGAGATTCCACCACAGTCCAAGGCAACATATCAACTTCAAAGGCATAGACTGGACTTCATGTCAGGGGAAAACCTTTACCTTTACCTAGGGGAACAAATAATTATGTTTTTTCCTCTTGCTTTTTGCAATAAGTAAATTATTTTATTTATTCATTTTATTGAGAACTAGTTTGGAAATGCCCTGAAACAAATCCACGAAACTGTATTTTGGGTGGCGCTTGCTCCCACAATGGTGCAAGAGGTGCACTATAATCAGAGTTAAATTACAGCAATTGTCACCTTATGTTTGCTACCCTTTTAAAATTAATATAGGGAATTGTTTCTCATATGTGTATGTGCAAGGCTGTAGCTGGGAGAGGGGAGGTTAGGGGTTTAATGCCCCCCCCCCCCCGAAATTTTTCAGGTTAAAAAAAACCCTGGTTTACTCATGAATTTTAACTGGTTAACCAAATCTCCATGCTAAGTCTATGAGAAGCAAACATTAAATTGATGTAATAAACTCTCTATACAATATAGAATGAATCATACTATTTAAATTATTTTGTGTTATGGAACTACTCTTCATGATTCCATTTTTTCCCAACTCCCCCCCCCCCCCCCCGATTCTTTTTCTGGCTATGGCACCGTGTATGTGTATCCTTTTATCCTCTTTTTGTCAATGCTATTTAATGGTTTTCTGTACTTATAGAAAGGTATATATAAACCCACCCAACATGTCATAGTTTATTTCAATATCATTTTACACCACAGGCCCCTTATTTAATAATATTGCCAAACATGGAAACAAATAACCTAAATAGTGAAGCTAAAAATAGCCAACATATCAGAAAGAACAGTGTCCTATTTTATAATCAAAGTCTAAACAGCAAGTCCAACACTGATTATTAAGCTGGCACATTTGTTTATATAATAGACAGATTATGCTGTTGAAATATTGTTTTAGCTTTTGTTTTTTTATTACAGATCAAAGTATACGCAATTTTATTTGAAGTGGGCATCCCTTTTGTCCATTGAGAAATAGAGGAAAAGGTTGACTGAAAGCAGGGAATTGGCTTACATTTATTTAAAGATTTGCTACAATCCTGCAAAAAGAATTTATCATGAAGTTGAGATGATTTATGAGGATTTTTCCAGAAAGACTCGGGGTCCAAGACATTGGAAGAGGCTTTTATAGTTAAAAAAAAAAGCCAGCACCATATTATATTATCAATTGGATTTTGCTGTTAGTTATAATCTTTTGGCATGTTCCATTTCTGACTCTTTCCATTAGACATGTTAACAATTTAGTTTAATTTTCAAACATCTCATTTAAATATCCTACTAATAATGTTTGCTAGTTGGATGTGTGTAAATTCATACTATAGTTATAATACTATCATTCCACTTTAAATCCCATGGCAACATCCTATGGAATCTGAGGGTTTGAATCTGATGAGACACTTGAGATTAGGCTTGAGCACAGATTCATTTTGGATATTTGCCTTTCGCTTGTTCAGCCTGTTCAGAAGCCAATAACAACATGGGCTCTGCAGCCACAATAGAATGGATAGACTGGATGAGGGCTAACAAGTTGAAGCTTCGTCCAGACAAGACAGAGGCTCTCCTGGTCAGTTGTGGGGCTGATTGGGGTATTGGGTGGCAACCTGTGCTTGACCGGGTTACACTCTCCCTGAGGGTGCAGGTCTGTAGCTTGGGGGTCCTCCTAGACTCATTGCTGATGCTTGATGCTCAGGTGTCGGAGGTGGCTGGGGGAGCCTTTGCACAGTTAAAGCTTGTGAGCCAACTGTGATCATACCTCATGAAGTCTGACTTGGCCACGGTGGTCCAGATTGGATTACTGTACGTGAGGCTGCCTTTGAAGATGGTCCGGAAATTCCAACTGGCGCAAAGCTGAGCAACCAGGTTTCTGACTGGAGCCAGTTATAGGGAACACACAATTCCCCTACTAAAGCAACTCCACTGGCTGCCAATAAGCTGCCAGGCCCTAATCGGTTTGGGCCCCACCTATCTTTGTGATCACATCTCCCTCTACAAGCTGGCATGAACTCTTAGATCTTCCGGGGAGGCCCTTCTCTCACTCCCACCACCGTCTCAAGTATGGTTGGTAGGGATGAGGGAGAGGGCCTTCTCGGTGGTGCCCCCCCCCCCCACTGGAATGCCCTTCTCAGATAAATAAGACAAACTCAGTCACTTGCCTCCTTCCACAAACATGAAAACCTGGTGGTTCTAACAGACTTTCGGAAATAACTAACCCAGGCAATTACTTAGATCCCTGCTCTGTACTCTTCACATGCTATTTAGCCCTTGTCTAGCTTTTCTACCTATTCAATAAGCCCTGGAAATGAACAGCCACAGGTACCACCTTGACCATTAGTGAGGGCCTTGTCATGTACTTTATCCACTTCTCCAGGCCTATGTTTCCCCTGTTGGCCCAGCTCTCTTGTGGTTATGCAGTGCACCTTGAAAATAATAGCTCCAGGCCCCACCCTGACCATTAGATAGACCATGCTTGCACTTTACTCACTCCTTGGCCCTAGTCTACTCCATCATGCCAACCCAGCCCTCTCAGAGTTATTGAGGCCCACTTTGGAATCTTAGCCATTGGAAGCTGAGCTGTCAAATGTAATGAGTATTGGATTGATTTTAATTTAAATATGTGTGATTGTAATATAGTACTCCTCTCCGTTGGCGCCCCTTTGTTGTGGGGGAGAGGCTTGCGTACCCTAATGAAGTTGTGAACTATGTTGGCCTCCCATGCCAGACAGGTCACAACCGAAGGGTCTGACAAAGAGCATCAAAGGGCAGGATGGGCTCTCTAGCCTTTTGGCAACCATCCTAGGAGAAGGAAAACTCTAATTTCAGACCCAGGCAGATGGTGCTTGTTTAACCTTGTAAGGTCAACCATCTAAGAGAAGGAAACTCAAACTAAACCTATGACCTGAGGACCTCGCTGCCACTGTCCCAGCTTTCTAGGCCTCAGCAGACAAACCTTTGGTTTAAAGGGTGAGGCCAGTTCTGTGCAAGCTGCGCTCCACCAGAAGAGTCCATTGCACAGGCTCAGACACATCCAACCTCCAAATCATCAATGCGCTTGTAGAAAGCGTAGGATGAATCCTTCCTGAATCTTTGTTCGCAAAGAAAAGCCAAGAAGAATATAGTACTAAGTTTATATGTTTATAATGATTTTTTTGTATGTTCTTATGTCGGTAAGTGCAATGCTTACCATGCTGGAAAACACCCTTGATACAGTGGTATACAAATAAAGGTTTATTATTATTTAAATATTTATTTATTTATTATTCAGTTTTATATTCCGCTCCTCCCTGCAGGCTCGGGGCGGATTACAGCACATAAAGCATACAGTAAAACATACAATAAAAACACACAATAAAAACATGCAATAAAAACACAATACATGACCATAATGATGACAGGATTACGGTTCTTTGGCTCGGGCGAAACGCACAGTAGTTGTAAAAAAATGACTGTTTTCAGATTCCTTTAGGCTACATGTTGAGTGTGGGGAGAGAGGTAGCTGCTAAAAGGAAAAGTATCCCAGGAAGTAAGGTTTCTTAAGACCTTTATTAAACCCAGGTCTCCTCTACAGACAGAAGGGAAAGGATCGCAGAAAAAGTGGTATCTTAAGTCTCGACAAACAATGCCTAAAATGACAGGAAAGGTAGCCTGGGAAGTTGTCCCCCGCCCCCCAGATCAAAACCAGATATCTGCCCACTTGAATTCGAGAGGATCCAGAAAAATTGATTGGGACCCTCACTGAAATTTGGGACATTGAAACGGATCACGGTTTACCCGGACTGCACAAGCCTACTTGAGACCTCTGGCTGAGAATTCTAAAATCCTCCCTACATTGTAAATCATTTGATTCCATAGGATGTTGCCATAGTAATTAAAGTAGAATCATAGCACTTTAATAATGTAGTGTGATACAATCCCTGGACATTGTGCAAGTTTTGGCTTTTTTCACCCCAAAACCTCCTTAGCTCTCTTAGGTCTCTCTTAGTCTTTTCCCATGCTTCTGTATAGTGTGTATCTCAACTTTGTCTTTCTTAAATTCTTTTGGAATATAAAGGGTTTCCTTCCTGCGAATCATTTTTATTTAGAAATTTTGAAAGCAAGAGAATTTATACTGGAATATTAAATAGCAACATCATTCATTATTGCCATGCAACTGGCTGCTTTATGGTGATAATTATGACAGTGGAGTTTAAAGAGCCTCACAAAAATAATTATCGCATAAATTTTCAAGACGTGAAGCTGTAATATAATTATGTAAGTGGTGCAACACTTTTCCGAGATAAATTTTGAGTTTTCTGCTGATTTCTGCTGAAAGAAAATGAGGGAAGGTAGGTGGAAAGAGAGAGGGGCGGGGAAGAGAAAGAAAGAAGAAAGGAAAAGCAAAACACTCATCACACAGTTGCTTTGAATTTATTTGCCTTGGCCCTGATGTCATGTCCTATTTTAGATGTGGGAGGCCAGAGCAACTAACTTTCCAGCCCCTCTGGCCCAAACCTCCGGTTGAGGAGCTGGGTCTCACATTGCCAAGCACCAGGTTGTCAAACATTTTGTGTTTTCTTTCCCACGAGTTGTGTGACTGTGGCTTTGTTTACTCATATGCCTTCCAGACAGCGAGTGAGCTCTCTTCTGGCAGAAACAGCAGCTCCTTTTTTGGGGTCGAGGGGTGATACACCCCTCCCAACTATTCAGGTCTTTCTGTGAAACCAAATGGTTAACTTAGAAGTTTGTTTCACCTTCAGTTATAAAGGCAAGGTCTTGAGAAAAGAAACCACCCATTTCGTTTGCCTTCATTTTTCCCCTTACTACTTCTGTCAGAGGATTAAATATGTATTTGGTAAAATTACCTACAAGAAAATTTATTCTTGACTCAGTAAATGGGTCAGATCTACTGACTTCTAAGATAAGAAGTGATGTTTTCTGCTTTGCTTTTCAAAAGAGATTGTTGTTGCCCCCCCCCCCCCACACACACACACACACATTAACTGTAGGTCAAACATTGCAAATGTGGAAATATTCAATTATAATTCTTTACTTAATTTTATTGAGTGATCCTACTTGTACATATTTACTCAATAACGAAAACAGAATCAGTGCACCCTAGCTGAAAATGCCTAATTTTTCATAATAAGTGCTTCTGCAAAACAGCCAGGCTTTATCATTGGCTAGCATGCCTTTAACTAATATGTCCATCTAATGAAAATAACTTCATGGCCTATGATGCATAAGGAAAGCAGATTTCAGATTCCCTTATATTGATTATATGACATGTTCTACTGTACTATTCTGAAAAAGAAAAACAGAACAATGATGTTATGCATTGCCCAGAATTGTCCAATATGTTCTGGAAGTCAGAATGCACAAAATTACCAAAATAATCCCCTTTCCCCCAGAATTATCAAACACTCATTTAATATGGGTTTGTAGAAGTAAAATTTACACAGCTTTTGCCATACTTTGCCAATTTCCAAAGGCCGATTTGACTTTTTAAAAGTTTTACAACAGTATAGATTTTTCTAGAATCCAAAGGAATAAAGACAAGAATTACCTCGATTAAATCAGACCCAGAATCTTTACTAAGAACATTAGAGAAAATCCATACAAATAAATGAGCCTTAATTTCACCATATTTCAGGTAAGTCCTAAGGATGCCAGACAGACCATCTCTAACCAACCTTAACTTGTTGGCATTGAATCTTTGCCATTAATATGTTGTAAACCATTTTGAGTAAGAAAGGCAATATATAAATACAGTAAATAAATAATAATAAAGTTCAAAAGATGTAACATTCTAGAAACATGCCTATACATTGGGAATATGTTATTTTTAGGAATCTCTATAAGAGCATAACATGGAAAATGATATGATGGATCTGATCTATCTAGTCCAAAGGTATCTATCGATCTAGTCCAATGTCCACCAGATACCTTTGAGGACCCTACTAAAAGTATATGAATTCAAGACAAACTCCTATGACCTCATCACACTGGGGTTTTTATGGTTCCCTTTTCCTCTTCTAAATAGGGCCTGCCGAGCACCATCAAATTATGTTGGCTTGGCCCTATCCCTATTCCTCCGAAGTGGAGGGGAAGCATCACAATATGCTTTGTCTGCTACAAGGGAGAGGTAAATGTGTTTTTGATAGCCTTAACAGTGCTACCTGAATTTTTTTGTCCTTTCCTCCATCTGATGCCACCCTTTCACTCATTTGACAGGGACAGGGCCTTGTCCCGTCCCCACCATGTGATGAGCTGAGGAAATTATTGGAAGTACTTCCCAAGTTGCCGCGAGAACTTCATCACATTAAATCACCTAATATGGGCAACACCGGTGGGATTCACCAGGCATCGCGGCAAATCTGTGGGGCAGTGAGGGAATCTGTTGGCCCGCACCCCACACCCTACAGTGCTGTCTTCCCCATCACATGGGGGAAAGTGTCACTGCCCAACTTCCCCCCACACTTCCCCCATTGCTGGCAATGAGAACACAGGAAGTCTCCCATGTTCTTGTTGCTCACTTATATGACACTTTCGTCACAGTTCTGGGGTGGAATCCAACCAGATGTATACATCATTTGATGGAATGCAGCAGGCTCTATCCCCAAATTGTGCTGAAAACATGTGCACCTGTTTAGAAGACTTCACCTAACTTTCTGTCCTTCTGATAATTGGATTTTGAAATATGCGGCTTACTGTAGAAACAAGGAATGGTGAGAAAACGTTAGTTGAGACCCCCTTTCCCCATGATTACTCTTTCAGGAGTGAATTTTCCTTCCTAGGGATTGAATTCTCTCACTTCCTGTTTTCTCACCCCCGTTCTTAATTATGAGTCATTTGTAAGTCGGATGTTTGTTACTCAGGGACTTCCTGTATAGATCAAATACTTCAAATATCCAAGATAAATGAACTGCATCCCAAGATTTGGAAGATCTTGCATATAATGCTTCAAAACAACTATCTTCGCTTGTGAGAATTCTTTAGGGATTGGTTGTGATGAATATGTCAGAAATCACAGAGAAGGTGGTTCAAACTTGCCTTCTGGTTACCTAAGCATAGGGACTAAATGAAATAAATGTGCAGAAAATGCATGGAAGGAGATTTTGGCTACTTATTTAAAATGGGGGAGGGGGATTTTCATGTGCTTAACAATAGAAACAATTGTTTTATGGGGATCACTGAGGTTGCTGAACTTTTACTAAGATTGTTGTTGCACTGGGATCCAGCTCTGTAGGTTATATGTGTATTAAGCAGAAGTGTGGATGATACGACATAGCCAGTATCCTCTCAGGAAAGAAAGGATACTACCAAATGTAAACCTCAAAAAACGTTTGTCAGTCTTCGGTTACGTAGTAGCTGAAATGTGGAGCAGATGGATGACAATCTCGCGATCAGTGCAATGTTAAATTGTTTTATATTTATGTTTTATGATTCATAATTTTTAATGGTCCAGTTTATAGTAATATGTAATTGTTTCAAATATGCAATATATTATATTTATTGTATGCAGGGATGGCCCTACCTGTTCCCGGGGGCACGCGGAATTTTTTTTGCCCCCCCCGTTGCTCCCGAGGAGAGCCCGGTGCGCATGCGCCAATCTATGCACACACTCACTGGCTCCAGAGCGCGCCTCCTGCTTTGGAGCCCAGTGCGCATGTGCGAAACTGTGCACACGCGCACTGGCTCCAAGGCGGGAGGTGCGCTCTAGAGCCAGTACGCATGCGCAGAGCTTTTTGCGCATGCGCAGAAGCTCCTACAGGTGCTGTAGCGCCTGTAGAAGCTTCTGCGCATGCGGAGGCGCAGCCGGCCTAACAAAGGCCCGGCCGGCGCGGCGGCGCAGCACAGGCCGCAGAGCCGGCTGCGGAGGCCTGGCCAGGCGCAATGGCGGGGCAGGGGTGGCGCGGTGGCGGGACAGGATGGGAGCCGGCTGCGGAGGCCTGGCCGGCGCAAGGGCGGGGCGGAGGCCGCGGAGCCAGCTGCGGAGGCCTGGCCAGCACAACGGCGGGTGGCCGCAGCGCGGCGCGGGCAGTGGGGCAGGGGGGAGCCGGCGGGGCAGCGTCCCTCCCAGGTGACAACGCCCCTCCCGGGTGACGTCGCCCTACGCACCTGCGTGCCATTTTTTTGCCATGTCAGGAACAACTTGAGAAACTGTTACTTGCTTCTGGTGTGAGAGAATTGGCCATTTACAAGGATGTTGCCAAGGGGCTGCCCAGATGTTTTACCATCCTTGTGGGAGGCTTAGAACATAAGAACATAAGAAGAGCCATGCTGAATCGGGCCTCAGCCCATCTAGTCCAGCATTCTGTGTTACACAGTGGCCCACTAGTTGTACACAGGGATCTCTAGCAGAAAGGAGGCTTCTCTCATGTCCCTGCATGGGAAGCTTGAGCTGACAGAAGGCGCGATCACCTGCGTTCTCCCTGGATTCTAACCTCTGACCTGTCAGTCTTCAGTCCTGCCGGCACAAAGGTTTAACCCATTGAGCCACCGAGGGCTCCAATTTTGCCATTTATTTGATGTGAACTGCTTTGAGTGCCCCCAGGAGTGAGAAAAGTGGTATATAAATGCAATAAATATATAAATACGTAAATAAATGCATTTAGAACATCACATGTGTGACTTGTTGAATTTGAGACAGTGAGAATGCAGGTGGGTGCTTGCCCTTGCCATCTGAACATTTCTGCCCATTGGAGAGTGCCCAATAAAAGTAAAATGTCAGCACGGTGGACATTTGCAAAATGTCCTACTTTTTAAAAGGTACAGTTTTGCATACTGTGTGGCAGCAAAATGTATTTGAAAGATAAAAGAAGTATGTCTGCCAAGATATCAAAAGAAACAGTTAAATTAAAAAGAATTTTGGACTTAACAAGATGGTGCAAAGGTCAAAGCACATCAGACTCTGGTTCCCTGCTGGTGGTATGCAAATGATAACATCACAGACACTGTGGTTTTGATGAGGACCCTACATAGTGGGAAATATAAATAATGTATTTCCTCTGTGCGCTAATGCTCAGTGCTCTCTGCCATTGGAATGAACCACAGCATATTTTTGAGGACTGAGCCAGCAGGATTGAGTTTACAACAGCATTTTTCATTATTTGAAGAAGAGTTTTGACCATCATCATCTCCAATTAATGGAGAAGTCGCGCTGTGATCTGCAGACCTCACCCCATTTTCTCTGCCAAACATGCCTGAAAATTAAATATTCCCAATAGATGTTTGTTCAGATTCCCCAATAAAAACTGTTTTTCACAGTAAGCAATTTTCACAGTCTTGTCACACCCATCAATTTTCTATTTCCAGTGCTTTAGGCCATGATTTATCAATAGGTATAATTCTTATCACATAGGGCATTTTCCTGATGCTAGAAAATTCCCCAAATCAATTTGTACACATCAATATTTTGAGTGCTGGCTCATTATTAGTTTCCAAATGACCAGGTAAAAAGACACTCTTTGACACTGCAATTTTGAGAGGTCTTGTTAAAACCATGTGTGTGTATGCAGAATTTGTACATAGAGGGCTTCTTCTGTTTTTGTGCCCTGGGGTGGAATATCCTTCTCATGCATGTTCAATTGGTGTTCATGCCAATTTATTTCTAGTGCCAATTAAAAATTCAACTTCTTACTAACCTTTGGGATCATTCATATTAGCACATGTGCATGGTTTTCAGTTGCCTCAAACTCTTTTTAAACGTGTTTAAATTTCCTCATTTTTAACGATATAATTTATCATTGAAAAATGATAAATGAAAATCTAAAAACATAGTTTCTCAAACTGTTTATCTGCCCTTTGTATGTTTAATTTTATAATACTCATCAGGCAGTGAAGCTTATGGGTTGAGGTGGAGTATGAAGCCACAGCTTGCTCCCTACTGTGAAGTACAGACTTGGCCATGGCAGTCCACACTCTGGTTACATCCCAAATACAGTACTGCAATGCACTCTACATGGGGCTGCCTTTGAAGACTGTTCAGAAGCTACAAATGGTCACTGGAGTGGCGTACAAAGAGCATATAATCCCCCCCCCCCTTCGGTTGGGTCAGCTCCACTGGCTGCCAATCTGCTACTGGGCACAATTCAAAGTGCTGGCTTTAGCCTATAAAGCACTAAACAGTTCTGGTCCAGCTTATCTGTCTGAATGTATCTCCCTCTATGAATGACCATGGAATTTAAGATCATCTGGGGAAGCCCTGCTCTCGGTCCCACCTCCCCCGCAGGTGTGATTAGCAGAGATGAGAGACAGGGCCTTCTCAGTGGTGGCCCCTCAGCTATGGAACTCCATCCCCAGGTTTAGATCAACCTCCTCCCTCCTGACCTCCCACAAGAGAGTGAAAATGTGACTTTGTGACCAAGCCTTTAGAGAACTTATACAAAAATCTACTTGGAACAAAGTACAATGACCATTGGAACGGTCCGGATTATGCTTGTGGGCTATATGTTTAACTCTGGATTTATTGTTTTTAAATGTTTTAATTGTTTTTAATGGGTTTTTTTTTAAAAAATCTATTTTAATATTTCTTTAAGTGTACAGTGTGTTTTAAGACATCAAATTGTTGCCTGTATGTGAAGCCTCCTTGAGTCCCTTCCGGGTGAGAAAGATGGGACAGAAATGTCATAAATAAATAAATACTGTGTGGCATCTGGTTCTCTCCCCTATGAGCCTTTGCAGGCCTGGAATGATGTGTCAGTCCACCAGGTGCCAGCCAATGAATTCAAACCAGATTTAAATTCATTGGCTGGAAGGATTTGCCACCCAGCCAGATTGACCCAAATGCAGTTGTTTCTCTCTGGTCAGATAACCTCATATATTTTTACGGGAAGGGATGTTCTTTCAGAACTTGGTTTGAATTGAATACCATTTGTGTTGCTTTAATTGATTTTGTTGTACAGGATAGAAAAACTTTAATAAAATATATTTGTAAACATATTTTTAAATAAACTGGTTCTTAATTGTATAATAATGTGTTACTTTTCATGTTAAAAACTAGTTTATGCCACTTTAGTTGATGTAAAGAATTTCTCTACACAGACAGACATACACACACAGAGAAACAGCAAGAAAGGAAATCATTGTGTTTCCGTTTTGTTTCCCCTTCCCATTCATACTAGATGGTTAATTGCCAGTTCCATACAAGACAGAGTGTAAAGTCCATTTATTTTAATGTGACTTTCAATGAAGCAACACCTGTCAGATGGTTCCCAAGATGGCACTTTTCTTTCGGTGCCTTTTCTAGATGACTGGTCAAGCAATGCAGTATTCCCAAGGTGGTCTCAGAGACATTTTTCAGCTCACGAGTAAGGTAATTGTATGTGTGCATGTTCTCTCTATATATCAACTGAACAGCACTGTTTTCAAGTAAAACCAAGTCCCCAGAAAAACACAGTAAAACTAGAATATGTTTAATGAAATGACAAGAAAGAGTTGTTTGCCTGAATAAAGCATTTTTACTTCTGCCTTTCTTAGCGATGTTAGTTTGAATGGGAATAATACAAAGTTTCCCATGGCAGTTAAGGAAATTAACGGATGTGAGCATGGAATTTAAAGGATGATGCTGGAGGTAAAAGTAGATGCTAAATTTGATGGGAAATGTGAGAGATAGTAGCTGAACCCCACAAAAAGAACAATGAAATGTAAAGGCAGCATAAGCCACCATCAGTCCCCTACAAAGCATAGTTCCTCTGCAAACTACATAACTGAATTTTCTTACTAGTCACTTGCTCATAATAAGCACATAGATTAATGGGGGAAAAACAAGAGTAGCATAAATCCAGCCAATGAATCAGTTACCTTTAGCCTTGATGTCCAGATGCTAGATGTTGGTGGGCAATTATAAGGCTCATATTATCTATTCCTATACAGGCAGTCCCCAAGTTATGAACAAGATAGGATCTGTAAGTTTGCTCTTAAGTTGAATGTCTATGTAGGTCGGAACAGCTGTAGGTGTAACTCCAGCCAAAAATATGTATCCATTAATCTTTGGATAGCAGAAAGAAGAGCTAATGCCCCTGTGGTGTTTCTTTTGCTGTCTGTGCCCCTGTTCAGAATATTTCACCTCACTTTCTGTCTCTGAGATAGTTGGATTTTGAAAAAAAAAATGGCTTGTTGTAGAAACAATGATTGGATGCTCTCTATGTGAGGCTGCCTTTGAAAACCTCTCAAAAACTCCAATTAGCCCAACGGTCGACAGCCATGTTGTTAACGAGAGCAGCGTACAGGGAGCATACAACCCCTCTTGTTGCGCCAGCTCCACTGGCTGCCGATCAATTTCCGGGCACAATTCAAAGTGCTGGTTTTAAGTCCTGAATGCTTCTGGCCCAGACTATCTGTCCGAACATATCTCCTGCTATGAACCATCATGAAGCTTAAGATCATCAGGAGAGGTCCTGCTCTCGATCCCACCTCTCTCGCAAATGCGGTTGGTGGGGATGAGAGACAGAGCCTTCTCAGCAGTGGCCCCCCCATCTGTGGAACTCTCTTCCCAAGGACATCAGGTTGGCCACCTCCCTCCTGTCCTTTAGAAGACAACTGAAGATCTGGCTGTTGCACTTCAGACATGGAGAACCCCCCGTAGTCACACACACAACAGACAGTCTCTGAATAATAGGCTTTTATTGAAATAAATATAGTGTCCAACAAAAGGGTTAAAAGAAGATCAATAGTAGAATATATCCAAGGTAAAACACACAGTTCAAATGGTCAAGAAATCCAAAGGCAAAGATATAATCCCAAAATCCAAAGGCAAAGGTAAAATGCTTGATGAAAATCCCATGAGCAAAACAAGGCAGCTATAGGAGCAAAATGTGCACAAAGGCCTAGGCAAAATCAGGAGCTTGGAGACAAGACAAGATCTGGCATGGTATTCTAAATGAAGCCTGGAAACTGGAGACAATTCCTCTTGCCATCTAATATAAAGACAAATCAGTTTCGGTTTGCAAACCGACTGCTACGACGCAGGCTGGCAGCCTGCCTAGATTGCCGAATACTATCTCAGCGGTTAAATGTAAGCTCATTAAAATTTCCAGGCGTCCCGTTATCGACATCAAGACCTTCAGAGTCCTAAACACAAGAATTCTCATCTAATGAAGCCCTGGGAAGAGAACTGTTCCCAGGAAAGCAAGCCTCACCTGAAAGGTCACTTTGCATCTCAGAATTCTCACTAAATATCCCATCATCAGCATTTGCAGGAACAATTCCATCATCAGCATTTTCAGGAACATTCCCATCATCCCTAGCACTGGTTCTGGGGCCAGGCTTTTGATTAGAAGCCAGCGGCAATAGGAAATGGAAATTTTGTGACATAGATTCTCCCGGCTTGGTTTGGTTTTACTGGCACGTTATTTTATTGTTAATTTTACTGATGTTGTACAATGTTTTAAATGATTTTATTGTGGTTTGTAATTTTTATGCTATTATGTGTTAGCATCTTCTGATGCTTTTGTGAGGCCGCTCTGAGTCCCCCTTGTGGGGAGAATGGTGGGATAGAAGTATACGAAATAAATAAATTGGAGATAAAACTTCAGCTAAGACCTTTCCTCATGATAATTCTTTCAGAAGGTAATTTTCCTTTCTACAGGTAGATGTCTCTCACTTCCAGTTGTCTCACAACCCCCCCCCCTCTTATCTAGGAGTAATTTATAAGTCAGATGTTTGTAACTCAGAGACTACCTGGTTACTGTTTTATATTACACATGGGCTGAAATATCTTTCACAGAGTCCTCTCCTCTGAAATATAGGAGTTATGTCCACGCTTGACCTAAATTCTTACATCTGTAGGTAGCGAGATTGGTGAATTCCTAAGTTGGTTCAGTTTTCTCTTGTCAATAATTGTTTATCACCAGTGTTAGGATTAAATGTTTGGTTTGGTTTTCTGGAATGAATTATGCAATCCTCTAGATCAGTGGTTCTCAACCTGCGGGTCGCCAAATGTTTTGGCCTTCAACTCCCAGAAATCTTAACAGCTGGTAAACTGGCTGGGATTTCTGAGAGTTGTAGGCCAAAACACCTTGGTTATGTGGGTTAGGGCAGCTGGAATCTACAATCCAACTGCATCTGGAAAGCTAGGTGATTCCCACCACTATCTAAAACAGTCCCACCTGGTATTGCCAAGGAAAAAAAGGTGTCAAAATGCCAAAAAATAAATTGTTCTGAGTCACAGCCTTTTATCTCTAGTGCTTTTTAATTGCAGTGTCACTAATGCCAGTCTTTTTTGATACCCCTGAATGACTTTCTAAATTATCAATTTTCCCCTCTGCAAGAATTTGCTTTCAAAGTTCTGTCAGTGTCTGGAGAAAGTGGCATAGGAAGAAAAATATATAAGCCTGGGTGTGGGTGTATGATGTGGCAGTTCTCCATAGCATTAACATGTCAGGGAGCAGAAGGAATGCCAATTACAGATGTCTTGGCAAGTGAAGCCTGGGATCCAATCCAACAGAAAACCACTGTGAGATGGATAGGAAAGGGAGTATGCCTCTTAAAAACATCTGATTTTGTGCAAATGTGCAACCTCAGCTCAACCCCACCTAAATGCTTCTGTGTGAACTTGTAGGAAGATTCCTTTGTTCTTTTCCTTCTGTTGATGTTGAGTCCGTGTGCTATAAACCCCTTTGGAACCACTACAACCAAGCAGTGTACCAAGGCTTCCAAAACAACTGCTTAATAGACTACAAACAAAAGTTTACGGAAATGTCATATTCAGAGGCCAACACAGGGGTGAGTTCAAATCATCAAAGACCTATGTGGGTTGTATGTCTTGCATGTGGGTCTTTGATCATTTGTCATGAAAACCGACATAATAATACGGAGTATTTATATTGAGCAAAATCTAGCTAAAATTAAGCAGTTTTAAGCCTGGGTTTCAAAGGAAGAAACCCTCAAAGAGACAGAACACTTTAGCATGGCTTGTTGCCCCTGAAGTGCTTCTTCAAACCGTAAAGCATTCTATCAAAATAGAAAGTGCTCCATGATCATTACAAGTGCATATAGCTAACCAGCAACTAACAAACTAGTATTATTAGCATATATCAGACTGGAAGTACAAAAGGAAATACTAAATCCAATAGCTTGTTTCAATTAGAATCCAACCGTCATCAGTAACTCTGTAAATCAAAACTCATTTACTTTCCATTATTTTAATTGTTTTGTTTGAGACAAACAATTGGATTTAGGCAATAGTGGATGGAATACAGGGATTTGTAGTTTGATGAGCCACCAACACTCTTTGGCAAAAAAAAAGTGGAAGCCTTAGTGAAACGACAACTTCCATGATTCCATAACGTTGAGCCATAACAGTTAGAGTGGTGTTAAATTGCATTAATTCTACCATATAAAGCTACCCCTTTCACCACAAGAGTACCAATAACAACAACAACACAATAATTTATCACACAGTCCTAAATGCTTTGGAAGTGTTTGACTTGTAATTTTGTGATACAGAATTCAGCATATATATCTTCTTGTTTGCTGTTTCATACTGTGTTTTTGTGCCAGTAAAATAATAATAAATCAATTACCACTGTTAGCACAATACTTATTCACCCAAAAGCATCTTTCAAAGTATTCTAGCCATAGCAAACACTTAAATAATTTTTCAAAACATAAAACTACCAAAAAGATTAAGTAGCCAAACTAGAAACAGCAGCACCTTCAAAGGCCTGATGGTCTTTGAATGGATTTGGCTACAGTTTTTAGCATGTTTACAAGTACGTCTCACTGAACTTAGTGAAATGTCCATCCAAATAAACACACATACAATGGTCCTGCCTGCATGTTTCTTCCCCAAATATGAAGAAACTCTTCAAGACAAATATTTGCCAAATAGTTTTTTTTAAAGGAGGAGGAGGAGGGAGGGAGAAGTACAGAAAAGATGGAAACTTACTACCTTTATATTAAGAAAAACTTAACAATATGTAAGATGGCCCTAAACATCAGAAGACATTGTAACATCATATGTAAAACAGAGATAGCATGTAGAGACACTGTGTTATAGTAGTTAGATTGTTGGAACGGAATTTGGGAGATCAAGCATCATGTCTTAATTCACTGGATGACCTTGAGTGAGTCAATTTTAGGGTAACCTATCTCATGGGGTTACTATGGGAATAAAGTAGAGAGGAGAAGATCTATTCATCCTTTCTTGAGTTCAGTGCAAGAAAAGTCAGGTGTAAATGTAATGCTCTCACTACTAATGTCTAAAATGGACAATGGAGAGATGCAAAGGCAATCAAAGCAAAACATCTGATAATTTGTTAAACATATAAGGCATGTTGAGAACCATGTATCATGAGATAATAGATAACGAGTAGACTATACTGGAAAGGCTGTTTGTTACACTAACAAAGAAACAAGAAATTATATCAATAGTGAACAGATAACGAGCCTATTGATACATGAGTTCATTTGTGAGGTATACAAACCTTACTTGCTCATCTTTTGTCATTGTTGTTGTGTGCCTTCAAGTTATTTGTGACCTAAGGCAATGCTATTATAAAAAGCTCCGAGCATTCTTGGGGATCCATCTCACCCGGCATATTCTTTTTTAAAAATTATTGTAATCTGACAAAGGATACAGGATGACAAAAACAAGGACAAACAGAATGAGAGAAAGCTTTTATCCTAGAGCTTTGCTATCTTGAACACCATGGTTTCACATTGATGGGCTGTGTGGTGGTGGTTCGAGTGTGGAGTGATGGGTATGTTGTTTTGTTGTGTGTGCTGGGGAAGGCATTTAATTTCATTGTACAATAGCACAATGACAATAAAGCTATTCTATTCTTTCTCTCATAGGATTTTCTTAGCAAGATTTGTTCAGAAGTGATTTGCCATTGCCTTCTTTTGAGACCTTCCACTGGCTAGAAAAGGTGGTAATGATCTGGAATAACATACTCTGCTGTAAACTACACTGAATGCCCCCAAGCTGGTTCAGAAACTGGATGACAGCCACACTGCACGGCCTCAAACTGGAATCAGTGTTGTGCCTCTCAACTGTGCCCCTTGCTTTGCCCCTATCGATCTGCTGAAAATGGCACTAGACTAATCTCATCTCCTGAATCAATGATCTCCTGAATCAATGATATCCAGAACTCTGACGTGACATGAGGGAGGGGTATATCCTCCTTTCCTTTCCCCCTCCTTTCTCCTATCACCTTGTCACTCAGGATATTATGCCACAAGATAGGAGACATTCCCTGTTGCTGGGCTGGCCAAGTCCAGGGAAAGCAGGATTTTTGAGGTAAACAGCTGCTGAATAGGAAGGAGCACAGATGCTTACATGGACCCTAAATCATGGTCTACTCTGGATTTTGGGGGAAACTCTGGAACAACCTGTGGCTTCTGTTAACCTATGACTTCTGTTAACTGGCCTTGATCTGCATTAATCCGAATCAGTCTGTGGTTCAGAGATTTTAACCATGGTCTACAAAGTTATCGGCCAATGCTCAAACTATTACCCTATACTTTCTTTAACACTTGTATAAAAAGGAAAAGAATTCAATACATTGCCAAAGAGTTCCATATGCAGAGCTAAGAAAACTGACCAGTCTTTCCCTGTCAAACCATTTAGGGCTTGCAAAATATTTTTGTACAGCTTGAAAATATTTATTAGGAATGCCAGGAAAGCACTTCTTAGTAGTAAGACAATTGTGAAGAGGATGGTTCTAGCACATTCTGTTATTTACATGCTCACATAATTGAGATAAAATCTAAATATGGTGAGTGGCTTAAAGCAATGTGAAAACATTATTCTAAATGGAGAGGGCATCTGGTAGTGGAGGACTACCTTGGATAATTGTAGTTGAGAACGAATCAGGATTGGGTGACATTAATTTTGCTATTAATGTTGATTGCAGTAAATTTGTTATTAAAATAATGCATTCCTGTTACTTATTTGAGTACTTCAGGAGTCATTCATTGTCTTTTTACATTAAAAAGGAACTGTGCATGGCTTGCTACATTTTGGTACTTTCTGTAAGAGAATTTCAAGGTTTTATTCTAGCAGGCTGGAATTGATTTTCCAGGGAAAACAGGCCTTTTATAATATGCTGAACTTTTATTTGCTACTATTGTTGTTTTGATTTGTTTTTAACTGGTTTCACATTTTATGGTGCTTTAATTTCTTTTTAGCTTTTGTATGCTGTTCATTTTTAACTATGTTTGTTTTAACCATTGTAAGCCACCTTGAGTTCCAAAATGGGGGGGAAACAGACTATAAATAAATGTAATGTAATGTAATGACATAATATGATATATAAATATGAGGGTATGTTAATAGGAATGATGCAAAACCTGGAAAATTCAAACCAAAATAACTTCTTTTTTTAAAAATCCCTTTAAAGTATTTTTAAAAAAATATCATAAAAGTAATCAGAAACTCATATTTGTTTCACCAATGAACAAACTAGGTTTTGGAAACCTTATTTTTTGGAAGTATAACTCCTAATGGCCATCAAAGCTGGAGTTATAGCACACAAAAAATAATAATAACTTTTCCAAGCTTAGAGGCAGTTTTTTTTAGCTATTCATTATTTGTAACCCGGGAGCACTATGGTTTGCAATGGGGTTGTCTCATAGTAGCTTACGTTTAGTTGTGAGTTAAATGGTAAAATGTTAAACCCCTCTAACATTCCACAACAATTTCCTGGCATGCCATTGCCTGAGCCTGTCTTAGTTTGAACTACATTTCTCACCTTTATGATAAAAAATAACTATATTATTCAAGTTGAAGATTTACATGGGAGGAGTTAAGAGAGAGAGAGAAAGTTCTTGCTTCATTTCCCCCCTTTCTTTGATAACCAATTTTATCTCCTGGATTATTCCTTCTCAAAGGGAAACTCTTCCTTTCCTTTTCATTATAAATAACATCTATCTCTTTTTTTGTCCCAGAATATATTTCACTGCTCAAAGGCACTTCTAAGCCCACTGAACAAAGCTGTCATGGCAAATGAATTGCTTGGCCTCGATGTTTGCTTTTAGCAGATCGTATAGTGATAGGATAATAACCTTTTTTTTCTTCCTCCTCCCTACTTGAAAGGCATTTTTGTGTGCTGAATTACAGTTTCAGATAGGAAAGACATGCTCAGTGTGTAACTCCCAAGCTGCTTTTCTACACCACATTCTTCTCCATAATTTTGTGTTTGTTATCTTGAATGGATGACAGTAACCACGGATCAGCAACTGAAATATACTTGAAATGAGTTCCACATGTATGGTGTTTATGCCAGCCCTTATGGCCAGCTAGTGGAAAAGGCTCGTGGTTTACAAAGCACTGTTTTTAATACTTTGTGCAATTTAATATCAAGTGCCATAACTGGAATATACAATAGTGAGAAGAGAGAAGTATGTGAAAATAAACGACTCATGGTATCACATATTGGTTTCGAGAGGGTCTCCAGGGTGGTTATGTCAAACAAGTACCTACTTGTTTATTTTAATATACTCAAGTGATCATTTCTCTTCAAGGGTAGATAAGTGTACAGATTTTTAATGTATGTATTCAGTTGCTACTTGTTTAAAGATTGGAAAGCAAATGGCAAAGGTTTTGTTAATAGAACAATAAACTCAGGGAGATCACACATTCATAAAGGGACTAAGTGAAGATAGGAGAATGACAGATAGCTTCAACGTAATGCAAAGTAATTCCATTTTTTGTGTGTGGCTGCCAAGATCCACATTTAGCTGTACTTCTATCCCTTCCCTAAAACTTATTCAAGATGAATATAAATCCTACCTAGAGTCACCAACTAATACGAAGTGTGATGTCATGTAGAAGATGGCATGAAGAGATGAGAACATAAACCTGTGGTTTAAATTATAAGAAAAGAGAATCCACCTATACATGAGAAAGAACATTTATATTAAAATTTTAAGAGTTGTTTGATAGTGAAATAGATTGTTACGGAGGCATGGATTAGACCAGTGATTATTTATTTATTTACTGTATTTATTTACTGTATTCTGCCCTTCTCACCCCGCAGGGGACTCAGGATGGATTACAATGTACATGGCAAACATTCAATGCCATAGACACACGACATATATAGATGGACACACGGAGGCTATTTAACATTCCAGATTTTTGATGAGGGTATTCTGGCCACCAGGGGAGCTGTTGCTTTGCAACACTGATGAAGTACTTCCTCATTCTTTGCATGCTTGCTGGAGATTTTTATGACATCGTAAATTAGTTAAATTAGCCTCCCTGCATACGCTGTACCTAAATTTCCTACTTGACAGATGCAATGTCTTTCAGGCTGCAAAGGTCAACAGCAAGCTACACAAATTGGTCGGAAGCTCACTCCAACCCAGGCTGGCTTCGAACTCATGACTTTTCAGTCAGTAGTGATCTTAATGCAGCTTACTCCCAGCCAGCTGCGCCACAGTCCCGGTGATTCAAAACTATGGTCTTCCAAGTGTTTAGGACTGTCGTCCAATACAGGAACTGAAACAAATTTAAAAGTTTCCTGGTAGACACCAACTGCAACTTGATAAATTATGAAATTAAGACTTTTGTACACCAGGAATATTTTACCCAAGGTTAATCTTTGTGGGTTTGTCTGCATGGGTTCAAAAGCCTACACTTACTGTGAAGTCATTCCAGGATGGGATGCCCAGGAACCTCTAACCCTTAATGCAGGGTAAGTCTGGTTGATCCAATTTATTTCTCACATTAAGGAAAGTTGGGAATACTCCAGAGTTTGGCTTACAGTGTGAACTGAGGGTAGGTTCTGATTTGGACTGTTTGTTGTCCCCACAAGTCCCCACTGCCACCCCCTTTTCTTTTATAGTGTGAGGAAAAGGCTATGGATTGCCGTCATCGCTTCCAGACAGCTGCAGAACTCAGGGAGAGTTCCTGGCTATCATGAACACCCTGTGTTAACATCAGCACCCAATGTCCAAGATGACCAGAAACTCTTAAAGAACTCTATGGCTATTTGGCAATGGTGATGGCAAAGTGACAGTCCAGTCAGGTTGAAGAGTTCTCAATCCAGCTGAACCATGCCTTACTACTGGCACAAGTTGGGGATGGAGTACATGGCAACTTCCAAGGTTTCCGAAATCAGTTTGGAGCATATATGCTCTGGGCTGGCCCTACAATAAACAGCCAGTATAGATAAGCCCCGAGTTTCAGCTAGCTTTTTGTTTTCAGAAATAGATTCATCTCCATCTTGGGACTGGGCAGTTGGAAATTTCACATCTGTATTATCTGGTATGTCATCATAGCTGTCCACCTTTTTCCCAATTTGAGACTGATGGCAATGTACAACAGTTAGAACAAACACAACTTAATTCTAAATTGTGCAAAAGTTAAAAAGTAAGTGAACTATCAATAAATTATACCCTGATAAAACACAATCTGTAAAAACACAAAAATAACAAATAAAAGTCCAGTTTATTATACAAGGCATATTTATGTAATACTTTTTTCACTTTTCTCCCAACAACTATGTAAAGTGATAAAAAGATATCCCTTTCAGATCTTTTTTAAAATAAACTGCGGATTTATAAGTCAAATATTGAAGCAATTATTACCCCATGATAAGCAGCCACAACTATAATTGCCATATCTTAATAAATAGGGATTCTCTGACATTGATAGCAGCAGAGTAAAAAGTGAAATACCAACAGGGAATATTATTTATACCACATTTTTCTGATAGTTCTCTCTCTACTGTTGAATCTAACCTTTTTATTAAAATGACCTCCAGTCTTACAGGAAAATATTTCACAAAAGTGAGAATGCATGTCTTCTCAGGACAGCATAATGATCACAACATATTGTTATTCATTTTTAGACAGTTGTGTTATTTAAGAAGTTTTGATGCTGCAATATAGTAAGCTGAAAGTTGGCATTTAGAAGATGGATGAATTCCTTTGATGAGTATATTTGTTTCTTATCTCATAACATTAATATATTAATACATTTCAAACTTTGTACAGTTGCTAATCCATCATGCATTTATCAGTATTGATTTCATGGGACCTAAGTGAGGATCCAATTGTTTTCCCAGAGAAAATAACTGTTCTTGGACTTATGGCTTTCAAAACACTGGAATGTAACATGTAAGCTGAGAATGTCACTTTTACAATCTTTTTTTTAAAAAAATAGCATCTTGTCTATGTTTAGGGTATGCCTTCGTATGGCAGAGATTATCTCTGAAAATATAATGGAGATCCACTGTTTCAAAGCAAACACTCAGCAGGAAACCACAGAAAATGTAAAACAGAAACTTCAGTGCAACAGTTTTTACTTGAAAGGCCTGTTCTAGATATTTTTCAGTTTGTGTTCGGCACAATTTTTCCTTCATTTGAAATATGTAATGATTATATATAATAACTCTTTCTGCTACTGTAATACAATATGTTATCTTCTGGTGACTGAACCTTTAGGAAATATTGAAGAACAGAAACAGTGGATTAAGTGAATGGGGAAAGAGTGAAAGGTATAAACATTGTCTTTCTGAGTTTGACTAGAACAATGCAGCTTCAAAACCAAAGATAAACAGAGATGCATGGAGCCAAAGATAAAAAGGAATACATTACTTCCCCATCCAAAGGATGACTTGACACTGTTGACTTATTAATTAATTGCAGATTTGCAGAAACCGATAGGTATGAGCAATGAATGAGCCAGGAATCTCTCTTCATTTTATTGGTAAGATAATTTCCCTCTTATATAGGTATAAGTAGTATCTCACAAGGTTACATTTGGTCATCCATCTCTCATTTGAGACCCACCTCAACATACAATTTTCTCTTTAAACTACAAGATATCAAATGCATATTCTGGAAAAAAATTCTGAGATGGACTTCTCTGATGGCAGGGTCATGACTTTTCTCCTGTGACTGCTGCTGTTTGAAAATGAAGATGTGTAAACACTAGGCCAGTGTGATCAATGAAAAAAATGATTCTATACTCATTACAAAATCAGGAGGTGGGGAAATGGTTTCTAAAATTGGATGGAGTCTATATTGTAACTACTTTATTGTTATTTTCCATTAAGTAATTCTGCCAAGGGGGAAACTTCAGGGGCTCCTTTCCCCTTCATTGTTAGAACTATTGGCTTGAAACTTGCTACAACTATAGAACACTTAATCAAGTTTCAGAACGTTTCACTCATCCATGAATTTTTGGGGAATTTTCAAAATCTTTACAAACAAAATCTTTACGAACAACATTTAAAAAAACGACAAGACCTATTTTCCTAAATTTTCTATACAATGACACAAGATAACAGGGGATAATCCCCCTCCCCCCAAAAAACTTTCATAAATATTCACACATCTGCTGATTTTTTCCTTCATTGAATGTCTTTAACCAACAGAACTTCAATTTAGGAATTTCTTCCAAGCCCAGCACAGATCTACTTACTAGTATTAAAATATCAGTCAGTCCTCCTCTTTGCAGATTCAACAAATTTCGGGCCGCTCGGGTGGTGTAGATGTCCAGCTTCCGACCCTGGACGGTGTGGCGCTATGCCCATCGCCTTCCGTTAAGAGCCTGGGGGTCCATCTGGACTCCCAGCTGACCATGGAGGCCCAGGTCTCCGCGGTCAGCAAGGTTGCTTTGTTCATCTGCGACAGGCTCGGAGGCTGGCCCCCTCGATCTCCCGGACTGACCTGGCCACGGTGATCCAAGCTACGGTCATCTCAAGGCTGGATTACTGTAACGCGCTTTACGTTGGCCTTCCTTTGTCGGCGACCCGGAAGCTCAAGTTGGTGCAGAACACTGCCGCCCGGCTCCTGTCTGGAACCCCAGCAGGCCGCCACATCACACCTGTTTTGCAGGATCTGCACTGGCTCCCAATCGAGCACGGATCTCCTTCAAGGTGTTGGTTCTTACCTTTAAGGCCTTGCATGGCCTGGGGCCAGCGTACTTGAGGGACCGACTCACCCCACACTGTCCCCGAGATCACTACGCTCCGAGGATGCTACTTTGATAGAGATACCCTCGGCGAAATCGGCTAAACTGACATCTACTGCGGAGGGCGTTCTCCGTTATAGCTCCTCGCTGTGGAACGCCCTCCCGGCTGGAACGCGAGCTATAAAGGACCTGCTCCCGTTTAGACGCGCCTGCAAAACTTATTTGTTTAAGCAGGCCTTCGGTGAGTAGGTCCTGCCCATGTTCCGCTTTAGCCACTGTCCTGGGGTGTCACGCTATCTAATTTCTGAACTGTACCTGGGGTTTTGTATTTTGCTGTTTTAACTGTTTAATTGTCTTAGATGTTTTATCGCATTGCTTGTGTGTAGTTGTACCTTCGGTTCCTGTGAGCCGCCGCGAGCCTCAGGGAGTCGGCGGCATAGAAACCCGAATAATAAAAATAAATAAATAAACAATTTATTGGAACTCTGGCTGTTGCTGGCGGAGGGACAGGGGGCATCTCTCCCCTATCCTAATTGGGGCTTTCTGATGCTGGGCAGAATTCTGGAAAATGGAGTTTGGGGCAAGGCCATTTGAATTTTCTGTCATAGGGCTCCTCGCCTTCCCAAACTACATTTCCCAGAATTCTATGCTTTCTCAGTCTCTTTCCCAGTTCACTCAGCTCATTCCGCCCTGCTGCTTTCCTCTCCTCATGGCAAGAGGCAGCCTATCTCTTCTTAATTTAAAGATGAATGAAAGCCTTTTTGGCTTCACCTCGCTTGTGCTGAAAATGAAACTGACTTCTGAGGATTACAGAATTTAAACAAAAAAAATCAGCTGAGTTTTGATTCTTACGTTTTTGTGTGGGCGCCCCTTCCTATGTTTCTTAATATCTGTTCATATATACAAAACTTACAAATTAGATACAACTTACAATTTAAAAACAAAGATTTACACACCACTAGTAAATATTGTGGCAGAATCTGGAGCTGTTCTGAAACAGCAATCCTTTGGATCAGTTCCAAATGTTGTGGCAAATGCAGATGGGACTGTTGTCTCACAGCAACCAGTCTCGTCATCCTTAAATTCTGTTGCGTATGTATTGTCAAACGTCTACAGAGGCCACTGGTAATAGAAAAGCCTTTTTGACCCATAGCTCCATGCCATTTCCACTTATTCCATTTTATTCTGTTTCTCCTGGATTCATACCCAAGGTGGCACACAGAAAATGAGCTAAAACCAATATAATTCTAAAACTCAGTTAAAATCATCACATTAGAATAACATGTTAAAATGTGGTAGTACCCTTTCTTTTCAAGGACAAGAAAGTCTGTGGATATTCTTTCCAGTTCTCATATCATGGTCACTTCTATGATGCCAAGGCAATTTCACAGACAATGGAACTTGAAGGAGGACGCTTAAAATATACTTACTATGCTTTTCAAAAGTATATGGGAAAATCTGAACATTTTAACACTACTTTTTAAACCAAAACTTTTTAAAACTTGAAACTTTTTGAACAGTTATATTCAGTTCAAATGTCACAGAGATAGTAAGAGAACACTGAAATAACTGTTTCCCTCAAATGCCCTTTTATGGTTCTTTTATGACAGAAATTGGTCCTCACATGCTTTTCTAAATTATAAGCCAAGAAGTCATTATCTGGTTTGACTTATCAAGTAATAAAGCAAATGCATTTCTTGTTCAATGATCATAACATCTTTCCGAGACTATGTAGGCTTACCATAAAAATCATATGCTATTCTCCCAGAGTCTTTAACATATGTTCTTTCAGTGTGTATAATATTCAACATTAGCCACCTAAGAACACATTCATGGAGAGGATTCTTTGAAGTTCTCATCTAATTCCTTCCATAATGACTTCCTTAGGCCAGAGGCTAATGTATGAATTCCTCCTTTAAGAATCATAATTTAAGGCTACATTCTGCAGTAAAGTACACACACACTTTTCTCATTCTGTGAGTTAACATGAGTCACTCTCTACCATAAAAACCCAATTCAAATGAACAGTGAACACGCATCTACAAGTTTTTGACATGGAGAATATAAAATAATGAACTACACATAAATCTTATTCCATTGTGTTTTGGCTCTATAATGGTCTTTCACCTGGACTGTGTTTGTAATTGCTTTTCCTAGTTCATATCAAAATTATTGCTGTTGTTTTATGATATTATTATTATTATTATTATTATTAGCCATCCCCTGCAACGTGTTGCTGTGGCCCAATCTGGTGATCTGGAAAAGAAAGTAATGAGAAAGTGTTGGTTTCTAATATATGTATTTTCTTTATGCTTGCGTGTAAACAGTATTTCTTATTGTTTCTTTGTCAGTGTTGATGTAGAGATTGTCTGGTTTGCCTTCTCTGGAACATGTAACATATAATTGTCCTTCTTTAGGGCTTGCTTTCAAATCTATGATACTATATCTGTAATATACGTGTGTGTGTGTGTGTGTGTGTTTGTGTGTGTGTGAATCATGTATATCTATCTATATCTATGGCTGGAGTGTTCTTTGCCTAGAGGACTTTGGTTGTTTTTTCTTGCCCTGTTGAAGGGAGTTGGACTGGATGGCCTTAAGGCAGCATTTCTCAACCTGGAGGGGTGTCAGAAGGGTCATCAAAAACCATCACAAAACACAGTATTTTCTATTGGTCATGGGGGTTCTGTGTGGGAAGTTTGGTCCAATTCCATCATTGGTGGGGTTCAGAATGCTCTTTGATTGTAGGTGAACTATACATCCCAGTAACTACAACTCCCAAATGTCATGGTCTATTTCCTCCAAACTCCATCTGTGTTCATTTTTGGGCATATTGAGTATTCGTGCCAAGTTTGGTGTAGATCCTTCATTGTTTGAGTCCACAGTGCTCTCTGGATGAAGTTGAACTACAACTCCAAAACTCATGATCAATGCCCACCAAACCCTTCTAGTGTTGGTCATGGAAGTCCTGTGTGCCAAGTTTGGTTCAATTCCATCGTTGGTGGAGTTCAGAATGCTCTTTGATTGTAGGTTAATGAATCCCAACAACTACAACTCCCAAATGACAAAATCATTTTTAAGTGATAGTCACTCCTTGGGTTATTTTTATTTATTTATTTATAAATTCGATTTGGTAGACCGCTCTCTCTGGAGCCCAGAGCAGTTTACAACATAAAAACAGTAAAACATCAATAAACAGATAAAACAGATATACCCAAAAGCCCCACTCCCCAACAGATGATCCCGGCAAGCAACCATATGGAGAAGCAATACATGGCAGGACGGTATGTTGGCAGCTGGCGAACTATAGGAGGCATCAGTTAGGACCAAATGTCTGCCTATATAACCAAGTCTTCACAGACTTGCGGAAGGCCAACAAGCCCCGTAGTGCTCGTATCTCCTCCGGCAAAGAATTCCAGAGGGTCGGAGCGGCCACTGTAAATGCTCTCTGCCGGGTGCTCGACAGCCTACAAATCTTAATACTAGGGACCTCTAGTAGATTAAGCCCCTCTGAGCGCAGTGATCTTCTGGGTTTATATGGGGTAAGACGCTCCCTCAGGTACACTGGCCCCAAACCATGTAAGGCCTTGAAAGTTAGAACTAACACCTTGAAGGAGACCCGGCATTCAATGGGAAGCCAGTGCAGTGCTTGCAGGAGTGGGGTCACATGCGCCGATCTTGGGGCTCCCGACAGCAGGTGCGCTGCTGCGTTCTGCCCCAGCTTAAGTTTCCGGATCGCCGACAAGGGTAGGCCAATGTACAGCGCATTACAGTAATCGAGCCTCGAGATGACCGTGGCTTGGATCACCGTGGCCAGGTCGCAGCGGGAGAGGTAAGGAGCCAGACGTTTTGCCTGCCGCAGATAGTAGAATGCTGTCTTGCAAGCGCAGGCAATCTGCGCTTCCATCGACAGTTGGGTGTCCAGCTGGACCCCAAGGCTCTTAACTAGGGGCTGTGGGCGAAGTGCCACAGCATCAAACGTCAGCAACTGGGTCTCAACCCCCCGGGCGGCCCAGTAGGTGCCTTGTGGCCAAATTTGGCGGCAATTAATCCAGCGGATTTTGAGTTATGAAACGAACAGATTTATATATATATATATATATATATATATATATATTGATAAAGTCTATTTTTCTATGCAGATATATTCTATATATTATTAATGTTGCTGTTTTGTAAGTGAGAAAGTTATTGCATTTATAATGATATATATTATAACATGTTTTTTTGTTTTATTTGATAAGGATGTAATTCACTAGATTTCTTACTGGATTCATGAATAACTGTGAAATAAATAATGTTGGCAATTTCCTTCCTGTTATGGTAAAGTATTTGAAAAACCATCCTGTTCCTGAAGCCAAATCACAATTTTGCATTTATTCTGCACAAAATGTCCTTGTAGTTCCTTCACATAGGAAGCAGCATTTGATACAGAATATGTTATTCTTGACAAAGAAAATGCAGTTTCTTCTTCAGAAAATGCTGTTTTCCATGCAAATCCCTCACATGTGAATATTGGACAGAAAAAGACCCGAATTGCAGAGTTTCCAATGGATGAAATATTTTTGCATAGGAAATAAGTACTGCTCTCCCTTTAAACATGCTTTCAAGTCCCATGCATCATGTCTATAAATAGACAGATTGTCATGCACTTTTGTCAATATGTTTTTACATCCCTACTACTCAGATCACAATTATACTTTTAAACAAGGTACACAGGAAGAAGATTATTTTAAAAGGAAAGTCATATGATACTAAAGTGGATGGGAGAAGCATGTGTTGTAATACAGGTTAGCTACTTGAAGCACTTGGATTGTAAAAGTAACTACTAGGAATAATTTTGTAACTAAAGAAATAATTTGTTTACTTTTGTGAAACTAGGAAGCATATTTAATTCTAAAAATATTTTAAGCATTCTGTTAACTAACTACTTTGGGATGGTTTGACATTTCAACTATAACTAATTGTTTCCCAGCTGTAATCTACCAAATAGGCTATATTATGCAAATTCATTTGTATTTAGACCGTCCCCTCCCAAGTTCCAAAGGGTTTTATTGTGGATATCTGTCTAAGGAATGATAAGTCAAGTTGGACATATAGGGATAACTGAAGAATGAATAATGGGAGCATTTGTGGGGTTACCAAGTTGTTGGTCATTCATTGCATTAGAGATCTGAGAAAATCAGCCACTGTTATTTCATCACAGCTAGGCAAAACAGCCAAAAACTCCAGGAAGTCTCATAAACTGTGTGCAAGTGAGAGACAGCACATTAAAGCTGTTTTTCCAAGTGTTTCATGTTAAAGAAAAGAAGGAGGTACCCTAATAGTTAGAGTTATATTAAACAGATTTACCAGAGGGGGTCTTAAGCAGTGAAAATGCTGATATTAAAGTTCTGCAAACCACACTAAAGAAGACAATAGATATCACTGGTTCTGGGGAGGCTGCCTAATTGGGCAATTGGATGTGATTCCGTGAATGAGTTGCAGATGTCATTGTTTTGGCTGTAAAAGCTTGTCTGCATTTTCATGTTGTGGTTCATTTAACAACCAAGACTGAAACTTCCAAACAAGGAAGCAGACATAGCCTGCTCGCAATTGAATTGACCCAGCAAAATGGTTTTATTTACACACTGAATGTACATTGTATTGGAAGCACAAAGGAGAGTCAGGAAGGCACACATGATATATGGAATGAGAGTTCTTTCTACCAGCATGCTAAGCAACCTACAACCTGCACTAGTGCAACATCAACCAATTATGCACAATCATTTCTGAGAGATTCGCACACAATGTAATGAAAAGGCTTTAGGGAAATCTGGAAAGTATATTCAAAGGATACTTTCCCATACTTCACTATTCCTATGAAGACTGTGTTTCTGCAGCAACAGTCTAATCTTCCTAAAGGGGGTTGTATAATCTCACATACAGGCCTCTTGGCAAAATTGGCTAGTATAAGATATATGTCTCAGTTCACAATTGAACATGACCGAATAAGCTGTACTTGATTATTTTAATCACAAATAAAGGAGGCCTTTGTTATCTGCTGGCATTTGGTTCCAGGACTCCTCGTGAATGTCAAAATCTATGGATGCTCAAGTCCCATCACATATAATGGCATAGTAAAATGGTTTCTCTTATGTAAATAGCAAAGTCAAGGTTGGGGTTTTTTTTTGGAATTAACAAAATATTTTCAAGACAGGGATGGTTGAATTTGTGGGTGCAGGATCTATGAATAAAGAGTTCAAGCTTTTCCAGATCTTCTCTTGCTCCTGTTGCACGTGTCATGGATATGGACATGACTCAGATGACACAAGGAATTAATTAAAGATGATACTCCATTGATATTGCTGCCATGAAATAATGGCAGGAACCAAGAGATAGCTTCCACAAGATGAGTTAAGTGTGAACATAGTTCAGTCAATGGTAATCTCAGAATATGGTCTCTCCTAAGTGAATCAATCTCTGAGGGTTCTTACAATTCTCTGCAAAAAAAATTGTAAAAATACTGTGGGGAGGGTGTAAAATGCATTGCATACCTTCTTAGAGATATCAGGGACACTTATTACATCTTGCCCTTCCCAACTTCTTTCAAATGTTGGAAGTGTATGACCATTAATAGTAGAATTGCTATATTCCACATACTCAAATCTGGATATCTAATATGTACATTTTTTTGCGGAGAATTGCAGGAAGTACATTCAGCATATTAAGTATTCCAGTTTTTGTGTGTGTTCTTTTTCAACCTTCAGAATTTTCCCATTTGCAACAGCTCTGAAAAATACCAGTAAAGGGCAATGTTTAAAGTGCTTGCAACTGGGAAACCCAGATTAAATATCTGCTTGATCATATTGGAAAGATAAGGATAGATACTATATATTATTAGTTCTTGTTCAAAAGGCTAACATACCTGCAAAAGTTTAAAAAATAGCTCTTTATGTAAGAAAAACAGTATTTCAAAGTAAGTGCCAAACCCATGTAGCAGTTATTTTCCTACTTAAACTCATCTTTATAGCCAACTGTTCAATATTATTCCTTTATACATCCTCACTCTTATAGCTGCTGTTTCTTCCCCTGATAGATTTTACATTGTAGAAGTAAATGGTATCCCTTATCAACATAAATATACAAACCTCTTATTTACATTTAACTGAATAGGTATATGTGTGAATGAACAGTTTAAAATAATTATGGAGTTTGTGCATGAAAAAGACATTGCATTTATTGGTGTTTAGATCCTTTCCACAAGTCTAAAAATTCACATCAAGCATATACTTTAATAAACCTCTATCTTCTTTTTGTATATTCCAGATCTTTCTTTCCATATATAAGTAGTTGCCCCAGGGGGCAACCTACTGGAACAACAAATTTGTATTGCTGCTCTCCTCCTGGAGGACCTCTGCTGCTCCTGCCTCGTCTCCTTTGCCATACTCCTAGTTAGCCCCATTCAATTTCTTCCCCCTCCCTTCAATTTATGTCATCTTACTGTAATGCCTTCCTCCTATTCTTTGCAAATTGCTGCTGCATCTTATACCCCTTCCTTGCTGCCCTCTCCTTATTACACTACATCGTCATTAAGTTCTGATCTCTCCGATCCCTACCTTTCTCACTCCTTTTACCCTGCTTCTTACATTCTCACTTTCCTTTGCTCTATCTCCCTCCCTTTCATTTCCTTTCCTTCTTCTTGTACCAAATCATGCGTGGTTACAATGTGACCACTGCTTGGTTTTTGCACTCCATTTGATTTGCACCAGTAGTTCTCTCTTCTCTCGTAAGATGTATCTGCACTAACTCTTTATGCAGGGGAGGCAAATCAGCACTGTACATCTGCATGATGTACAGAGATGATACTGATTAATGCAGTCTTGAACTACATTTTAAAAGTCATGGGTTGCTCCAAATCCCCCAAATATTCTGGAGTGAACTGTGACTTTGGGCCAATGTAAGCAGTTGGATCATTTCCAAAATGGAATGAGCCACAACTGTTTACATGGCCATCCCGTATTTTCTGGGCTCAGGGAGGGGGAAGAAGAGGGACAATACCACTTCTCCCCCTTCCTTCTCCACGATTGCCCTGGTACCCTAGCCAAATACAATTCCAGTCAACGAGTGGCAGACACTAGCCATGTTGCACCCAGTGGCTACCAAGACAAGGATGATAAGGGTAACTGTCCAGAGGTGCTGAACTTGGTTCGGCACCACTAGAGCATCAGGTCTCCTTCCTGCCTCCACAGCAGCCAAAGAGCTGGCAATCAAAACCATCCCAGGGACAATCTTAAATTCAGTAATAGGATAAAGTGTCCATGGAATAATTTGTCCTTTAGAAACACCCTCAGTCTCTCCCTCAGCTCTCATTGAACTTTAACAATAAATCTTTCTGATTCGTGTACTCCACTGCACACAGCATACATTCCCTCTTCTTGCTTATCCCCCTTCTCCCCCTAGCTCCCACATTACAGTTTTGCATGTACCTCTTCAATTCTTCTTGCACTTCACTTGAGGATATCTCCCCTTTAAAAAATATTTACCAGACTAGGACAAATTAAACCAGGATTTACAGCTTATGTTCAAAATTGCAACCTTCATCTTTCTGATTCTGATGTATGCCTTGAGAGAAGCGATGGGCAACAGTGCTGTTTCGGATCTTTTGGGCCTTAGGTATCTTTCAACCCTGGACAATAGGGACAAATTATGAGAATTGTACTCCAATCCCTGCTTAAGTGTTTGGGATATTTCAAGGTTATGCATTACATAACTGAAATACAGAGATATTACAAGTCTGCACCTTAAAACTAATGGAACTTACAGGCATACCAAGGAGTTAGGACTGGCAAATTCTTGTTATGAATATTTATTCCTGTGTAATATTTAGAAAGAGGCTGAGAAAAAGAAAGCCAAAAACTGTCACTCAGAGTTGCCAGTTTAGCCCAGTCAGTTTTTTTAATAACAGACGTAGAGGAGGGCTTGCGGCTGATCTTTGTTTTCTCTGTGTGTCCCTTTTGTCCTGCCAGAAGGAATGAGTTGGAGGTTTCAAGTGAACAAGGAAAGAGAGAGAGAGAGAGAGAGAGAGAGAGAGAGAGAGAATGGCCAGTGAACTCCACAATACTTATTTCCAAAACTGAAGAGGAATTAGGTTTTTATGTGTTTTTTTTATTTTTATAGCCACTTCTATGTGGAACAATCCAAATAACTTGTTTTCAATTTTCTTTGGAAACATAGTGGAGATTCCTGTGGCTGAAATTGCTTTAGAAGGAGAACTTTTGCTTATTTTTTGTTTTTATTTTATTTTAAAAGTTGTGTTTTTGCTTTCTTTCAACCTCTCCCATGCTCCCATTGCAATTCTGCTATTTGACTTCGGACCCTCCTTTGCTTTTTGATATCTAAGATAACATCCATCTATAACAGAACAGAGCTGGGGGGCAGCTTGACTCCTATCCATACTGGCAATGTAGGGAGTAACTAAAATTTTCATTTGGTTGATTTTTTGGCTATGTCTTCCCAAAATTCACAGATTTGGTCATCCAAGGAAATGCTCTGAGGCCTTGGATTCCTCTGTTTTCAGCCAGTTTCATAGTTCTGCATTAGCAAGTGTCCCCACCTCTTTTTGTGGGGTAGGCAAGAGGTGATTCATTTTCTTCCACCAATGTGGGACTTTCAATACCAACAAAAGTACTTGAAGGTGGACCCAAAGAGGGTGGGGCAGGCATGTACCCTGTCATTTACTACAATACCTTTGAGTGCTGACCCTGGTCCTGACAGTGGTCTAGCCCCAGCTCATTGGTCTTAGTCTGTGCCATAGTGCAGTGCATATGGAATTACATCTTGTGCTTAGTCCCACTTCAACAAGTCTGGAGGTCAGAACCTGAAGCAAATATTAGTTACACACTCCAGCACAGGAAATCTATTCCCTTGCCACTGGGTATTTTCTCCTTGGTATGGTTCCATTATCTGGGCAGAGGCCATAAGGGGGACTAGATAGTGATGGATTGTCTATTTTATGAGGGTGGGTTGAAGGAGTAAAACCATTTCTCTCTGTTTCTCTGTTTTTCCCATGTCCCAAACAAACCCTGTTTACGATATGGGAAGCAAGAGGGAGAATCATCTGCAAAAACAGGGGAAATGGTTTTCCTCCTTCAACTCTCCCCCCTTTTTCTCTCTAGTTCCTCCTTGTGGACTCTGCCCAGATAATGGAACAATACCTCCTCCTTTAATTTGCATAGCAAAGCTTTTCCCCAAAGCAGTTTCCCCAGGCTCATGCTCCCCAACCTTCCCCTGCTCACCCCCTACTCAACAGCCCCCCTGCCGCCGCTTGGGCACTCGGTCTTTAAAAGAGTCTCCATCACTGCTATTTCAGAATGTGCCTAGCATATACCTCCATTTTCTATGTCTTCCACACAAATGTATTTTCTGGCTTCTACTTACAATTTTTAAAAAAATGTCAGAATTATTGCCAAGTTTTCTTTATGTATCTGGGGGTTTGTGGTGGCATGTGTAGAGGTGTGTATGCATTTGCTTTACAAATTAAAGGAGGAGATGCCCAGTTGCAATGGAATGCAGTTCATAGGTCTAGCCTGATGCAGACATCATGGAATCCAGACTGCTTTATTTAGAGTGATATCTGAACCAAGCAGCAGCCAGTATTCCGACTTGCTTCTTTTCCAAGAAATCAGAGAATCAATCTCTAGATCAAACTGAATATTTTCTCTGGCTTGTTGGGGAAAATCAACCAGCCCAATGACTGCTGTCAGGTTCATGCATAGAATCATACAATAATTGAATCATAGAATTAGCATCTTGGAAGAGACCACAATGGCCATACAGTCCTTACCTCTGCCATGCTGGAGTATGCAATCAAAACACTCCCAACAAATGGACACCCAGCCTCTGTTTAAAAACTCCTAGAAAAGAAGATTCTACCACACCCTGAGGCAGCATATTCAACCATCAAAGAGCTCTTACCATTCTTCCTAATGCTTAGGTAAAATCTCTTCATGTAGTTTGAACCTATTATTTCATGTTTTAGTCTTCGAAGCAACAGAAAACAAGTTTTCTCAATACTCAATATGATGTTATTTCATATCCTTAAACATAGTCACCATGTCCTTCTTACTCTTCTTTTCTGCAAATTAAACATGCCCGTCTTTCAAGGTTCCTCCTTACATGGCCTGGCTTTTAGACCTTTGACCATTTTGGTCACTTTTCTCTGAACATGTTCCAGCTTGACAATATTCTTATTGAACTGTGATGCCCAGAACCGGACATAGTATTCCAAAGGAGGTCTGACCAATGCACTACAAGAAAATGATGGCACAAAAGATGTGGTTTATTCATACTATAAATGGGGATAACCAGAATTGGGAGCTAGAATGATCTGGAACTTTTTCTATCATGCTCCTGGACACAGCAAACTCAATTCAGAGTGGGTAAACTATTGGAGATGGAACAGCAATGTTTAATTTTTCTTTATTTCATGAATTCTCCACAATACTTTAAAGAAACCCACTTCATTCACACAATGTAACTGGAAGTACATTTTATTGTGGAAAACCTCATGGGTAGAGACAGTTACACTGAGCACTTTCAAGAGCACATATTCACATTGTGCCAACTGAAAGCAATGGGACTTCCCTCTCTGACTAATAAACACATACCGTCAGCCACTGAGAGTGTTTGTTGTTGAATCCATTCTCTCTCATCCTGGAATGTAGGCCCCATTGAGAGAAGGGAGGTGATGTGACACAGTTGTTTATTTGCATGCGCTTCCTTATTTGGTAACATTACCATGTCTGCTTGGCTATAAGATCAGACAGACAGCACTACATGCTGCCACACCTAATGTTTCTGAGGCAATCCATCTGCTTCCGCAGAAATAGATATGTCTTTGTTTAATTTCCCTCGCTGAGTCACTTCCTTTTTGCAGAGGGTGCATTGTGTTGGCTTTTGTGCTCTATAGACCTTGTATCTCTTGGCTGCCTGAATTCCAACATCAGAAAGCAAAGGTGAAGCATTCATTAGCAGGGATTCTTTGTGGTATGCCAGGCATCAAAATAGAAGAATTAGTATACTCTCTGTTCTTTTAAGGGTGATTAACACCCTAAATACCGAATACAGCATTGTAGAAATACTAGTAATCTGTGATGGACACTGTGCATATATCCATAAAGCGAATCAATGCTGTCATGTTTTGCTTTTGACATAAAGAACTATAGGGCTAAGCATATGGGCAAAAACTCCAATTCCCAACATGGACACAGGCACATATTCCACTGAGGTGCTTATGGATATAGTCCTTAAGGAGAAACTACTGTAAATGCTCCAAGGAATCGTTTTGAAAATAAAAAAAATATAGGGGAATGCTTTGCTTCCACAGACACCTAAGTTTTATAAATCTGGGGGCTTTATTGGGATATTTGGACAGCTCATTCTCAGAGTTCATATTCCCATGACTATTTTTGCAGCATGTGAAGGCAATATATCTTTGAAAGGCGATGAGTCAGAGAGAAGTAATTCCCAAATAGGGATGTTATTGAGAGCTCTGTGAGCAATACAACATTCTATAAACTGTACCTGAAGACAAAAGTAAAGCATTTTCCCCTGCTCTTGAGACTAGTAGAAATCTTTGGGAACTACAACCTGGAGCTCTGGTGTTCATTTCCTTTACCTCGGAGCTACATCCTCAATACAGGTGAATAAATGAGATAATTTTCAGAAAAGTGGAGAAGACTCAGTACACTACATAATGTAAAATATGTGTCTTCAGATCATCTACTGACTTATGGTGGTCCTGTCAATTTGTCAAAATATTTTTGGCAAGGTATATTGAGAGTTAGTTTGGTACTGTTGTGCTCTAAAATGTAGCCTACAGCAGCTAGCATTTATCTTCCAACCCCCGAAATAACGAGACAGACAACAATAGTTGGATCATATTAGGGCAACTTTTATTTTTTAAAGTTACCTATTTAGGCTTAGCTTGACTAAAACTCAAGTGTCAAGGGAACTATATGTAGCAACGGGAAACTCTCCTGATTCCCCTATAACACAAAAACTTGTCACCTCTCAAGGAAGAACACAATCAAACATCTCAAACAATATTTAACTGAACTCTCAAAATCTCAGGACCAATGCATCCCCCTTACCCCAGACCGCAGTCTTGGTAAGTGTATTTGTGGACTGGCCCGTCCAACCTTGAGGAGTGCATGAGAGAATATGGGTCTATGGCTAACCCTAAACTATTTACGCCACAGATTGGAGACGAATGTCCATTCAGTCTCCATCACCCACCAAATCCCTCAACACCGATCCCCTACCGCGCCGAAGCATCGAATGCATCGCTCTGTTGACCCGCTTCCTGGCTCTCTCCATTTGTCGCGCGTCACCGCCTCCTCGCCACTTGAGGCACGGTATGATCGCCGACCAAACAATATGAACTAGCGGTCAAGCCCGCCACAACTTGAAAATATCCTTCCTAGCCTGTAAAAACAAGGCCTTACCCTGGAGTAAACCAACATCATTCCCTCCCACATGGAGGACCAAAACATCAGGAGGGGGCTCACTCTCATTACTTAACAATAAAGGGATCAAACCCGCCCAATGAAGGCCACGAATGCCCTTCCATTGGACTGTGGCAACACTGCCCAAACCTAGATTTTGGCCAAAGGAGGACCTCAACGCATGTCTTTCAGCCCAGTGGATATAACTGTGTCCACATATAAGGATCCTCCGCCTCCGAACCCCCATCAACATGTCTGAAACGAGAAAAAACTGGTTAAAACATCGGGTACGAATATAACGTTTAAAAACATTGGACTTCCATCTGCCTATCCCTTTTATAATATTAGGTTGTAGGCCCAATTGAGATGCCGAGGAAGCTGCTCCAATTCTAAATGAGTGTGTGCCAATTTTTGGTGCCCTAAGCCTAATCGATCAAATGCCCTCTTTGTTATTGTCCAGAACTGGTATTTGGTTAAAGGGGCCCCATTCTGATGGTAAAAAAGGTATCCAGCACACTTGGGACGCATTGCTGTGAACTGCGTTAAAGCTGAAACCGAACACAAATCTAAATCGCTACACCTTGCTAACCTGATCCTGCTGCCCATAGCTCTCTGGTCCGTTTTGGAAGATCTAATCAAAATGAGGTCACCATCTTGACCCATCTGGATATCTGAATCTAACAATGCACGATGGGTCTTGTCCTCCTTGGAAAATGCAACTAACTCACTAACCCGCAACGCCGCAAAAAAGGCTGTTAAAGCTGCAGCATGAAACAAAACCTGTTCGTAATAGGATTGACAAATTCCGGGCCAACTTTGCTTCAAGCCCTTCAAAATTGTGGGGGTCAAGGGTTCTCGATCGTCCTGGAGCGGGCCCCACTGACGTGACCATCCCAACACGATCTTATGGATTCGGAAGTCGTTGGTGGTGTCCGGTAAGCCCTGAGCCTTCAACCAATAGGCTAACCCGGCCAATTTAGACCTAATAGATCCTGGGGACAAACCACTCCTGCGGAGGTAGACACAAAATTGAACTAAATGGTCGTAAGGAAGTGGACTAACCTCTGGTAAACCGTACTGCTGCCTAAATTCTCTAAAATCCCGAACGGCCCTCGAGTAGGATTTCTGAGAACTCGGAGCCAATGCCCAAGCCATACCATTCAAAGCCTCGTCACGCCAACCTGCCAAAGATGGCCTGGCATGCGTTCCGGCCGAACGTCTGCGTTGGGTGTGAGCAGCCTGAATCGCTCCATCTGCATGCGAGATAGAGCGTCAGCTATGGTATTATCGAGGCCAGTGATGTGAAAGGCTCAAAACATGATGTTAAACTTTAGGCAATGTAAAGTGAAATGTCTAAGGGCCCCCATCACCCTGGGCGATTTGGACGTTAATGTATTGATAACATGAACCGTTGACAAATTTTCACACCAAAAGTGTACCACCGAGTTGGCAAATCTCTCAGACCACAAAGTGACCGCTACCAGGATGGGAAAGAACTTGAGAAATGTCAAATCAGTAGTAATCCCTTGGGTGTGCCATAACTGGGGCCACCTTTCAGCGCACCAGTGGCCCTCGAAGAAAACTCCGAAGCCAACTGTGCCTGAAGCGTCACATCCCACCTGAAGTGCATCCTTCAACATTAACTCCTGCCTCCGAAAGGAAACCCCATTAAAATCAGATAAAAATTCCAACCATGTTGCAAAATCCGCCCTAATGGCCTGAGTAACCCTGATGTGGTGATGGGGTGATGTTACACCTGATATAGCATCACACATCCGGCGCAAAAAAAGGCCTCCCCGGGACCACGACCTTGCATGCAAAGTTCAAGCACCCAATGATGGACTGGAACTCCCTCAATGTTGCCTTTTTCCGGAGCATAAAGCTCCGAACCTTGCATGTGAGTTCTAGTAACTTATCAGGAGGCAGCCTAGAGTATTGGTAGATGGTATCGAGTTCTATTCCCAAGAAGGTTAGTGTCGTGTGAGGGCCCTCTGTCTTTTCCTCCGCTAGTGGGACCCCCAGGTCATGTGCCAACTGCTGGAAGGACTCAAGTAATTTAACACATTCCGCGGATCCCGCTGCCCCAATAAAAAGAAAATCATCGAGGTAGTGCACCACCCCTCTACAAGCTGATTTCTTTTTAATTGCCCACTCTAAAAATGTACTGAACCTCTCAAAAGCCGCACATGACACCGAGCATCCCATGGGAAGAGCTCGATCCATGTAAAAAAGGCCCTGAAATTGGAAACCGAGCAACTCAAAATCCAGCGGATGTACGGGTAGCAGCCTAAAAGCAGACCTATTGTCGCATTTAGCCAGCTCCGCCCGAGGCCGAAGCGTCGTATCAAACGAACCGCTGCGTCAAAGGACGTATATTGTACCGAACATTGCTCGGTGGGAATCGCATCGTTCACCGACCCACCCTTGGGATAAGATAGGTGGTGAATGAGTCGATATTCCCCTTTAACCTTCTTCGGAACAATCCCCAAAGGCGAGATACGTAACACGGGGGTTGGGGGCGAACTAAATGGACCCAGGACCCTACCTTCCTTAACCTCTTTATCAATTTTTGTTGTACCAACAGTTCCATTCCACATGTGGATTTTAGATTAGGTGCCATGAAGTGGGTACGGGGCCCCTGTGCAGGGATCCTAAAACCTTTCAAAAAACCCTCCATTAAATAATGAGCCGATAGCCTATCCGGGTAGTCCCTCAGCCACACCTCTAGCTTATCAACCTTGATTGGGCTGGGGCCCTTTGGGAATAGCAGTTTGAGGCGCCTGTCTCCTGTTGGGTTGGCCATCCCTATTCCAGCCTCTAAATGAGCGCACCCTCGGGCAATTTCTCGCTGGGTGTGTGCCGCCACAGATGGAACAAGCATGCTGATAGGTGCAGCCCCTACGTGAGCAGGCTCCCTGGGCCGCGTACTCCCAGCACATGGGCTTTTGTCGCTGGGCCTGTAACTGGGGAGCCCCCTGACAAAAGGGCTGCCAATCCTTGTTCTTTAATGTATGACCACTATCAGTTTTTTCAATGGTGGGCGACCTCGTGGGGTTCATCACCTCCATCCAAATTTGCTCGTCAATAAGGTCCCAGCGGATGTCAGGCCGGCTAGCCACTTTGTTACTGGCGTTTATCAGTAAATCAGCCACGCGTTGGGTGGGCCATCCACATAAGCAGTCTGAATTATATTTTGATATACGAACAGCGCCTGGGCCCTGACCGGATGGGCCTCCACAAGAAGGGATGAGTAAATTGTGTAACAGGACAGCCAGTTTTCCCACGTCTGGTCTACCTTTCTCTTCTTAAGAGCCTGCTTAGCTTCCTCATCCAGCTCCTCTTTTTCTTTACGTTCGCGCTCCTTGTAGTACAGTGTTTTATCTGTGTTTAAATTGTTTTATCTGCCAAATGTGAACCTAACGCTAGAGAAGTCTGTGTTGGTGTAGCCTGCGGTGGCCACTTGCTGGTTCCCCAAAACTGGTTGGCCTCCCCCGTCCTAGCTGACTCTAGAGTAACTATCCCTTGTATACCGGACTGAGAGGAGGTGCCCACCCCTGTGCTCGTGCTACTTGTGGGCACGTCAACTGTTACCTGTGTAGGAACCACCGGAGTGCTATCTGGTAAAGAAGCCACCTCCGCTCCTATTACCTGACCCTGTATGGTGCTGGGCGCCAGCACCTGGTTCCAGGGCCAAGACAATGTGGTGGAGGTACCTTGGGAGGTGGTCGGCTTCTCCAACGAAGAAGGCCCGGCCACGACATCAGGGATGAATTCCAATGGACTGACACTGCATGGCCCAGTCTGGGCAACCGGCTCCCCTGCAGCCGGTGGTGGCGACCCGACAGGACTACTGGCAGCTCGTGGCATCATCATGGGTAGTGACTGCAGGGAGCACCTCCGATATGGTCGCCTCAGCATGGGTTTCTGGAACTGCCACTACCACCGGGACCGCCTGCGCCATTAATCCTCCCGCAGCTATGTTGGTCTCTACAAAAGACATCCGAGACAAAAGATCTTTAAAAACACATTTAGTGTTAGCCAACGAACCGGCCTGGTGCTGGTCCTTGGTCTGGACAAACCAGTTTGACGTTCGACGTTCTGCATCCATGCCGCAAAGGCCTGCAGCTCCTCCACTGACACACACTCGTCCTCCGACGATGATAAGTTCGGAGGTGGATGGCGCCTTGCCGCCTGCTTTGCAGGGCCCTTTCCCTTGGGGCTACCCAAATTCTTTCATTGAGACATCCTAGAATGAAAAAGGCCATATAAAAGAGTTAATTATACATATAAATTGGCGTGGCCAAAGGGGGGCACTGTGCTACGGTGTCCTAGTCCCTATATACTGTGTCATATATCAGTCATCACTACAATCATATACTCACCAGATCAAGGCCCATCATATGCGATACCTTTTGCTCTACTCAGACTGTTTTAAAAGGCTGGGGCTGCCAGTGAAAGCTCGCACCACATTTCATGCCCTCTTTGTCTTCATTATTTCCTTGCATCTCATTTCACTATATTGCTTTTCCTCTAAATAATTATTCATTTTATTTTTTGAATTTTCCATATTTTTTATTTTTTATTTTATTTAATTCATTATTTTTAATCATTATTTTTGCCATTTGTCTGACCTTCCCAAAATGGCCACTGAGGTCCTCCAAAATGGCCGCCAAGGCCCCACCCCCGGAACCCCGACCTTCTCAAGATGGCCGCCGGGCCCAACTCAAGATGGCCGCCGAGGCCCCGCCCCCTGTGAGGCAGCCACCCAAGATGGCGCCCGAAACCCCGCCCCCAAGTAGTCACTGCCCTTCCCAAGATGGCGGTGCAGCACCCGCCCCCCCAAAGGCCGCCACCGAGGCCTGCGCCATGCCACGAGGCAGGGAGGCGGCCATGAAGCGGGCCCGATGTAGGCCCTCTCCGGAGGCTGCACCCGCAAGGGAAAGGGGGGGTGCCGAAAGCACCGCGGTGCGTCCCGACGGCGCAGCGCGCCCACGCGCCGCGGGAGGATACCCTCCGCTGGCAAGGCCCCGACCCGAGCCTGATCCCGGCAGAGGGGAGGGGGGACGAAGAGGTGCCGAGGCGCGCCTCCCCACGCCGCGAGCGTGGCCGCGCCTCGGCCGCTGTCCACCCACCAGCGTAGGCCCAGCTGAGGCCCGATCCCAGCGGGGGGGAGAAAAAAGCGGAGGAACAACTAACAGGCCGCGCTACAAGCGGCTGCCCTCCGCCAGTCTAGGCCTCCAAGTGGGGCCCCATCCCGGCGGAGGCACCAAAAAGGAAGCAGGCGGGCAATGGCGATCGCCAAAATCCCCGCCGCCCAAACCTTCTGCCCAAAACCCAGGTAAGTGAACAGGGGGGGTGGGTGGGACGAACCGAAAAGAAGATGTGCAGAGGCTGACTGGGGGCGAGGAGCGATGAGCACATGAAGTCCAGGCCTTCCATGCTGGCTCCCTCGCCTGCCTCCCTACCGACCTGACTCCAGTAGCAGCTCCTAGGTGTTCTTCGCTCAACGCCTAGAGCACGAATGGCGCAGGAGGCTGCCCCAACGTGCCAGGCAGCCTCCGCCCATTCCCTGGAAAGTTCCATGCCATGGAACCAATCATCTCCCTTTGTGGGAGAAGCTAACAACCTTTCCCCGCCCACTGCGTAGGCAGGGAAAGGGCATTACAATTACTAACTAGTTGTAATTATTTTTAGAGATAAGGTAGGATCTCATGGTTTCATAGTAACCCAAAGTCTGTGTTATCTGGGGAAGGAGCACAGCTATTTAGTTAGGGAATCCTCACAGACACTGGTATTACCCTTTCCTAATCTGACACCTCATACGGCTACGTTGAGATAGTAGTCACAATGGTCCACCTAGGTTGGGAGGACCTGAACTTATATTCACAACCTTGTTCCACTGCAAAGTTTAAAAGATTCAGTTATGATGTTAGTCTAATCTGCCCTTTAGGGTTGTCATCCTGCCTGAGTCCCTTTGGGGAGAGAGGGCTGGTTATAAATAAATAGATTATTATTGTTGTTATTGTTATTATTAGATACAAAATAAGATCAGTACACAGCAAACAAGATCACTATACTGGCTTTTGTATTCAATCACACATTGAACACTTCTCAAGTGTCTAGGACTGTGTGATGTATCAGCGAATAATGCATGCAGATACGAGTAGAGTGGCCTTTTGCAATGGACAGATGGTCATTTTGTCAGTGTGGATTGTTTTAAAGTGCTGAACAAGGTCTTTAGTCACTGCACCCAGTGTGCTGATCACCACTGGGATCACCTTTACTGGCTTGTGCCAGAGTCTTTGCTGTTCGATCTTTAAATCCTCATATTGTGTAAGCTTTTCCAGTTGCTTCTCATCGATTCTGCTGTCACCTGGGATTGCAAAATCATTAATCCACACTTTGTTTTTTCCCCACAATCATGAGGTCAAGAGCTTGTTGTTGTTATATTAAGTATAGGATAATGTATTACATAGAGTTCAGCACCCAATATGTTTATGATCTAGCAGTATCTCATGACTATTCTTGGCTCTTTAAAAAAAGAAGCAGATGAAGTATCATGGTGCCCTTATATCTAGGGCAGGGGTGGGCAAAGTGTGGCATGAAGGACCACATCCAGCTCCCCTGGATAATTTTGTTCCACTTTAAGTATATAATATGAACTTAAATACCCTTCTGAGGGACATGGAAAAGGCATAAAAAAAGCAGGATATAAACATGAAATGACATCAGTTCACTTCCTGTTGCTTAGACCTAGAGGGGGTCTAAAGCATTGCAAAAATTATGCTACATTTATTTATTTATTTATTCTTCGATTTTGTATACCGCTCCTTCCTGCAGGCTCGGGGCAGTTCACACATGACCATATTACACAGTCAAAACAGCAGTACACATAAAATTGCATGAAATGCAACACAATTACATAAAATACCGTAGATACGGTAGTACATAAAATATAGTGATACGGAGGATACAATATCCAGGGCTTCAACTAAAAGCGAGCCTGAACAGAGTGGTTATGCATGCCCTCCGGAATGGAAAGAGTTCTGTGGTGGCCCGAGCGTCATCCGGCAGTGCGTTCCACAGTGCCAGGGCCGCAACCGAAAAGGCTCATTGCCTAGTTGAGGAGAGATGACAGGAGCGAATAGGTGGCACAGTTAAAAGGTTTCGCTCTTCCGAGCGGAGTGATCTTGGGGGAACATATGGGGTGAGGTGGTCTCTCAGGTACACTGGCCCTAGACCATGCATGGCCTTAAAGGTCAAAACCAGCACCTTGAAGACAATTCTGTACTCATAGGGCACTTTAGGGGGGATATTGTTTTAGGGGTGGTGTGGAAAGGGATGAGGTTCTTCAAGGTTTCCTGAGTTTCCTAGCTTTCTGCAGTTCTTTAAGCCTGTTGTTGTTGTGTGCTTCCATGTCATTTCTGACTTATGGTGACATTAAGGCAAACCTAAGTGAATGGCTTGCCCAAGATCATCCAATGGATTTGGATGGCTAAGCAGGAAATTGAACTCATGTTTCTAAAACCCAAACCCTGCACCAACTATCTACCTCAAGTACCCAAAAACTACATCAGTCTTCCATACTTCACAGCTTGACCGGAGAGTGTTCTACTTCAGATAGCAAAATATCCTTGGCATGCCCTGCTTCACCAATATGTTATTGCAACTCAGAATTAAACTTCTGCTACATGGAATCATAGATTCAATAGAATCATAGAGTTGGAAGAGACCATAAAGTCCAACCAGTACAATTTCTGCCATGCATAGTATGCAGAGCAGCTTGTCTTTCTTTTTACTACCTCCCAACCCATTTTGGATCCTCCATACAGAGAGGAAATCTCAACTCCAACTCAGGAGCTAAAAAGGAGATACCACATTAAAATTAATTTGGTTTCTCCCCCCCTTTTGGCCATTGTGAAATTGAGGTTTATTTATTTATTTTTATTTACTTTGTTTTATATCCCACCCTATCTCCCTCAAAGCAGTTGAGATCACAATGAGAGGAAGGACGGGGCTAAATACCTCAGTCGCACTAAATCCTGCAGGGTCAGCTCTGATTAGTTATTGGATAGAATACCACCCAAAATACCAGGATCTCTAGGATATATTTTAGGGAAAGAACTGGAAAACCACTGCATATACTCCTATGAAATTCATGGGATCACTATAATCAATAATATTCACGCACACTGGAAAAGGGATTTCAGACTTTCTAACATGAATGAGATAAACCCAATATAGACTTGTTTAGGAGCAAAGATGTAGTAGAGGGGGAGAGACAAAACATAAGCAGCTCCCCATAAGAAACTCTCCCATGGGTTTTTCTTTCAGCCTTCACATTTCTATCATTGCAGTAACTGAATATTTGGAAAATCTGTTTCAGCATGCAAAGAAAAAGGGAGGGCAAATTTACCAAGGAAATGTAATCACTCACAGTAAATATGAGCATTCTAGGTGGAAAGTATTTTTGGTGTCTTATTCTTTGCCGTGCTACAGATCTGGGGAAGCAGGAAAGTAAATTTTCACTTAACTTTACCTTGCTATTTAACTCTCAGACACCAAAAGTAATGTTCTAGACTGGACTGTTCAGCCTGGGGAAAACTTAACCTAGACTAGGACGTACGCTCAACTTTTGAACCCTGTGCTACCTTCCTGTCTTGAAGGCAGTGATAATACAGGTTGGCTCCATGAAATTTGCTTCTACAATTAGTTCTCAGTATGAAAATTGTTTGACACCTGGGCTCAAAATATTAAATAGACTGAGAATAAAATCAGCTAGGCACTCCTTCTCTTCTATCTGATCATCTTTCATCATCCTTTCTACCTCTTGTCTCCACCCTTCCCCTTTGTCTCTGACTTTAATGTGCATTGTTAATTGGGATGGGTTTAGACATGAATCACTTGGAAAGTACAGTTTCCAGGGACCAATTTGGAGGTGGAGTGGCAGAATTCCAGAAAGACCTAGCATTTGCTGAGTAATAATTTCAGGAAAATATTCTATCACACATTATAGGTGTTGAAAACCTTCTCCATATCATTCAATAATACATTGTGTCATACCACTGAATGACTGAAGTCAAATCAGAAAGAAAGAATTTGTATACTCTAGCAACAAAAATATTTTGCTGAGGAAGGTAATGTTTGCATCTTTTAGATTAAAAATTAACTCTCTGTATTGATGCTGAAGCATGTTGGTACTCGTTACCTTCCTCCAACTCCACAATCTCTCAAGTCCCAATGGAGCTACACAGGGCAAAAGAGGATTAGAATGAGCATGGTATCATGGAAGAACAATGGATTAGCCCTTTACATTTGCTGAGGTTAGGGACACAGAACTCCTTTAAAAGTGAAAAAACACACATGTACATTTCTTGGTCTGTTTTTCTTCAATTTCCAAGATACATTGCAGTACCTTTTTTAAATAAAAAAATTCTTGCAATAATTTCACCTGTAATTTTGTATTTATAAGCATTCTCTGAGCATATTCATTTTTAAATGTATCTCCTCTTAATATAGGTACTGTAAGATATTTTAAACTAAGGTGTTTGAGTGGGAAATGTGTTGAGACATTTGAGAAATGACAGAAACTGGTTTTTGTCTCTATATTAGATAATGAAAAAACCCCTATATTCTTGTGATAATTTGCATCAACTGTATTCCTCACATATACTATAATATGTGGAATAGTATAGGACCTATACAATCACAGTGCATAGTAGTAACCATGCTCTGGCTCCAAATTAATGATTTAATTGATAGATTTACAATAATCCATGTATGTGATAATGGATTAATTTTCTAATTCCTTATGTTTAACACAGTGGTTCTCAATATGTGGGTCTCTAGATGTTTTGGCCTTCAACTCCCCAAAATCCTAATTACTGGTAAACTGCATGGGATTTCTGGGAGTTGTAGGCCAAGATACCTGGGGACCCACAGGTTGAGAACCACTGTTTTAACATTATTAAATTAATTTTCAAACTTAACACCCAAAGCCCTCGTTAAAAATATTTAAATCTCATTTATTATTATTATTATTATTATTAACTTTATTTCTATTCCACCCTTCTCACCCCGCAGGAGACTCAGGGTGGATTACAATGTACACATTACATTTAGACACACAAACGCACAAGACAGACAGAGGCAATTTAACATCTGGCCACCAGCGGGAGCTGTCGCACTCCTTCATTCCTCAGCGTGTTTCCTGAAGATTTTTTTTATGGCCTTGTAAATCAGTTAAATTTAGCCTCCCCACTAAGTGGTACCTTAATTTCCTACTTGACAGATGTCTTTCGGGTTACAAAGGTCGACAACAGGCTACACAATAGGTTGAGAGCCCACCTCGACCCGGGTAGGCCTCGAACTCATGACCTTCTGGTCAGTTGAGATCATATGCAGCTGACGCCCAGCCAGCTGTGCCACATTCCCATTGATTCAATGGGTCTACTCTGGTTGGACCTAGTAGTTGCATTTAGGCCATTGTATTTTAAATGATATAGAGCAATGCTTCTCAACCTTTGAGTTCCCAGATGTTTTGGCCTTCAACTCCCAGAAATCCTAACAACTGGTAAACTGGTTGAGATTTCTGGAAGCTATAGGCCAAAACACCTGGGGACCCACAGGTTGAAAACCACTGATATAAAGGGACCTTCAACTAAAGGAGGTGCTGAGGATGTGCAAGAGCTGAGTGTCCTCCCATGGGACTGTGGGGAGTCATATTCACACTACAATTCCTCTTTAAATACCATTTTAAATATAAATGACTCTTTTCCACCCCTAGGAATAGGGAAGGGAGATTTTTCTGTGTGTTTGGGGGATTCCTTGAGTTATTCTAATGCCAGGAAAGTGCTTTTTTACCACCAGGAACTCAGCTTATCTAAACCATACAATATATGTCCTGTTTTAAAACAACTGATATGTGCAGGAGCAGGGAATAAGGTTATAGTGAAATTGTCTCCCCTGCTTGTAGGGGCATGGAGAACATTTTTGATGAAATCTGTGGATCATAATTCACCTATTCCTGAATTAAAAGATCAGACTCTCTCAAGAAGAGAAGACAACTACACTAAGTTTGAGAAGGTGCACAAACATCAATTGTCTAGTTATATCTTGTGTTGCTATCAGTCACTTAACAGAGAAAATTCAGCTGTTGAATGGAGCTCCATCTTAAGAGACACCCTACATTGGGCTCTCTGCTGGGAGAAAATATGGGATGGTAAATAAATATTATCCTTGATCAAAGTAGATCCTAGTATGCTTTGCTACTTCAATCCTACAACTAGTGCTGGATGAAGACATTTGTTCCAGTCATGATCACAATGCCTGCTAGTAGGGTCAGACCTTCCTCCCTTCCTTGGAAAGAAAATAATTCTTCTTTTAGTCGTGGAAACATGATTTGAAGGACCAACAAGAATACTGCATGATTTCTTCCCTAGTGTTTGACACTGTCACGATGCACGGACTTGACCGGCCCCTTAATCACACACACAGAGACGGACTGAAGGCTAACTACTTTATTGAATATAGAAACAGTTCAAAAGGAATATTGTCCATAAAAATAGCAAAAGCAATCCAAAGGCTGTAAGCAATCAATTGTCCAAAAACAGCTTGATGAATAATCCAAAAGGCTTAGCAAAGCTCCGCACAGCAATGCGGATTCAGGAACAAAGCAGGGTACAAGATACAAGACAAGACTTGGTGGCCACTAGCCAACTTAGCTCCGTGGACCCACTTCGCTACACGTCTACTCAGAAGAGACGTGGCCGAAGCACTGGGGATTCGTTCCCACGGATCCTACTTAATCTTTCGGCCGAGGTCCCCGCGGCTCTAGGCTTCGTCGTCTCAATCTCTGCTGACGGACCTCGGCCTGTCTAGGCTATGGTACCACCCCCTTCTGCTGGACTCGATGCTACGTCTCCTATCAAAGGTTCGGCCTTGTCTCCCAGCACCTGGGTCTCTATCTTCATGAGAGCTCTCCTCCCTAGAATCTTCCCAGCCGCTCTCTTCCATGTTTTGACTCACAAGCTCCTGTGAGCCTCTCCCACCGGGTGTCCTCTTCTGAATCTATCTCTGCAGGTGCAGGCCCTAATGCTAATGGAACCCCCGGTGCTGTTCCCTGGCCCCCAGGCACAAACGAGAACTGCTGTGCTACAGACATCCTAACGTATTTCAGCGGAATTATTGTCCAGAGAAAAACAGTATTATGCATACTTGTCTGAAAAGTTTTGCATTTTTTAAAATTGCTTTTGGTTCAGAAAATAATGTTTCCTGTGATAGAAACCTGTTTGTTTGTTTCTTTCCTGTTCTGCATAGAAAGCAGAATTTAGGCACACTTTTCTGGGGTATTTTTTTTCTCTGAAGCCTAATTCCTCAGCTAGACTTTGGGACAGGGGGTATATCACAAAGGAATACACACACGCGTGCGCGCGCACACACACAGAGGAATATAGAGAGAGGGGGGAGATAAGAAAGTGACTCATTTTTTTCATTCTTATGAGAATGCTATGCTATAACTATGACTTTTCATCATGACCTACAATACATTAAATTAATAACCATATGCCAAAGGAAATCCTATTCATATGAAGGTTATGGGGTCTGGAAATACCATTTTTATCTATATAGTCATAAATTTGCTAGCCTACTTTCTGGAATTAGTTCCTCTAATTCTATTTTAGATCGTGCATCATGCACAATTTGTAATCAATTATAAAAGATTAGACCCTCAGTACATTTAATAGGGCAGCTTTCACAGGGCAGATGGCACATCAGCCTATATCTTAAGTGAGTCAGGTAGACTATTTAGAAAACCAATTTAGCTTGAAAATGCTGCAAGGATAAAAGAAAGCTGCATTTGGAAAACTGAACTTCATGCACTGAATTGCCAGTCAAAGGCATCCAATATTATCAACTGATGTGAAATTGGACATATTTTTTATTCTCTCAATTCACCAAACAAAGATTACTGTCCAAGGCTCATGCCGCTTACAATATTTTATTGAAGTCTTCTTAGTAGGTTGCAAATCAAGTCTGTAGAGTCCAAATCAAGTCTGAAACTTCAGGAGCAGCCAGATTTATTTGTTTACCATATTTATACCCCACCCTTCTCACATCAAAGGGAATTCAGAGCAGCTTTACACACAGGCAACAATTCAATGCCATAAAACAACATACAATTAAAATAAACATTTACATTCAGACCGCAAATTAAAACATCTAAACATTACATCAACTATCAGCTAGATTGCCCCTAAACACCCTCTCCAACCCTGCAAGGGCCGCTCCCCGTGGTTCACAGAGGATCTAAGAACCATGAAGCGGGAGAAGAGACGGCTAGAGCGCGTGTGGAGGAAGCTCCGTGATGGACCTTCGGAATCAACTTATAAGCTCTGTATGGAACCGTGCTACCAAGGAAGCGAAAAATTCCCATTATGCTTCCTTGATAGCGTCTGCACACAAACTGCTTGTGCCTGCAAGACAGCCTTCTACCATCTGCGGCAAGCGAAACGTCTGACTCCCTATCTCTCCCATTGCGACCTGGCCACGGTGATCCAAGCCACGGTCATCTCGAGGCTCGATTACTGTAACGCGCTGTACATTGGCCTACCTTTGTCGGCGATCCGGAAACTGAAACTGGTGCCCGCCTGCTGCTAGGAGCCCGAAGAGCGGCCCATATAAGGCCACTTCTGCACGAACTGCACTGGTTGCCCATTGAATTCCGGGTCTCCTTCAAGGTGTTAGTTTTGACTTTTAAGGCCTTATATGGTTTGGGGCCAGTGTACTTGAAGGAGCGGCTAACCCCATATGTGCCCAGAAGATCACTGCGTTCAGAGGGGCATAACTTACTTGAAGTCCCGGGTATGAAGTTCTGCAGGCTCTCTACCACGCGGCAGAGAGCGTTTTCAGTGGCGGTGCCGGTCTTATGGAACTCGCTGCCACCGGAGACACGAGCCTTGCGGGACCTTATGGCTTTCCGCAGGTCCTGCAAGACCTGGCTGTTTAGACAGGCGTTTGATGTCTGACGGCGTATAATTAACACTTGCCACCCTGCCGTACCACTACTACTCTGCATGAACCAGCTATGTCTGGCTATGATTTTATGTGACTGTTTTAAGATGTAATTTTATGTGTTTTTAACTTTGTGTGTTTTTATATGCTGTTTTTATATGCTGTAAACCGCCCTGAGCCTCGGGAAGGGCGGTTTATCAAATTGAAATAAATAATAATAATAATAGCAAAATAATGGAAAGGTGAAAAAGAACTATCTATTTCAGTAAACAGTCCTGGGTCATTGCATTTTCAACTGTCACCTTAAGTTTAAATATTCCTATGATAGGCCGAGTGCTTGGTTCTACAACCAGGTCTTTACTTGTCTCCTAAAGTAGACATAAGGATAGATTTTATTAGATACGGGACTCACAGTGATTAGTGTTGGAAGTCATGGGTGATGGGCAGGAGACGAAAGATTTGATAGTATATTTCAATGTATCTCTTTGGGGAAACAACATGCCTATATTAGAGGTATTTGATGATCTTTAGATGTTTCTCCTTTTTATATTTTGTATCTCATTAACTTTACTCAATAAAATATTTTTTTAAAATAAAAATAAAGCAAGGGTCTTTTTGAATATGTTTTCCAATCTCTGGATGCAATGAAGCAAAATCTTTGCAAAGGTGAGAAGTATATACTGTACATTTTCCACCTAACCCATCATGGTTTTCATTGAATACAAGGCAGACTGTTCTGTAGCTTCAAGTAGTGGATGAAACTCAGGTCACCGCATCCACTGTCACAACTGATTTGCTCCTACTTCTCTGAAATCTGCTTAACTGTTATGGCTGCTCTGCCACTTTCATGCATCCATGCATCTTAAGGGGAAAAAATCAAGAAAGCTTTATTGTAATTAATCAGTTGGGTTCCCTTGCAGGCATTTTTGGAAGCGGAAGAGAAACTCAGTAAGTTGCCATTTTGCAGATAGACACTTTCCGATGATTCTGTTCTGTTCTCATGCCACAGTCAGCCGGTGGTTCTCTTGAGAGTAGAGTGAATTCTTGTACATTGCACAGTGTAATATATACTTATAGCAAATTCTCCACTCCTTGGCAGAAATGACATTGATCTCTCAAGTGGGATCAAAAGGAAGCAGTATGCAGGGCAATGAGGAAAAGAATATTTCATTCGAGAAAAACAATGTGCAAATTGATCACAAACCTGAAAACTATAGATGGATATAAAGAAGTACTGTGTACAATTCTGGTCACCGCACCTCAAGAAGGATATAACGGAACTGGAAAAGGTACAAAGAAGGGCAACAAAAATGATCCAAGGGATGGAGCAGCTCCCTTTATGAAATCAGGTTGCAACGCTTTGCTCTTTTCAGCCTTGGAAGACGGCGTTTAAGAGGTGACTTGATCAAAGTGTATAAAATCGTGCATGGGATAGAAAAGGTGAATAAAGAAAAATATTTTCTCTGTCACACAACACTAGGACTAGGGGCACTCTGAAGCTCCAAGGCAGGAAAGTTAGGACTAATAAAGGGAAATATTTCTTCACCCAGAGGGTCATTGGGTTATGGAACTCACTTCCAGAGGAGGTTGTGACAGCTGTCAGCCTGGACAGCTTCAAGGCAGGATTAGACAGATTCATGGATACCAAGGGAATCAGTAGTTACTGAAATAGACATCCAAGTGCCACCTCTGTGTTGATGGAGGCAGGCAGGATTTTCCCCGGGTACTGGTTGTGGGGGGTCGGGAGCAGGTGAGGGTTTTGCCCTCCATTCTACTAGAGATCCCTGTGTACAACTAGTGGGCCACTGTGTGACACAGAATGCTGGACTAGATGGGCTGAGGCCCGATTCAGCATGGCTCTTCTTGAAGGAGACATCCCCTCCAACTACCCTGATTTGTCAGGGACAGTGCCAATTAATCCTCTGGAATCCTACTTTTTCAACTAATCTTAAAGGTCTCAGTTTCTCTTTCCTCATTCACCTTACCCCTTTGTCCTCAGCTTCATTCAATATTTCAAAATGAGATTCAAATTACAAAAATATAATCTGGCATAGAATCATAGAGAGTTGGTTCATCAATTATTTTGGAACTAATTCAGAATTAATCCAGAACAGAAATGTTCCAAGTTGGCTCTGGAGATCTTAGAGGTCTTTATACAATCCATACCTGACTTATGCTGATGGAGTGAAGTCTACATGGCCCAGCTGGGCTGACAGTGATTCATAGAATCATAGAATCAAGGTTTTGGAAGCAACCTCATGAGCCATCCAATCCAACCCCTGCCAAGAAGCAGGAAAATTACATTCAAAGCACCCCTGACAAATCAGGCCTCTGCTTGAAAGCCTTCAAAGAAGGTGCCTCCACCACACTCCAGGGTAGAGGGTTCCACTGCTGAACAGCTCTCACAGTCAGGAAGTTCTTCCTAATGTTCAGGTGGAATCTCCTTTCTTGTAGTTTGAAGCCATTGTTCCATGTCCTAGTCTCCAGGGCAGCAGAAAACAAGCTTGCTCCCTCCTCCTAATGACTTCCCTTCACATATTTCTACATGGCCATCATGTCTCCTCTTAGCCTTCTCTTCTACAGGCTAGACATGCATAGCTCTTTGAGCTGCTCTTTATCCCGGTTGTCTCAGGCAAAAGCAAACTGCTAGATTATATCTTCTTCCTCACAGGCCAGGATTACCCATGAGGCCAATCTAGGCCATGGCCTAGGGGTGCAAGCCGGGGGGGGGGGGTCCAGATCACGGACCCAAAAAAATATGTTGAAACATATAAAAATGCAATGCGCATGGAGATGAGGAGGGAAGGATACCGGAGGCGCCCCTGCCCTTTCCTGAATACCAGGCTCCTGCCTCTGCTATTGTTGCACAAACGGTGTATGCGCAGGGGCTCTGGACACTGGCATCGACGTCGACAGGAGGAACAATTAACTCCCTCGATGCCGACAGCATCCACTTGCTGGCTGCTTCAGTGCAAATACAGGAAACTCCATTGCGCAGTCTACGCATGCCCTAACACCATGAAAGCTGGTATTCCTCCTCCAACACAAGGAGGAGACTCCTCCGTACTGGAGAGAGAAGTGCAACTGCCGGCTACGGCACATGCGCAAACCCCAGTACAGGAGAGAAGCCCAACGCGACAAGCCCCAGTACCGGGGAGAAGCACGGCATCGGTACAGCTGCTGACTACAACGCATGCGCAATCCCCGATACTGGGTAGGAGCCAAGTGCCTCAAGCCCTGGCATCAAGGAGGAGGCTCCTCCCCCATGCATGCATCCATAGTGCCTGCCGAGAGGGAATCTCCTGTGGCGGACCTAGTGGGGCCACACTGGGAGAGCTGGATGCGGGGCCCTAAGGGGGATGAGCATCTGAAAGGATGGGGGGGGTTGCGGTAGAGGTTGGCTTAAAGGGGGCGTAATTCCAAAGTGTGGCCTAGGGCGCAAAAAGGTGTTTATCCGGGCCTGCTTCCTCATTAATAATTTTTGCCATCTTGACCATCCTCTAATGCTGTGTGGCTATATATGTCTTAGTTTTCAGCAGTGAAATGTTAAAGGGTATGTGGAACTCAATGTACAAAGAGGACCTCTACATACATAAAGGTCAGCATCTGATTTGCACTCTTCAATGGAAATGATTGCCATATTTGGAAATCTGTCTACATAAGACTTAATGGTAGTCTTATAAAGGCAAATATGTGAGTTTTCTGTTTTAATGTAAAACAACAAAAGGACATATATTTTTCTTTGTCTTTTCTAACCCCTCAGATGTTAAAGCTATCAGCATACTAGTTTTCCAGGTCTTTTTTTTCTTCAAAAAAGTGTTACAGAATATTGATTGGGTAGCAGCAGTTCAATAGCAGCCAGTTTGTTTCATTTTATTGAGTACCTACTCCAAACTAGAACCATTTTATAGGCACCGAGAGTCAAGAAAGTATAAAACTTTCACTTTAGACCTGGGCAAATAAAATAAATTTCAAAAAAAGTGATATAAACTTGACTTGTCCTGACAGAGCAGTTAACAGAAAGGATGTAGGCCACATTTATTAAATTCAGCATTTTCCCCGTCACCCTCACTAATTCAGACTCATTCGCTGGGCAAATGAAATCAACTTTTGCCACAGACCACATCACCCAATTGCTTGGCGGCTGAACAACGACAAAAGGGCTTGTTCTCATTTTCAACATCACAAAATCATCCGTTTCAACTATGCAGCAATTTATCTCATAACATGCTGAGTTTCTTCTCCTTTTCAGTCATTTTAAAAAAGCACTATAAAGAACAATTCCCTGGTAAAGACATATATGTCTTTCCTTAATGAGCCGGGGCATGCACAGCCCTTTTGCATATGAACTCTATCTTTATGGAGATAGAGAGAAAAATCATGTACCCAGGAAGGTTTGCATTTCTTTCTTTTCTTACTTGAATGTAATTGGAATTCTATCTACCTTCCCAGCTCAGGTGTGCAGATCTTATCTCATTCAGCTGAGAGAAAAACAGAGCTTGGAATTAACTCACTAATTAATTCATTAAGTTACCGATGTGCTAGAATTCATAAGGATTGGTGCCTCTCCCTCTGTCACATTCAGTGAAACAAGAAATGTTGCCTCAGGAATACATTTTTAAAAAGTAAAATTGGAGGCATTAGTTCACATGGCACTATTATGTGTCAGTCTAGCCAAATTGAATCAGTTTCAACCCAGATGGACATGTAGTCAGGTATGGATTGCATAAAAAGTAAAGACCTGGCTCTTTGAGCAAGCTTTTGGGAATGCAGCAGAATAGATAACACGGAACTATGAAAGATGAACATGGAATGGCCAGACGATGTTACTAGATAATGTTTTTAACAGGATGACACCAATGAGTATATGTTTTAATGGTTTTTACAGTATATTGGTTTTTGTATTGTCATGTTGATTGTTATTAATTGCACTTTTATGAATGCCTGGCATCAAATTATGGCAATCTGTAACCCGTCTTGAGTTGGCGTATGGCTGAGAAAAACGGGCTATAAATATCATAAATAAATAAATAAATACCTCTGAGACCTCCAGAACCAACTTGGAACATTTCTGTTTCGGATTAATCCAATCCAATAGGCCTTTATTGGCATATATAACAAGACAGTATAAAATACAGTATAAATTATAAAAAGGAAACTTCACATTTGCTACATGTTCAGTTTACAGACTTCATTCAGGAACCTTGCCACTGAAAGGCAACTGTTAAAATATTGGCACTTTAAAAGCATAAGTACTTTGTCTGGGTCAGTATGGCCCGCTTCAACCTATTCCATCTGAGAAAACCAGCTCAGTCCCTAGCCCGGCACCTGTAACCCAACTCGAAAAAGCGCAATGACTAAACTCTAGCCCAGGGGTGGGCAATTACTGGCCCTCCAGGTGTTTTGGACTTCAACTCCCAGAAATCCTAACAGCTGGTAAACTGGCTAGGATTTCTGGGAGTTGAAGTCCAAAACACCTGGAGGGCCGGTAATTGCCCACCCCTGCTCTAGCCCAAAAATTCTATTCATATTGTGGAACATAGCAGGATAGGGGGGATATCAAATTGATATTTTCTACAGTTCCTCAGAAGTGCATTCGTAATTTCTCTTCGAGAAACTGTAGATAAGCGCTTGGAAATGAAATGATACAGAGAGAATTTGTTTTGTTTTATTTTCCTGGCAGGAGACCAATAACATGAAGCAAGCAGGGCCCTTTCAGATCATTAGCCCGTTTAAGGTTTAAAGGTTAGTGTCTACATAGAAATACACCAAATAGACCTACATGAAAGTAAGAGGGCTGGAGTCTAGCTTCCATACATTTGGAGTCTCTTTAATAACTTCTCTTCCTCTATTGATTTTATTCTATATCAACTTGTATATGCAGTAAATGACTATTTGAGATAGGAGGGCTGCTGAAATTAAAATGTGGGTTTAGGATGGGTATTTGGTAGAGTCAGGGCCGTAGCCAGGATTTTGATTCGGGGGGGGGGGGCTGAGTTTGGTTCAGGGGGGGCTGAGACTGGGTGGAAGAGGGTCTACCCTAGCAAACCTTTTGTATTGTTATGCCAATAACCCCATGAATGTGGGATATAATGAGCATGGTGATCAGATCATGATATGAATAAACATAACAGTTTAAATAATGTACCAGTAAGGTCTTTTCGCGGACCACCCTGAGAATTTCAGGGGGGGGGGCTGAAGCCCCCTTAGCCCCCCCCCCCCGGCTACATGCCTGGGTAGAGTCAATAGAAAATTCTAACCTCTATAATGACCAAATGAGTGATTTTATATGGTTGTAAACTGTACTAAAATTTGTGTAATTGATTGTGTAGTTTACTAAATGGTAAACTAAAAAGAATATTAAAAAGCGCAAAACGATTATAATAAATCCCTTTTTCAAAAGCTAGTAAACCGATAAATCTAATGTAAATAAAAAGATCTTCACTTGCTTCTGAAAAAAAAAACAAGAAAAAGAGACAGTACAACTTAACTTAGTAGGGAATTTTGTAGTCTGATAGAATTAGCAGTGAAGTTCTCTGTTGCACTGCCAGCAAATAAGCCTTGAAGAGTGATGGGACTGATCTTCTCCAAAGGCTTCCTAGCTTGGGCAGCTTTGCATGAGAAAATGCAGCTCTGCAGAGAAAAAACTGTGCCCAATTTGCTGGGCAGCCTTTGTTCTCATGGTGGAAGAGGTGAGAACTGGGAGCTCCCAGAGAGTCATTGCGGCTTCCAGAAGCCACCCTCCCTGCTGCCTGACTGGTGCAAGCCAATTGCATCTTGGAGGCTGCTGTGAGCTGATGGCTGCTCTGGTCAGCTGGCCGGAGCATGCCAAAGCTGTGGGGGGTGGACTCTTCATCTGCTCCTGGAATGACTGGATCTCTATCCCACTACTGTACTGGATGACAAGAGAGCTTTGCTGGGTTCCAAAGGGGTGTCGGGCCCCTTTCTTGCAGAGAGGAGGGGGATCCGGTGGCCAACTGGTCAGGTCTATCTCTGTGGTGGTAAGCATGAATCTTGGATCTGAGAAAATGGGAACAGTGCAAGCAGGCACTGATTAATTCAAAAAGATTCCTTGGTGGGAAACCCTGATCAGGGTGTGGTTATTATGAGGTCCCACCCAGGTGGGGACAGACCAGATCACACCAGGGGCATGAGACTTGAGACAGATTACAGCTGGGGCAGCCCAACAAGTTTTCTCAGATAGCCATGTCAGACAACTGGCACCAGACTGATCATGTGGCTATAATGGCCAGCAAGCCGATCAACTGAGGTGTGGTGCTAACTGCAATGTGCTATGACCAAATAAAGTTGTGGTCTTTTTATTATTATCCAAAATACAGTGTTGTGTTTTTCTTCTGTACACATGGTAGAAGGACCACTTACATGGGAATTTGGACCCCAGCCGCATAGCTGTGTGTGTGTTCAATGAAAAAGCACTGTATTCTAAGATAGAACTTTGCTGTCTGTGGATATAAATGACTTGGGCAGCAAACAAGGTCCTTTGTCCCCTCCATGGATGATGTGGGCAATCACCAAAATATTCTGTATACAAGGTATACTTGATTATCATCATTTGGCATGCAAATGCACCTAAGCAAACATATCAATTAGAGTTTGCATGGTATCCATTTCTCCCATTTCATCAATTGTTTCATTCCTTTCATTCCCTTCAGGAGCATGAAATGGGAAACTTCCCCCCAGTACAGAAATAAACTCAACATAACAGCAAGTGGGAGCAGTTACCGGCTCCTTGTCTGCTTTTTGTGTCACATTGGCCCGTGGAGAACTGCTGCCTCGCCTGCTACCATTTGTCTCCTCTGCAGACTGAGGGGAAACCATCACAGAAATGGTGGTCTCTTAAGCCCTGTCTTTAAACCCAGGTCTCCTCTGCAAACCGAGGGGAAAGTATTAGAGGAGGAGTGGTATCTTAAGTAACTCTGATGCTTTTAATCCAGGTTGTAATGAAGGATATAAGGACAAACCTTGCCATTGCTAAAAATGATGGGAAGGGGAGGGGAATTACCTCCTTCATTTCCACCAGTTAAATAAAAAGTGAAATAGCGGGGCTGGGCACTGGACAGTGTGTGTGGTATGTGGAGCATTTTTTACATTTGGCAGGAAGGAGTGGTGCCCTGCCTCCCTCTTGCTTCTGAATCTGGAGAAGTTAGAGGACATGGGCCAGAGGAGGGGGGGGGGGGTGTTTTAAGGAGAAAAAAACCCCAAAAATCAAGGGATGATCCAAACATTATAAAACTTGGTGGGCTAAAAGTGGTAGATGTATTCTCCATGTGTGGTGATTTTTATCCCTCTAATCCTAACACTGTGGGAAAGGAGAGCCTGGGGAAGCCAATGGGTCAAAAATGTTCAGTTTTTTTGAACACAGAACAAAAATATCCATTCAGAAAAGCAACTGGTTTTAATAGGCATGCGAAAATGAAAACAGGGAGCTTACGAATTAAACAAACAGAAACAATAGCGATTGTATAGAAATGCACAAGCCTAATATCAATGATGTCTGTATTTCTCTTTTTAAAATACAGTGAAAAAAGAGAAATACAAACATAATTGATATTAGACTTGTAGAATGTCAGGATATTATGTTAATTAGAAATGTAAGAGTCTAATTACTTAATTTAAAGCCAACATCAGGACTTTCGAATTATCAGGGGCAATGCTGGCATTTTCTACATTCTCTTATCTTCTCTGTACCCCTTTCATTGTCGTTACCAATTCTCACATAAGATGGTGAGAAAATGGATACTCCCAGCAGATATATGGAGCTGTGAGCTATCCCTAAGTATTTTAAAGTGCCTTGATCCTGACTGAACTACTTTTTGAGAGTGAAAGTGCTAGATTATTGTGAGTTTTCTATCATGGAAGCCTTCAACAATACATTGAAAGTGCTAAACCTTTTTTGTTAATATGGATCAATATAAACAAAAGCCTTTGGTATATGGTTATGACAAATGTAATGATGATCATCTGAATTTCAGAAATGTGAATACATCATTGTTGGAGTTAGAAAATAACTGGTGTAACAGTGGACTGCTACTATTGCTGTTTATTGTTATTGTTGTGTGCCTTCCAGTCATTTCTACATATGGCAACCCTAAGGTAAACTTATTACTGGATTCTCCAGGCAAGATTTCTTCAGAGAGTGTTTGCCTTTGCCTTCTTCCAAGGCAAAAGTGTAACTTCCCCAATGGGTTTTCATGGCTGAATGGGAATTAAAACACAGGTGTCCAGACTTGTAGCAAAATATTTTACAAAAGGCAATGCTATGTAGGATATTGTTTCTTCCACTTGCTTAAACAAGTTGATCATTCAATCGCCATAGGGAGAAAAATATGATTAGCTACCGCAGCAAAAGCCAAGCCACAGAAACAAGCTACTAGGCCATTATAGAGGAACTTCAGCTGATTAGGAAGCTAAATGCTAAGCTCTAATGACCCCCAAGAGTGTAATGGTTAAGAGTTTAGGTTAGTACCATGTTCTAGCATACACAAGCCTTTGGGATGAATACCTTTTTCTAGTAGATTCTCTTAGATGTTAAGGAATGATTTGCTCAGTTTTGACAGTGGCTATATCTGCCCATAATTAGAACTTAATGGACCATGAAAGTTCACATAAGAAACAAAAGAGTGCGAGAGGGAGAGAGAGAAAGGATTACATCCTAAATAGGCCAATTCATGCTTTTGTGTGGCATTCTGCAATTACATCTTTTGGAGACTATAGCACAACATTTCTTTTGTAAGCATGTCAGGTAATTTTAATTTTTAGCTCTGAACAGTCTTTCAACCTACCTGAAAAATGAAAACACAAAAGCAGTAATCAAGAGCCACATCTGTATTTCCTAGCATGCATATGTAATGAGCATTGCATTTGATGTATCTTTGTTGCAGCCTAGAGACAGGGAAATTTGACACACCTTTGCTTTCCGGTGGTTGAAATACACAAACTTGGTTTCATGTACATAATTATTTTAAAAATAAACTTTCTTTCAAGCTATGTGCATAAGGTGCATATGAAAGATAAATTAATTTTAAGTTCAGACTTGAGATAGTCCGAGATGGGAGCCTCTTTATATACAACAGAAATATAGATATTCCAAAGTTTTTTAAAAATCTGAAATCCAAAGCACTTTTGGTCACAAGAATTTTAGATAAGGGATTCTTAGACTGTACCATGTACATGGATGGCTCTTTATAGATGATACTAAGTAGAACTCTGTGTAACTTTTATGTTTTCAGATGGTATCCTTTTCAAAAGGGCAATTCTATCTCTTGATCTATCGTATATCCCAGAGAAAGAGAGAGCTCTTCTCTCTCCAGTGTTACATATTATAGCTTTTCCTTTGCAGTGTCTCTGTTGGAAATCTTGCTATTTGGACATTTTTAATTTGCACAGTTTCAGTGTAGAATAAATGTGCCTGCTTTTAAGTAAGAGAGACAGAGAGGCCCATCACTTGCGCTTAATCACACCAAACAAGCTCTTTAAACAATTTGTTCTGAAATTCCTCTAATTAGAGCAAGCCCTCCAGGTAATGCTCTGATCTGATTTACCAGTGGGTATAAATTAGGGACATTATGTAATTAGCCCAAAGACCACAAATGGAAGAAACAGCTGGGTGGTTTGGAGGGGAAGCAAATAAACAGCTCCCTTGTGACTTCTTAATGCAACCCCCCTTCCCTTTTATGTGTAATTGGAGGTGACTGGTATTTGTACCATGGTTAGAAAAGGAGAAGGCATCTATTGCAGTCAATCCACAAACAAAACATTTCAATTTTTCTTGGTCTCTGTGGTCATCTTATTTCATAACCTTTTTCTCCTAGCTTTTACCTAGTTCTCTTCTGAGCTGTGTTTTTCTGATATGAAGGAAGCCTGGAAGCCATATCCTTCTGATTGTTCTCTTTTTTCTTTCTTGTATGCCTTAATAAAATCCCAACCAGTTCAAATTATGTGATGTCTTTTTATTTTTTTAAAAAACAAGACACCTTGCAATTAAATGTCAGAATCCGACTATTAATCCAAGTCAGAACAGAATACAGAGGGAAAGAATGTTTGTTTATATTTATTTCTCTGCAGACAAAAAACCTTTTATTACACTTGGAAGATCTTGCCCAGGGGAAATGTACTGGACCCACTGTGCAATAATTTTGTGCATGTTTTTTTTCTGTACCAGAAATCGTTCAGGAAATACGTTTTCTGTACAGAAACAGCATTTTCTGTGCAGAAAAACCCTTACCTATATTTCTGTGCAATATAATTCTGTGGAACACAATGTGCAGATATAGGAAGGATAATACATATGATTTTTGTGATCTTGTAGAGAACAGAAAAAGCTGTGGGAATGGTCCATCCTTCCATACAAAGATTATATTTGAGGATATTTACATCTCTCACATAGACACCTTGAACCATCATATTTTTTTCATTGAGCCTCAGTTATCCTGTGGTTAGAATGTGTTCAGTTCCCTTTGTATAGTTTTCTCTGGACGAAAACCTTAATTAGACCCTGTCTCTTTAAGAAATCCCCCAGAAGAGGAGTCTTCTTTATCCCTCAGAAACCTTCTCTGCTGTTGGTTTTTCTTATGGTGCCAAGGTCCTAGGAAGGTGCAACATAGCTCACCTCTAAGGTGTTGAGGGGAAAAAAACTCAAATACAAGGTGTTGTGCAGAAGACAAAATCCAGATAGAGGACACAGAAGTAAGCCAGTAATGTAGATCTTCTTGGAAACAGTCAAGAAGAAATCAAGTTACTGTTACACTTCTCCCTGCGAGTTTCCTACTCTGTTCTGGCCAAGTACAGGGCACCATAGAAGAGTTTACTAGGAGAACAGAACAAATGTTCCCCTCTTTCCTTTCTTCACCTTCATTGTATTTTTCTCTATATTTGTTTTCATATTTTGTTCATGAACAGCCGGTGAATGTCATTTGCAATCAATCAGCAATAACAAGAAATTCAAAGCATGCACTCAGACTCCCCAGAATTAAATCCAGAAATAATTTGATAGCCACTTCTAAATTCCACAAAACCTGCCTAAAACACAATCTTCTCGAACTCTGTTCAGTTAAGATTATTTTCCCCAACAGCATTCTTTTTTCCCCTTGGCTAATGATGTACCCAGGCATTGTGGACCTCACCATGCTACAAACAGAGAGTAGGCGAACAGCACAAGTTGTCTCCAGATGTGATGATAATTGAAGCAATGCAAAATAAGAACTGGATTTATCTTACTGTGTGACAGGAGTTAGCAAAAGAGCATGTAAATAATTCCATCCTGGCATGCATATCCAGTGTCACTGAGTTTGAATTTCACCTTCTTTTACTTGGATGTAAATAGATACTTCACTTGCAAAGCATACTGTGTGGGTGGATGGATGAGTTTATTTTATCTTATCACTGTTTTTCCTGTTTCAGTTTTATTCATTCCAGCATCAGATATTATGTTTGGACAAGATAGAAAAGGTTATTGGTCTTTATGATAAACAAAAGAAAACCCCATTCACAAATGAAACAAAAGAATATAAAAACAGGCAAAAGGATTTATAAATTACAAATTAGTAAAGGATAGCATGGAGGAGCTCAAGGAGAATGTCCTAAATGTGAAGGTTTTGTACAAATATATAGTCACATCCTTCCAGTATGGTAATAAAATCATTTCAGAGACATGCTGCCTAGCTGAATTTATGAGTAATTTTTGCTAGCAAATATTCAAGGTGACACACAGTAGTAAGAAACAGATGTGCTTGACAATCAAGATGACTCTGAAGTTCCAACTGGTGCCAATTGCAACAGGAAGACTATGAGCTGATACACAACATCAAAATGATATTACACCAACATCAAAAGACCAGAACAGGTTACCAGTAATCATGGGCCCGAAATTTGTCCCATTTATTATATTTGTGTTTCTGTTCCAATCCGTCCATTCAAATGGCACGAAATGGAAGGGCCCCTCCTGAAACGAAAGTGCAATCGATACGAAAGTCAGGCAGGCCTGTCTTTCAGATGGATTTCATGGGTCCTGACAGGGCCTGAAGCAGAGTGCCGAGTAAGGAGCGCTCCTTACTTGGTGCTCGGCAACAGACCATGGAAGGGCCAGGTGTGTAGGCCCAAAGCCTGCACCCCTAGGCCTGGGCGCTTTGGGCCTAGGGTGTAGTCCCCCCCTACAAAAAAATTAACGTACACAAAAATGAAACAAAAAACAAATATCTGACATCCCAATTTTAGGAGGTTCAGATTTAAATGGATGGGGGGGGGGGGCAGCGAAATCCAAACATGAAACGGATCAAGGTAAGTCCAGAATGCACAAGTCTACCGGTTGCTTCTTGGTTTGAGCTCAAGGTGCTGGTTGAAAGTACTAAATCTAAGAAAGTTTAGCTCCTGGCAATATAAGGGTCAGTATGTCTCACTTGTTTTCCTGTTGCTGGAACAATTACAATAGAAATCTGTAGGGAGCTACAGGCCTCCTCAGGGGTTCCTTCAAATTAGATCCTTGCACTACATCCAACTACAGGCAAATAGCTGGAAATATCTCAACTTATACCTCTGGTAACCAGTGACACAAAACAGCCATGCTGAGCCTTATGCATTGTTTAGGAGGTGGGTTAGAGGGAATTAAAAAATTTCAATGATAAAAAGCAGTTATAATAGAGTAAATGGAATTAATATTATTGTAATTCTTTAGGAGGATTCCAGCCACATGCACAAATGTAGAAAAAAACTTATTGAAGATTGCATACATATCCCATAAAATATGTTAAATCAGTGACTGAAATCCTCCATCACTAAGATGGAGCATAACTTTATGGTCACGGAACTATGCAACAGTTGTATAATGATGCTTCATTAGAGAATTCTGACCCTGTACAATCAAATGTGTGCTGCATATCAATTACAAAATGCAACTATACACAAATTTGCTTTGGCAAATTTGAACTGAATGCAGCTATTTTGCATCAGACTAAAATAGCCTATTGCTTTTGTTCAGGGAAGATATGGCTCTGTATGTCCCCAATAAGATCCTAATTTAATAGTAACAAATCATTAAGCATTTGAAGTACAGCATAAAAAACAGCTTAACACCAGCAAAGATTTTTGCTTTTCAGCTCTCCAACATTCAGTTGGTGGATCTTAGGATTGATCTGACATTGCTGAGATCTGACTATCCTTTTGTATATTTTGGATTCACATTTCAGTTAAGAAAGCTTCAACGCAAGAGGGAACCTTAGGCCTGAAGGCCCAATTCAGCCTCTAGTTTAAAGATCCAGTTCCCATAGGTTCTCAACAGTGCAAAATACTTGCCATTTTAATTGCTGTCCGTGAGCCCTGGCTGAGAACTATTCACACCTTGACCTCTATATGGGGAAAAGAGGAGGAAAAAGAGACAGAGTACAGAAGAAATGAAAGCAGAGTGAGAGTGTGTTCCTGGCTGAGGGTCCAACTCAGCACCTTGGCTAGAAAGGGCCTTAAGCTAATAAATGTAATTCAGTGCAGTATGTCATGATGTTTGTCCTTTACCAACTACAGTTTTTTTTCTTTCCAGTAGAAAAAGCAAGTACATACTCATATTTACTTTTATTTGCATCAGTAGCATAGCTGTTTACATGAGTGGCATCCTCCTGAAATGAATTGTATATCTTATGCAACAATTCTGTGGGTAGATGTCCTGAGTCACAGCCTTTCTTTTCTTGGATTTATCATTCTATGGAGTTATAGCATATAATGTTTTGTTTTTGGGTGTTTTCTTTAAACATAAAACAAATCAGAAAAGGTGACATGTTGCAGAAGATATCTAGTACAGTATTCTGTCCCCACAGTGGTCCAAAAATGCCCATAAAAGGCCCATAATCAGCTCATGGGTGAAATAGTGCCCAAACACCAGTATTCCTATTAATATAAAAAGCCACTTTTACTTATTGCTCCATAAATCCTTGTTTTCAGGGACATTAAGAGGCAATTTTGGACATTATTTTTATATGTGGAGGTGTATCTTTACATACTTATATTTTTATACACCTATTTCTATGTCTTAAGCCCCCAATGGCACAGCGGGTTAATCCTCTGAGCTGCTGAACATGCTGACCAAAAAGTCGGCAGTTCAAATCTGGGGAGCGGGGTGATCTCTCGCTGATAGCCCCAGCTTCTGCCAAACTAGCAGTTCAAAAACATGCAAATGTGAGCTCCAGCATAAAATTAACGGTGCTCCATGCAGTCAAGATGGCAACATGACCTTGGAGGTGTCTACGGACAACACCAGCTCTTCAGCTTAGAAATGGAGATGAGCAATACCCTTCAAAGTCGGACACAACTAGACTTAATATCAAGAGGAAACCTTTACCTTCTATATCTAATTCCAGCCTCTAATAGCCCCTTAATGCTTACACAGATATGCAACAAATGTTTCTTGTTTCTAATTGCCTTTGAAGTAACTTGTTAGCAAGAGTTGTTACTGATGTTTAAACTTGTTGCCTTTTAATCAGTTTCATTTTATAAAAATACAACTTGACACTTAAGAAGGCAAATAGTATTTTCAATATTTCTCATCTCAACTCTTCAAGACTGCTAACTTTAAAAAATACAGTGTCAGCTGTGGTTAGGTTTCCAGCTCATCAGCAAAAGTAAAATAGGCCAATCCCCTTTCTCCTATCAGTAGGAGCAATAGAAGAAGAAGAAATAGCTTTTGTATGTACAAGAAATCCTCCAGGAATTTCTTAAATTAAAAAAACCCTCAGATTTATTTTAATCACTGAGGAATGTATAAAACACTTACAAACTGGCCTAGAGGGGAGAAAATATTTGAAGTATTACATTCTTATGTGTGAGGATGGCATAAGCAAATATTTACCTTTATATTACCAATACAATTGTGATACTGAAGACAATAATTTAATCTATTTTTCTTTTTTTAAAAATATATTTATTAGGTTTTGTCATTAACAGTAAAAGTGGGGAAACAATTTCAGGTAAAGGACAGTAGGAACAGGGGAGAGAAGGAGAGAAGACTGGGAAATGGGCGTGGGACAAGGAGGTGGGAGGTCAGGGTGGGATTGGGGAGTCCAGGTGGGGATGTGGAGGGGGGAGGGGTATGATGGGTCGGCTTCCGGTGTTACTATATACCCCCAATTGCTTAGTGCTCGGTGGGGGTGGAAGTAGAGGTGCGAGTGCCTTCGAAAGTAAGAGGGGGTGCAATGCACTCTTGGAAGTTCCGTTTGGTTGACCTTGGATGGTCTCCTACCCCTTTGTCAAGATTCTTGGGTGTGTTGACCCCGTGCCTCTAGTCCCATGTGTTGGGTGGAACGTTTTGGGAGTTTTATGGTTTTAGAGCCTCCGGGGCAGTGGAATCCTCCCGGGTCTTCATATAGGCCTGGAATGGCGACCAGTCTGTCTTTTTAGCGCCTGCCTTCTGCCTCACTTAGATACTAGGAGAGCTTGTCCATGCTCATGATGTCCCACACCTTGACCTCCCAGTCCTCAAGTCGTGGTGAGGTTGCAGCCTTCCAGTTCCTCGCATAGACCATCCGTGCTGCCGTGGTCAGGTAAATAAACAGACGCTCCGAATTCTCATCCGGCATTTCTTCTTCCGTCAACAGGCCCAACAGATAGGCTTCCGGCTTCTTTTCTAACGTGGTGCGGAGGACTTTCTGTATACCAACGTGGATGGCTTTCCAGTAGATTGTGGCCTCTGGGCAGGTCCACCACATGTGGAAAAATGTTCCGAGTTGTGACCCGCACTTCCAGCATTTCGACTGAGCATCTTTGTACATCACCCCCAGCTTCTGCGGCGTCATGTACCACCGGAAGAACAGCTTATACCAATTTTCTTTGAGGTCTGTGGCATACGTGATCTTCAGCTGTTTCCTCCAGATCTTTTCCCATTCATACAAACTGATGGTACGCCCTACATTTTGCGCCCATTTGATCATGCAGTTTTTTACTACCTCGGCCTCTGTGGCCCATTCTAATAACTTCACGTAGGCTCTTGAGATAAGCTTTCTTTCCTTTCTCAGAAAGACCTGCCAGAAAGTCTCCTTGTCCTCGAAGCCGACCTGTTCATCCTTTTTAAACCATGCCCGTATGTGGAGGTACTGCAACCATGTGAGCTGTTCATATTGGCTTTGCAGTTGGGTCAGCGCCTTCAGGCATCTCCTCCCTGCTACCTTAGTGGTGAGCTCTTCGTACCTTGGCCACCTTTTCCATCCCAGGATGTTCTTTTGGTGTGCTTCCATAGGGGAAATCCAAAGGGGAGTCCTAACAAAAAACCTCTCCTTGTATCTCTCCCATACCTGCATGAGGGCTGCTCTCAGGGGATGTCTTTTGAAGTTGGGATCTGTTCTTGCGCTCCCGTACCATAAGTATCCGTGCCAACCCGCTCTGAGGTCGAATCCCTCTAATGTCAGAAGGTCCTCTCTGGTCAGGGCTATCCAGTCTTTTACGAAGGTTAGCCCGCACGCCTCATGGTACATCTTTAAGTCCGGGAGACCTAGCCCCCCCCTCTTCTTTCTGTCTATCAGGATTGTATACCTTATTCTAGCCTTCTTGGAGTCCCAAATGAAGTTTAGAATGTCCTTTTTCCAAGCTTCGAAGATAGCCCCAGACTTGATGATGGGAATATTCTGGAACAAGTACAGCAGCCGTGGTAAAATGTTCATCTTGAAACAAAATGCTATCTTGCCCATGAGAGAGAGGTTGGCGTGTCTCCAATTCCCCAGGTCGTTTTGGATCTTTTTCCAGAGCCCTTCGTAATTGTTCTTAAATAGGAGGCAGTTCTGTGCAGATATCTGTATGCCCAGGTACTTAATCGACTGAGAAATTTGCATGCCTGATAAGGCTCCCAGCAACCCCTGACGGCGCTTAGACATGTTTTTTGTTAGGATTTTCATTTTCCTTTTGTTTATTCTTAGCCCCGCTATCAGGCCAATTTTTTCTATCTCCGTCAGCCATAGGCGCATGGAGTCCAGTGGTCTTTCGACAAAACAAATTATATCATCAGCGAACGCCTTCACCTTGTACGAGTATTTCCCAATTTTTGGACCTTGTAGCTGGTCGTTAGCTCTTATCGCTCTCAGCAGAATTTCTGTGGCGAATATGAAGATCAGAGGTGAGAGAGGGCACCCCTGTCTGGTCCCTTTCTGTATCCTAATTCTTTCCGTTGGTCGCCCATTGACCCAGATTTTAGCTGATTGCTCCTTATATATCGCCCCGATGGCGTATTGGAATTTGGGGCCCAGATCCATCTTTGCCATAAGCACCTGGAAGAAGTCCCAACGCAGGTTTTCGAACGCTTTCTCTGCGTCGAGAGCGAGGAAAGCCACTTCTTTTCGAGGATGTGCTTCATAGTATTCCAACAGGTTGATGACTGTCCTGACGTTTTCCTTGCCCTGCCTGCCCGGCAGGAAGCCATTCTGATCCGAAGCTATCCAGTCCCCAAGCCAGACCTTCAGCCTCATCGCTAAGATGGAGGCCAGGATTTTGTAGTCGATGTTCAACAATGAGATGGGTCTGTAATTGGCAACATTGGTCTCATCTGTGCCTTCTTTATGTATGATGACTATGTTGGCCTCCTTCCATGTGTCCGAGGATGTACCATCCGTGAGTACTCTATTGTAGACTTTTTTCAGAAAGGGGGTAATTTCACAGCGCAAGATTTTGTAGAACCTGGCTGTCAGACCGTCTGGGCCTGGGGCCTTGCTCGAATCCAAGACCTTTATGGCATCGTCTATCTCCCGCTTCGAGATTTCTCTGTTGAGAATGTCCCTATAGTAATCTGGGATCTTGTCCAGGTTCTGATCCTCTAGGTACTTCCAAATGTCCTCCTTGCTTCCGGGTTCTGTCGCATATAGCCTGGCGAAGAATAGTTGGAACTCCTTTTTGATGTCATCCTCTGCTGTGACCGTTCCTTCCCCCACTTTGATTCTGGTTATGTATCCCGCCTGTTTCTTGCGCTTGATCTTTCTTGCTAACCATCTGCCCAGCTTGTTGGCATTCTGGAAGGCTTTTTGTTTAACAAATTTTAGGTCCTTCGCGATTTGGTCAAGGTCAAGGTGGTGCTTTTGCTGTCGCAGCTCAGCCAGGCGGGTGACCATGCCTCGGCTGTCTGGGTGGTCTTTCAGAGTCCTTTCTTCTGCCGCGATTTTGATTTGTAGCTCTGCCAGGGCCCTCTGCCTCTCCCTGTTCTTTATCGCGTTGTGTTGTATGAAGTGGCCTCTGAGGACGGCGTTGCAAGCATCCCAGACCATTTCGGGACTAGTTTCCTGGTTGTCGTTGATCGTGAAGTAGTCCTTAGTTAGCTCCCTATACTTTTGTATGTCTTCCTCTTTCTTCAGTAGGTTGTCGTTGAGCCTCCAGCGCCGTACCAGGGGTCTTTGATTAAAGCTCATCACAATTGGGCAGTGGTCTGAGATGTCTCTTGGCAGAATCTTTATTTGTGTTATTTTCGGGGCCAGCGAGGTCGACGTCCAGACCATATCGATCCTAGACCAGTTCTGGTGCCGATTGGAGTAAAAAATGAAGTCTTTCTCCTCTTGATTGTGAAGGCGCCATATATCTAGCAAGGAGAGGTCCGTCTTGAGGTGCATAAAAGCTCTCGGGAGTATGTTGGAGGGGTCAGGTTCCGGCCTTTTGCGCTTGGCAGCACTCTGGGTTTTGTCCAGGTGAGGCGCCAGAATTCCGTTAAAATCTCCCTGTAACACCAAGCTATCATACTCCTGATCTTCTATGAGGCTCTGAAGAGATTGGGTGAAACTGGTCTTGGGCCCGTTTGGTGCATATATATTACAGATCAGCAGGCGCATTGTGCCTAGCTCGATCAGCACCCCGACTATCCTCCCCTCGGCATCCGCAAATGCGAGTTTGGCCGGTAGTTTCTCGCTCACGTAGATTGCCACCCCCCTTTTCTTTTCCTCCGCCAGCGAGCAGAAGAGATTTCCCAGCCCTTTGCTTTCCAGGTGAGTTATATGTGCTTTCTTGATGTGGACCTCTTGTAGTGCCACAATGTCATATTTCTTTTTCTTTAGTAGACTGAACGCTTTTCTTCTCTTTGAGGCCGAGTTCAGCCCATTGATGTTGTTTGAGAAGCAAGATATCGGAATTTGGAAATCATACATCTGGCATCTCTTCTGTGTGGCTCGGTTCGTCGGCGTTGTTTTCCATGTTTCTAATCGTGTTGGTCTTTTCCGCATCTTGGGGTCCGCGACTGGGATGAGTAGAGACAGTCGAGGGAGAGTAGAACCGTCGTTTCTTCGGCTGATCGGTCTGGCCGTCATGTGGGGGTGTTCTCTGTGGCTGCTCGCTTTGTAATTTCTTATAGAACTCTTGGGCCTTGTCCACCGAGGTCAGCCAATGTTTTTGGTCCTGATAGGTGGCCATCACCCCTTCGGTTCTCTCCCACCGGAACTTGATTTTTCTATTTTTCAGCTCCTCCGTGAGGAATCGATAGTTCTTTCTTTTGAGCATTGCGGCTGTGGTGAACTCTTTTAGAATGATCACCTTAGCCCCTTTGTGCATGGTCTGTGACTCCTTCTTTTTCATGAGCACCACATCTCTGGTCCTCTTTTTGCTGAACTGGACCACCACATCCCGGGCCACCTTGTTCTGTCTCGCGTACGCTGAGGGGACCCTGTACGCTCTTTCGATCTCCTGTTGTGTCTCCCCCTCGTCCCTGCCTAGGATGGAGGCTGTCAATTTGCCCACAACTTTTGTAAGATCTTCTTGGGGGTCCTCCTGCAGGTTCCAGAAGCGAAGTCTGGTTTCCAGATTGGATTGCTCCAGTCTTTCCTGCATCTGCTCTAGCTTCGCATTCCTCATCTCCAGGTAGTCCATTCGCTTTTGTATCTTTCCCTGCCCCGCCGTGAGTTCGTCCTTGTCTAGTCTGATGGTTTTGATTTCCTCTCTCATGCTCGCTAGTTCCTTAGTCAGGTCCAGTTTGATATCTTGGAGTTGTTCCTGCACCGTTTTATTTTGTGACTCTTGCCTCGCCGCCGCTTGGTCCACCTTCCTCTGAGTCTGTTCTTGTTTTTCTGAGAGCCTCTGGAGCTCTTTCAAGATTTCCTTTAGTGTTGTGTCTTCGCTAGCGGCTTGCCTCTTCTGGACCCCCTTAGCATCTTTGAATATTTTTGGAGTGGTCATGTTCCCCGTTTTGCTGCACCCAGTCCAGGTGGTTCTGTTGTGGGTGGCTTGAAGCTGCTTTTTATTTATTGCCGTCTGATTTAGGTCGGTCATCTGGGAGGGGGGGTGAATGCCTGGCTCCAGTCAAATTACCCTCAGGGCGTTTGGTTAAAGATTTCTGGCTGCCAGGCGTTTGGGCCGTGGCCTCTGTGACGAGAGGGAAGACCCTGGTGTGGGACCGTGTTTCCCTCCTAGCCTCCTTCTTTGATAGGCCCAGGTGTTGGGGCAGCTATTGTTATACAAATCTTCCTGGGTACAGATTGGCTATTGTCTGCCCGTTTTCTGGGGGCGTGACAGCCTAGCGGCTCTGTGGGTGTGAATTGGCTCCCGAGTCCCTCCTTGGGAGGTGTAACCTCCACTTTTCTCTTTGGCTTAGAAGAGGGTTGTTGCCTCCGGCCCTCGGCACCCCTCCTTGTGCGTTGCGTGTTTTCTGGGCTCCCCCCCTCACTCCAGTCTGTCAGGGGTGTTGCTGTAGCTTGCGTGACTGGGGCGATCTTTGGCTTGGCGTGGGGGTTGCTGCCTATCTGCAATGTGAGATCTCTCTCTTTCTTATGAGCTCTCCTCTCCACTTAGCAGACAGCCTCCCCCCTTCCCTCCCCTCCTCTTCATTGTTGTCTTTTTCTAAGTCTCTGACAGCTGTCCCCTTCTTTGTTTGATCGGGGCCCTTTCCTTTGTCGGCGCTGGTCTGGCCGATTCTTTTTCTTTTGTTTTGCCCTCTTTTTTCGGTATACTCTTCTCCTTGCCTGCTTCTAGTCCCCTTCTCTCCCCCCCCCCCCCGAGAGGGTGGGGGAAGGGTGCTCGGCAGGGGGTCCTCGTTTCCCCCGCCCCTCAGCTCCGGGCGGTCTCTTCGGGTGAGCTTCCGGCCCCTTTCCCACTCGCGCCTCTCCCTCCTCTCTCGGCTGTCCGTCCCCAACAAGGCTCCGGGTATGCTGTTTCTTCTTGCTTCCGCTCTTTTTCGTGCCCTTTCTTCTGATTGGTTGGTGCTTCCCGCTCTCCCTGCCTTGGTGTCTCCGGGAAGAAGGCGAGAAGATGGCGCCCCAGGTCGTTGTTTCAGGCCGCCATCTTGTGACCCTCTTCTTGTGGGTATTTGGCTTATTTTTTACTATTATTCTTTATTTTTTCCCTCTTCTGTCCGCTGCTGGTGGAGGGAAAGGGCGGGGGGTCCCGGGGAGCCGTCCCTCCCACTCGCTCCAACTCCAGACTCGCTGATCTGTCCTTTGCTTCAAGGGGTGGGCAGGTCCCCTGTTTCCCTCTCCCAGTCTCCTCCTGCCCGATCCCTGCTAGAACTCACTGTTTCCTTCCCCTCCGGGTATCTCCTCCTTTGGGTTGGGGCGGGCTGGGCCAGCAGTATTTGCGGGATGGGTCCCGCTTCCCGCTCCCGGATCCGCTCACCAACTCGGGGTGACACCGGGCCCGCTCGGCCGCCTCCTCTTGAGGAGGTGGCGACCTTTGTGGCCGGCGGTGACGACCCTTGGCTTCGCGTCTCCGTGGTGGGTGAGGGCCACCTGGAGAGGGGGCGCAAATCGCCCTCCGACCTGGACAGTGGGTGGTGTCTTGAGGAGCTCTCAGGACACCCAACCTGTCGCCATCTTTGCCCGACCGGAAGCCATCTATTTTTTTCTAACTATGTTGTGACCGGGCACCATCCCATATGAATTAAAATTTAAAAACTACTGTATATACTTATGTAGAAGTCTAAAGGTTTTGGTTGTCAAACTGACCTTCCCAAAACATGGGGTGATTTATCCATGGTGGTAAGAGAACATTAGAGAAACAGAAAAAACTACTATTATAATCGTATTCCATGTGCAATAGATTGATATCAAATGGCCCCTACTCTGCTATTGCATCACATGGTGCCACATTTTTTCACCAGAAAGGAAACCAAGCAGCCACATTTTAAAAATGTAGATTCAAATGGATTTTCTAAAATTTATAGTCAAAATCTGAGAGCACTTCCCAGCTGAAGATTCCTGTGCCTGCCACTGCAGGAATGTTTAGAACACCAACAGGCATAAAAATGGGAGCAGCTTTCATTTCAAGTTTATTGAATTCGTTAAGCCTGTGTAAAAGTGTACCTTACGGAGGTGTGAAAAATCTGTAACATGATGTAATGGTAACAGCTTGACATTTTCTTCAGAAATTTCCTTGTAAAATGGGTGGTGCTGACTGAAGAAATGCTCAGAACAGATGTCCATAAGGCAGGCAACATCAGCGTTACAAGCATTTATGGTGCTACTAAGCTTTGAACCTTCTTAAAAATGTGCGTTATTCAGAAGTTCAGCATTTATATGTAATATTTATGTCTGTGTTACAATGAAGGCATTTATGGCACTTTATTTTTTAATATCCTGCAGCATGTTCACAGTTCAGTTAATGTTGTGTCTTAAGGGACTAAAAGAAGCCCCAGCCCAAATAATTGGGTTGTCTGTTGGTACATCTAGATAGCATTTCTGCACTTTCTTGCTTATAGTTACCAGAAAACTCTCAAAACATACAATGTGTTCTCACAAAACACTTGTCCTTTTTTCCTCTTGGCCACCCACACAGTGAGCCTTGAAAAACCCATTGTTCAACTTAATTTCTGCCCAAGGATGTCAGTATTTGTTTATTCACCATTCTCTGCCCGCAGTTTAAAAGAAAATATTGGGAGCTTTCCAACCAGAATTTGAATTTTACTAATTTGAAAAGATTCTTCAAAACCAAACAGGGTGTGTGTGTTTGTGTGTGTATATATCCCTCATTTGCACTGGTCAAAATAAAAAGGTGGAAAGAAATATGTTCTTTCTTGTCTAATAAGAGAGGTGCACCAAAATGGTTCAAAACTTTTCACAAATATGTTAACTACCTAATACTGCATATTTTGAGTTTGCTTCTTTTCTCAAATATGGTGCAGCATTGAACTCATACTCTGTCACAGTAGGTTGAACATGTAGCACTGAAACATACATTTCACACACTGTCATCAATAGCATCTAGTAAATTCCCAACATCACTCTGTATTTTGTATATGCAGAAGGAACACAAAAAGAAATGTTGAAATAAGTGACTTTTGCAGGTGATCATAAGAAACTACTGTTTTTCCTAACTTTAATTTGCTCTTCATTAAAAAAAATCAACAGGCAACTTAGAGATCAACAAATCAATGTATATGTGGTTCATACCAGTTTTTCATATAAATGTAACCTGTCAGTTCCATCCAGTTTTCACACTAGTCTGCAGACACTTGTACGTTTGTATTCAAATTTTTATACAACATGCCTCTTTTTTCCAAAATTCCCCATTATAAATATTTTATATTCAAATTTCCCTAACATGTGTCTGTACATGGTTTCTTTTGGAAGCCACCTTGAATCCCACTCTGGAAGAAAGGCAGCATTCAATGCAATAAACAAACAAATGAATAAATAATTGCAGCTCTTCTTCAACTAAGGACTATACCACAAAACTGAAATTTAAAGGTTGAACTCATTCATATATTATTCATAACAATACAAATTAGATTGGCTTGCTTTAAAATGACCAATTATTTCTCCCATATTACTAAGAAAGATATCAGAGAGTATGTTTGTCAGGGAAGCCAAAGGAATAGGAGTCTCTAAATCTGATCCAATCTGATTCTTTGTGCAAAACCTATAAATCTTTTTTTTAATCTATACATTAGGCTTGGTTGATTAGAAAATGGTTCAAAACTTGTTTTGGATGTAGGGTGCTGGTGGTTCAATTCTAAAGTCACTTCCAAATTTGGAAAAGAGTTGGAACTTTCCAAAACTTTCAAAACTATTCTTTAATGTGGACGCGCATGCACAGTAGGGAAAAACAGCACTGGCATTGGGAAAAATTCAGGGGATTCCCCTCCCTCATTTTTAGACCAATTCTGGTGAAACTTGCAACAGTAGTAGAACACATGGGCCACTGTTAGCTCACCAAATTTCATAACCTTTGACTTCTCCAAGGATTTTTTGGCAAATTTTCAAAATTTTATAAAAACATTTTTTAAATAATAAAGAAAATCTGTTCCTGGTTTGAAAGTATTATTTCCTGTTTCATTGAGTGGTCTTTATTTTGAAAGTAGGGGCTCTATACCAGAAACTTTGTTTGCGTTGCACAAACAGTGTTAAATTGGTGGAGAACAGAAATCATAGTAGAGACCTCATCAAGAGACATCTAGACTGATCCCCTTCTTCTGACAGAAAGGCACCATCTAAACTCTCCTGACATCTATTTGCTTACTCTACTGAGTTGAGGGGACCCTCAAGACACATCCATCCATTTCTTCCTTTTTGCAGATGCAATCAATCATTTTATTTTATCCTTACTTACTTACTGACAGTAAAGGGCTGGCTGGCTGTGGCTGACTGCCCCAGTGCCTTGTTCATGACAATCAGGCCGAGGTGAAATGATTGGTTTTTAAGCAGTTTATGTTGTCTTGGCTTTACAAAAGTTGCTTATTGCTTTGCTGCCTTCTTTAGACCTTTGTAGCTGCAATCAGTTTATTTCATATTTAGACAAAGACTGCTACAGATAGCTATTTTTTAGTCCTTCAGCCATCATTTGGCTACTGAGCAGGTGTGTATTGTGGGAAATGCAGTTTAACAGCAAGGTCTCTACCATTAGCCTGAAGAAGAGGAGGCTGGGAGGAGACATGATAGCCATTTATAAGTATGTGAGAGGAAGTCATAGGGAGGAGGGAGCAAGCTTGTTTTCTGCTGCCTTGGAGACTAGGATGCAGATTATGGCTTCAAACTACAAGAAAGGAGATTCCATCTGAACATTAGGAAGAACTTCCTGACTGTGAGAGCCATTCATCAGTGGGGGAGGAAGATGGCGTCGGCGTGTTAAGAGGTGTTTAGCTGAGCTCCGGTATCGTGACTGTTTTTCTTTATCTTATCCTTCCTCCCTTAATATTTTTGCCTCATTTGGCCTTGAACTATCAAAACTTCAATTTATCTCAGCTCTGGCAGCTCGGGCAGCTTGTGCTACATTGTTTTTTGGAACTTTTGCTGCTTGCTTACATTGTGTGTGTGTTGCTTACACCGCCTCCTGCTCCTGCTCCTGCCCTTTGTTGCCTTGACTTATCTCTGTTATTTTGTAAGCAACAACTACTAAGGAGTTTAACTACAGCTAAGCAATTAAACTCCACAAATTGAGAACAAACTGAGAGCAAAGAATCTCCACAGAGAAGAGAAAG
>JARBWK010000002.1:16226785-16601066 GCA_030556195.1 Anolis apletophallus | reverse complement strand
TCTCTCCAGGCTTCCCCCTCCTTCTCTTCCCGTTGCTCTGCTGCCATGCATGCCCCATCGCAGGGGCCTGATTCACACACACACGCGCGCACGCCTCCTTCTCCTCTCTCCAGGCTTCCCCCCTCCTTCTCTTCCCCGTTGCTCTGCTGCCATGCATGCCCCATTGCAGGGGCCTGCTTGACACACACACACACCTTGCGCGCCTTCTCCTCTCTCCGGCGCTCTCTCAGATGCTTCTCTTCCCCGTTGCTCTGCCTTGCCCCATCGCAGGGACCAGCTTCAGCCCTCCAGGTACGTGTTTTGGACTTCAACTCCCACCATTCCTCACAGCCTCAGGCCTCTTCCTTTTCCTCTCAGCCTGGGCAAACTTGGGCCCTCGCTCCCTCAGGATCGGGGTGAGAGAGAGGCAGCGAGGAGCGAGGGGGCTCCTCCTCCTTTTCTTTTGCTGCTTCAAGAATAGAAAACCCCTCCCTCCCTCCCTTCCTCCTTCCCTCCCTCCTTCCTATTTGGAGAGTCCCATCTAGAATTCAGTGTGGTTTATTCAAGTTTTGGCCTACAACTCCCAGAAATCCCAGCCAATTTACCAGCTGTTAGGATTTCTGGGAGTTATAAACCAAACCATCTGGAAAGCATGCTCTGGCATACAATTTCTAGCAATTTCGTTAGTACTTAAGTTACATTTCCGAAAATTTTGGGAATTTTTTTGTAAGTCTTTGATATACTAATCAAAAAAAATCCCCCCCCCCATTTGATTTTAGAATCGCCATTTTTCGATTTGTTATCATGCCTACTAGGTACACAATAGAAGAAAGTGATGACTCTGTAACACTGCCTATCACTGACACTAAGGCAACAGCCTTTGAAAGAGGGCAAGGAAATGACATGTTTATAAGTGATTTCTGGACAATTATAGAAAAAGAAAGTGAGGAAATAATGGCAGGTGAAGTCCAATGTTTCCAGAAACCAAATATTGTCAGTGAGAGAAATAATTCCCTGAAAGGAGTGCAGAGTTTGGATCCTCACAATTATAGTTGCCAGTCCTTTGTGAATAAGGAGCAAAAGCCTCAAGACTTCAGCAGTGAGGTGAACATGGCAGAGAGATTTAAAGAGAGAGGAGAGTTAAAGAAGGCATTAGCTTCAAAATATGTTCTACCTTTAGCTCCAAGTGAAGAAATTACTCCTGCAGGCGTCATGGACAAATGCAAGGAAGTATCCAGAATTGAAAGAAGCAGTAAGCTGCAAGTAGGAAAGAATTTGGTGCAAGCAGAGATGACAAGAAATCAAGCCATTGGGAAGTTGGAATGCAACCAAATAGAGGCTGAAGAGATTTCAAGCTTGCAGTTGACGAATGACCAAACTAGAGAGGAAATAAGAAGGGAGGAGGAGGAATTAGTAGAGAAGGAGATGTGGGAGAGGCGTGAAACAAAAGGAGATGCCTCTGATGATGTGACAGAATCCACTTCTGCTGTGGTAAGGGAGGAGGATTCAAGGGAAGTGATGAAGAAGAATGGGACTCCTAAATCTCTAGAAGATGTGGAGTTTGACTTCTGTTCTCCAGCAGCAATGAAGTTTCCTGTGTGTGTGGTTGAGCTGAGGGCCTCTGTTGCTGTTGTGCATACAGAGAAAACATTTGAAAGGACTGTGCCTCAGTATGATGGGAACTGTATAGAGACGTCAAAAGCTCATGAACAACTGCTGAGAAGAAATGGAGAAGAATATGTAAGCCCAAGTTGTAGCATTTTAATGTTGCAGGATGAAGCCATTGTGGGAACAGGGCAGCAAGAAATTGCTCTGGAACGTATAGCAAATGATGACACAGAGCTTACTAGTATTAGAACGGTGGAACAAACGTCCATTGAGGGCCAAGAAGTCGAGAACAGAATTGAAAAGGGTGCAAATCCCAGTGGAAGGGAAAAACTCAAAATATTTCAACCAGTACCAAAAGAACCTGAAACTTCCAGGTGCTGCAAGGTGACTCAGTCAAGTTCTGTATGTTGCAGTCATGATGATGCAGATAATATAAAATTGCTTAGTGAAGGCACTAAGTCCCTTTCCATGCAAAAGAAGATGGTGATAACAGCTGTTAAGACTGAAACAAGTGGTCCGGCAGCAGCTAAAGAGTTAAATCCAGAGGTCAAGGCGTCTTCAGAATCGGAGCCTGGTGTTGTGAAAGTCGACACTGAGAGTTCTGAGGATTCTGCTGATTGCAGTTTGGTTCCGGATGTTCCTGTGTGGATGCTAGAATCCAGCGAATCTGATGATGCTGCCATCAACACAGTTTCAGTAACTTCTGTTGGACATTTCGTGAAGGATGATCATCGAGAGCCTTGTGTTGTGGGGTCTCCACTTCCAGAGCTGTACCAGTCTGTTCCGGTGGAGGTTCCTGCTTCTGTGGCGGTTGAGGTTTGGCGTCTCCACCCTGTTGCTGTGGGGAGCGACATCACCCTTCAGAGACTCATCCGCAGGAGAAGGCGAAAGACGAAGAACACCATACCCAGTAGTCATCAACACGTCATCAAGGGACAGGAGAAGCAAAAGACTTATGGTCAACCAGTGAGATGGGAAACAGTACCTCAAAGACATTGGAGAGACACCAAGAGACGAAGGATAAAGCCAGAAAGACAGAAAAGAAGTGGTCGTGAAAAGAAACATAGAGACCACCAGGAAGAGACATTGATGAGGACAGTGGGTTTATTGCAACCAAAGTTGTGTTTGAGCCATGAGTTATTGGACAGAGAAACACACATGTCAAATAAGGTGTCTGATGTAATTCATCTTACTGTTAAGGATTATGATGAAAGGGAAGGTAAAAAGTTCCATGATAACATACTGAAACCGTTCCAGTGACTTTGTATTCAGGGAAGACCCGATGGCGATATACTGTATCTTCAATTGTTCTTGGAAGAGACTGTTGGAGAAGGTGCAAGGGTTTTTAGTTTAGAAGCATCTGTAAGGGAGGGTTATTAGGATGAGAAAGCAGTATTCAAGGAGAAATACTTGTTGTTAATACATCCTCCAGGAGACAGAATGCTGGGTTGTTTAATCCTCAAAATAGAGAAAATTTTGTTGGGTAAGTTAATGTAGGAAGAGGTAGAGGTAATGATATTGTATCACATTATATTGTATTGTGCTGTATTTAAAATGTTTTCCTTTTTCAGGAATTATATTTGGTGTATTCAATGTTTTAACATTATTGATTGTATTGCTGATGTGCCCCATATTTACGCTGATTCTGTTTACTGGATTCGGTAAACATGACTGATGATTTGTGTATAATTAGAGTAAATATGTATAATGGTGTAAAGTGTATAAGTTTTATGTAATGTCTTCCATACGGAATTATTTTTAATTCACTCTGGACAGAGAGAATTAAAAATAATTTCGGAAGAAGGAAGGTGTGTGATGAAGTAGTTATTTGTGTTATATTAAGTGGTCACGTTATGGACAGACCACAAAGGGTTGGCTGTGATAATGGAGGCAGTTCCCTCCTGGGGGAATGTGTTGCCATGGTGATGGTGGGCGGAGCCAACCAGAAGGCTAGCTCGGAATTCTTAGAGAGAGTCAGTGGGTGCCTGGCTGTCAAGCCAGAAGGTTCGATTAGATTCTGCTCTGAGGAGAGGAGTAGGAATCACGTTATTGAAACTGCAGAGAGCAGTTAGAGTTTTCCTGTCAGCGACGGAGTGTGTAGTCGGCTGGGGAATCTGTTTCGAGAGCTGTAGGGAGACAGTTCTGGAGGGCTGAGCTTGCGAGCCAGTCTGTTTGTATAAAGCCTGAGGGCTAGATAGAGGCAAGGTGCCTTTAGAAGACAAAAGTGCCTGTATGTTTGAGATTGTTAGACGCTGATCTAACTAAGTAATAGCACTAGTTAAACTTTGTAACCTTTTTAAGTCGTGCCTCTTCGGAAGAGTTATATTAAGTATCAAACCAAGTTTTGTGCCCAGTTGTGTGAAATAAACTATATAAGTTTTGATTCAAAACTCTCTCCCCGTGACTTCATTTGGATTACCAGTCTCCTCACCACTCTTTACAAGTCAATGGTCAAGCCTAAATAAATTAATGGTGGCAGCGAAATACAAGTTAACGTCGAATCAGCCACACCGGCCTAGAGGGGAGAAAGTATTTGAAGTATTACATTCTTATGTGTGAGGATGGCATAAGCAAATATTTACCTTTATATTACCAATACAATTGTGATACTGAAGACAATAATTTAATCTATTTTTTTCTAACTATGTTGTGACCGGGCACCATCCCATATGAATTAAAATTTAAAAACTACTGTATATACTTATGTAGAAGCCTAAAGGTTTTGGTTGTCAAACTGACCCTCCCAAAACCTGGGATGATTCATCCATGGTGGTAAGAGAACATTAGAGAAACAGAAAAAACTACTATTATAATCATATTCCATGTGCAATAGATTGATATCAAATGGCCCCTACTCTGCTATTGCATCACATGGTGCCACATTTTTTTTTCACCAGAAAGGAAACCAAGCAGCCACATTTTAAAAATGTAGATTCAAATGGATTTATAGTCAAAATCTGAGAGCACTTCCCAGCTGAAGATTCCTGTGCCTGCCACTGCAGGAATGTTTAGAACACCAACAGGCATAAAAATGGGAGCAGCTTTCATTTCAAGTTTATTGAATTCGTTAAGCCTGTGTAAAAGTGTACCTTACGGAGGTGTGAAAAATCTGTAACATGATGTAATGGTAACAGCTTGACATTTTCTTCAGAAATTTCCTTGTAAAATGGGTGGTGCTGTCTGAAGAAATGCTCAGAACAGATGTCCATAAGGCAGGCAACATCAGCGTTACAAGCATTTATGGTGCTACTAAGCTTTGAACCTTCTTAAAAATGTGCGTTATTCAGAAGTTCAGCATTTATATGTAATATTTATGTCTGTGTTACAATGAAGGCATTTATGGCACTTTATGTTTTAATATCCTGCAGCATGTTCACAGTTCAGTAAATGTCATGTCTTAAGGGACTAAAAGAAGCCCCAGCCCAAATAATTGGGTTGTCTGTTGGTACATCTAGATAGCATTTCTGCACTTTCTTGCTTATAGTTACCAGAAAACTCTCAAAACATACAATGTGTTCTCACAAAACACTTGTCCTTTTTTCCTCTTGGCCACCCACACAGTGAGCCTTGAAAAACCCATTGTTCAACTTAATTTCTGCCCAAGGATGTCAGTATTTGTTTATTCACCATTCTCTGCCCGCAGTTTAAAAGAAAATATTGGGAGCTTTCCAACCAGAATTTGAATTTTACTAATTTGAAAAGATTCTTCAAAACCAAACAGGGTGCGTGTGTTTGTGTGTGTATATATCCCTCATTTGCACTGGTCAAAATAAAAAGGTGGAAAGAAATATGTTCTTTCTGGTCTAATAAGAGAAGTGCACCAAAATGGTTCAAAACTTTTCACAAATATGTTAGCTACCGAATACTGCATATTTTGAGTTTGCTTCTTTTCTCAAATATGGTGCAGCATTAAACTCATACTCTGTCACAGTAGGTTGAACATGTAGCACTGAAACATACATTTCACACACTGTCATCAATAGCATCTAGTAAATTCCCAACATCACTCTGTATTTTGTATATGCAGAAGGAACACAAAAAGAAATGTTGAAATAAGTGACTTTTGCAGGTGATCATAAGAAACTACTGTTTTTCCTAACTTCTTAATTTGCTCTTCATTAAAAAAAATCAACAGGCAACTTAGAGATCAACAAATCAATGTATATGTGGTTCATACCAGTTTTTCATATAAATGTAACCTGTCAGTTCCATCCAGTTTTCACACTAGTCTGCAGACACTTGTACGTTTGTATTCAAATTTTTATACAACATGCCTCTTTTTCCAAAATTCCCCATTATAAATATTTTATATTCAAATTTCCCTAACATGTGTCTGTACATGGTTTCTTTTGGAAGCCACCTTGAATCCCACTCTGGAAGAAAGGCAGCATTCAACGCAATAAACAAACAAATGAATAAATAATTGCAGCTCTTCTTCAACTAAGGACTATACCACAAAACTGAAATTTAAAGGTTGAACTCATTCATATATTATTCATAACAATACAAATTAGATTGGCTTGCTTTAAAATGACCAATTATTTCTCCCATATTACTAAGAAATATATCAGAGAGTATGTTTGTCAGGGAAGCCAAAGGAATAGGAGTCTCTAAATCTGATCCAATCTGATTCTTTGTGCAAAAAACCTATAAATCTTTTGTTTAATCTATACATTAGGCTTGGTTGATTAGAAAATGGTTCAAAACTTGTTTTGGATGTAGGGGGTGCTGGTGGTTCAATTCTAAAGTCACTTCCAAATTTGGAAAAGAGTTGGAACTTTCCAAAACTTTCAAAACTATTCTTTAATGTGGACGCGCATGCACAGTAGGGAAAAACAGCACTGGCATTGGGAAAAATTCAGGGGATTCCTCCTCCCTCATTTTTAGACCAATTCTGGTGAAACTTGCAACAGTAGTAGAACACATGGGCCACTGTTAGCTCACCAAATTTCATAACCTTTGACTTCTCCAAGGATTTTTTGGCAAATTTTAAAATTTTTATCAAAAACATTTTTTAAATAATAAAGAAAATCTGTTCCTGGTTTGAAAGTATTATTTCCTGTTTCATTGAGTGGTCTTTATTTTGAAAGTAGGGGCTCTATACCAGAAACTTTGTTTGTGTTGCACAAACAGTGTTAAATTGGTGGAGAACAGAAATCATAGTAGAGACCTCATCAAGAGACATCTAGACTGATCCCCTTCTTCTGACAGAAAGGCACCATCTAAACTCTCCCGACATCTATTTGCTTACTCTACTGAGTTGGAGGGGACCCTCAAGACACATCCATCCATTTCTTCCTATTTGCAGATGCAATCAATCATTTTATTTTATCCTTACTTACTTACTGACAGTAAAGGGCTGGCTGGCTGTGGCTGACTGCCTCAGTGCCTTGTTCATGACAATCAGGCCGAGGTGAAATGATTGGTTTTTAAGCAGTTTATGTTGTCTTGGCTTTACAAAAGTTGCTTATTGCTTTGCTGCCTTCTTTAGACCTTTGTAGCTTCAATCAGTTTATTTCATATTTAGACAAAGACTGCTACTGATAGCTATTTTTGAGTCCTTCAGCCATCATTTGGCTACTGAGCAGGTGTGTATTGTGGGAAATGCAGTTTAACAGCAGGGTCTTATGCAATCTCTACCATTAGCCTGAAGAAGAGGAGGCTGAGAGGAGACATGATAGCCATTTATATGTATGTGAGAGGAAGTCATAGGGAGGAGGGAGCAAGCTTTTTTTCTGCTGCCTTGGAGACTAGGATGCGGATTATGGCTTCAAACTACAAGAAAGGAGATTCCATCTGAACATTAGGAAGAACTTCCTGACTGTGAGAGCCATTCATCAGTGTAACTCTGTCCCGGAGTGTGGTGGAGGCTCCTTCTTTGCAACAGAGGCTGGATGGCTATATGTCGGGGGTGCTTTGAATGCAGTGTTCCTGCTTCTTGGCAGGGGGTGGGACTGGATAGCCCATGAGGTCTCTTCCAACTCTATGATTCTATGATTCATTGAAATACTGGCCTTCTCAAACTATAATTAAGATGACTGTGATTAGCCACGTCCACCGCATCCCTTCTAGCAGCACCGACCAAAAGAATGAGATTTTAAAAATTCTCTTGCATTGCTTAATGGTTGTGAAAATTAAAATAACTTTTGGGAGACATTTGAACATTACAGTATACTTCCGAAAAAATTGGTAAGTGGTTCAATTTTGGAATTCCCCCTCCCTTTCCTGCATGGTTCAAAACTCGCTTCAAAAGTGAAATTCGTATGTCCATATCCATTTGTTCATGTAATTCCAATTTTTTTGCTCATGCCGACTATATATGGTTAGGTTAGGGATGCACAAGTTTGCTTTCAGATTTTCTATTGGCCAAATTTCAGTGGAAATTCAATGTCATAATTTCTCAGGGAGTGGGGATCTGAAAGAAGAAGTGTTCCCCCTAGACTGGAGACTTGCACCTAATCCTAATGCCATTATATTAGAAGGTGCTGCTGGATTTTATACCACTCTGGGCTATAATTATCCCTCTGCCCACAGAAAACTTCCTTCATAGAAAAGGCTGCGTTTCTACAGGTGATCAGGTGCAATGCTGCCTCCACTCTGCCCCCAGATTGCAAGTTAACTGAGGCAGACAGTAATGAATCCACATTATGATTGCAGCATATGTGTTTTTATCATTTTCCCCTCTACTTCAATTCCAGATGATGCACATAAATAGGACAATACCATGTTGTGCTGTTTAAACAAGAGTCTGCTGGTGCAAACACAACAACAATTCCCAGAAGTAAACATTTTTATTTGAGATTCTCTGGCTGGGTCTCTGCAAATGTTGTTTATCTATGAAAAGGAAGATGAAGAATGTACATTGAGCCTAATGTAAGCTGGCCTTTCCATTCCCATTGTATTAGTAGTTGTTTCAGCACATATGTTCCACTAACATGGATTTTTTTTCTTTTTCAGATATGCACACACCCAAGAATATCCCCCAGGAGGGAGGGGTGGCACATGAAATGTAACATGTCTTGGACAATAATCTTCTCTCAATATAATGATAATGGTGTAGATTCTGCAATAAACCAGATGTTAGAAAGGCTTTTTTTCTACATCTTTTTCTGTATACACAGTTCTTGGAGGGGGGGAGGGTTCCCACTGATAATAAGAGGTTCAGAGAAAAAAGACTTCTGTTTTTTTAAAAAAAATTTTTTTATTGTTTTTAAGTAGTGGTGATACATTAAATGAAAAGAAAACATAATAAGTGACAAAGTTTCCCAAGAGTGTTTAGTAGGGAAGGGGTCTACTTAGTTACAGGGTAGGGTGTGTGAGTCAGATAGAGAAGGGGTATGGGGGGGCATGGGGAGGAGAGAATAGTGGGAAGGAGAAAAAGGAAAAGAGGGGATAGTCAGTGAAAAGCAAATATATACATGGTGACTTCCATTCATCCTCTTAATGGGTGTTTCCTGTCAGTCTTTCAATTTCTTTGTACTCATATAATCTTCAGAGTCCAATCTGTTGGTCTTAGAATTCCCGTGTTTTTCCTCAAATAGAAAGTTAATTTGTCCATATCTTTTATTCTATAGATCTTGTCTATCCATTGGTCCATTTTGGGTATTTGGTCTGATTTCCATTATTTAGCAAAAACCATTCGAGCTGCTGTTGACATATATGTAAGAAGTATATCTTTGTTTTCCTCTAATTTTAATTCATTATCATTCAACCCCAATAGATAATATTCCGACTTTAATGGAAATTTCAACTGTAGTATAGATTGTGATTCTTTGTGAATATTTCTCCAATATTCATTAGTTTCTGGACATGACCACCACATATGGAAATAACTTCCCATATGTGATTTACATTTCCAACAGTCAGAGTGACTTTTATTATCCATGACGCCAATTTTTGGGGGGTTATATGCCACCTATAAAACATCTTTAACCAATTTTCCTTAAGATCAGAGGTGTACGTGTATTTCAAATTTTTATTTCATATTTTGTGCCATTCCTGTAATTTAATTTGTCTGCCAATATTTTTAGCCCAAATCACCATGCAATTTTAACTTCTTCTGTTTCTGTCTCCCAATCAATAAGTTTATTGTACAATTTAGATATGTTTTTCTTCTCCGATTTCATCAATTGTTCCCAAAATCTTCTTTACCATGAAAGCCGTTTTTTTAAATCTTGTTCATATATATTTCTAATCTGAAAGTATTGTAACCAGGTTAAATTTTCTAAGAGTTGTTTAATCTCCTCATGAGATTTTAACTCATATTTCCCCTTATTCTTTTTCAGCAGTTCTTCATATGTTAGCCATCTTGACCAACCTTGTAATCTTATCTGCTCTGCTTCGATGGGAGAAACCCATCTCGGTATTTTCCTATAGAAATAATTCTTATACAAGTATTGGAAAAAGAGACTTCTGTTTACATGTTTATAAGAAGCCCCCTGTAGTGCAGTGGGTTAAATTGCTGAGCTGCTGAACTTGTTGACCAAAAGGTCACAGGTTCGAATCCAGGGAGTGGCATGAGCTTCCATTGTCAGCCCCAGCTTCTGCCAACCTAGCAGTTTGAAAACATGCAAATGTTAGTAGATCAATAGGTACTGCTCCAGCAGGAAGGTAATGGCACCCCATGCTGTCATGCCTGCCACATGACCTTGGAGGTGTCTACGGGCAATGCTGGCTCTTCGGCTTAATCAACTCCCAGAGTTGGACACGACTGGACTTAATGTTAGGGGAAAATTTGTACCTTTTCCTAAGGAATTTCAGCTACTCAGAATGCAAAATAAGTCATGTTGGAATATACTTACAATGTATAGTTATACACCTTTGATACTTATTTATTTCTTATGGCTGCATCTGATAGAAGCCCGGGATTTATAGTTGAATGAGGCATTTAGAATTCTCTAGTGCATTCCCCAGAACAGCAGCAGAGAATTCTAGCTATCTCATGAAATTACTAAGCACGGATTCCATAGGATAGAACTATGGCATTTTCAATGGTATCAAAGTGCTATGATGCTGCTGGGTGGATACAAATGTAGATGTTCTTTAGTCTACTAAAATTATCTTTATACAAAAGACATTATCTTCATACAAATATTTACTAACATTGTGTTCCCACAAGTTTCTATGCCATTTCTAAAAGATTGCTAGGAGGGCGTAAAGAAAATATGGAAACAGAGGTTTAGTGTCTTTTGCCAAAAACTGTGAAGCCTATCTCTTTATGTCAAAGTCATTTTTAAATCTGGTCCTTTTCTCTTGAATAATAGTCATGATGCCTAATTTTATGTCACCTGCAGATTTGATAAGCATGCCTTTTATTCTGTCATCCAAGTAATTACTAATGATGTTGGAGTATGCATCAGCATAGGCACATCTGTGCTTAAGTCCGTTCAGCAGTTCACCTACCTGGGAAGCATAATCTCTTCAGACGCCAAGGTTGACAAAGAGATAGATCACAGATTATCAAAGGCATATAGTGCATTTGGAAGGCTTCACAAAAGAGTCTGGAGCAACAAGAACCTGAGGCAAAGTACCAAAATCAGTGTGTACAGAGCTATCATACTGTCTATTCTTCTCTATGGGTCTGAAACATGGGTCACCTATCGCCAACACCTACGACTCCTCGAATGCTTTCATCAGCGCTGTCTTCGCACAATCCTAAATATACACTGGACAGACTATGTAACTAATGTTGCTGTCCTTGAGCAAGCTGCAGGGATCACCAGCATTGAGGCCATGCTATTGAGAACACAGCTGCGCTGGGCAGGGCACGTCTCTAGGATGGAGGACCACCGCCTCCCAAAGACACTACTCTATAGTGAACTCGCCACGGGTCAGCGCAAGAGAGGTGCCCCCAAAAAGAGATATAAGGACTCCCTGAAACAACATCTCAGGCTCAGCCAGATTGATCACCAACAATGGCCCACCCTGGCCTCACATCGGGAGGCATGGAGACGCACTATCCACAATGCTGCGGCCTCTTTCGAGAAGACACGCGAATGAGTCTCAAAGAGAAACGACAATGCAGAAAGAACCGCAACTTGGAAACAACATAACCCAAGGAGACTTTATGCTGTGCCTTCTGCAACCGAACTTGCCTATCTCAGATTGGCCTTTTTAGTCATCAACACGCTTGTAAAAAGCATGGGATGAGTCCTTCCTGAATCTTCGTTCGCGAAGTAATGCCAAGAGGAGTATACTAGTCTCAGAACAGAGCCACGAGGCTCTTCACTAATCCCTTATCTCCAGGACAAAGAATAGCTTTTTGAGTTGTCAACCAGTTAAAAATCTATAAAACAGCATCATTTTATAGCCCATGGTTCAACATGGTTCAATGCTCATGTATATTGAGGAGGAATCTTACCAAAGCCTTACTAAAATCATGATATACTATGCAGCATTCCCTTGTTCCACTATCAAAGAGAAAGGGAGAAAGACAGAAAGAGAATCTGTTTGGCATAGCATGTTTTTTTAATCACCGCATTCATTTTTAAGTGTTCACACGCTGTTTAATTATCTATTCTATCATCCTTCCTGATACAGATAGGATATCCTTTATCTGAAATGGTGTTTTCAGTTTTGGATTTTTAAAAGTTGGTAATACCTGTGTTTGAGCATACACACACACACACACACACACACACACACACACACGGTGTCACGACTCCCACAGATGGCAAAGACAATGCCAAGCTAGTAAAAATATATACAGTTTATTTTTAACAAAACATAGCCTCAGTCCGGCATTCCAAAAACCCACACCCAAAACCGAAAGCAAAATAGATAAGCCGTCCGTCTTCAAAAGAATCTTGAGCTGTAAATTGGCTTGCAGTCTGTGATGCGAAGACCCGTCCAGAGAAGGAAAGAAGGAGTGCTTCACATTCCAGGAGAGCAACACAGGAAATGGTCAAACAGGACGCGGTAGACAAGCTTGCTGGGAATCAAGAACCAAGACACGAACCCACAAAATTACAAGATACAGGAACCAGCAACCCACAGCAACACCTTGGCTGACCGCAGATTCCCAAATCCCCAAGCCTTACTGTTATACCCTTACAAATCAGAGTCATCAGACTCCCCACCCAAATCCGCCCTAGTGCCCTCAGCTGCAGCCCTGGGTGTGTTCCTCCAATTTTCCCACCTTTGCTCTGCAGTTAAAGGACCCCAGTCCAATTCCACATCCCCACTAGGCCAACCAAGATCACTGGAAAAACCAAAAAATGAACTTTCGCTGGACTCAGCATTTAACACATTCCTGACATCCTGCACCAATGCTGAGTCCAGCTCAGTATCACTGTCTTCTGAGGGTAACTCCATGTCAAACCCCTCAAAAGTCTCATCACTGGTAGGCTCCCTAAGTATTTGCCGGACCTTCCTCCTATGTTCTGCCTCTTCCAAATGCTCATCACTTGCAGCCCTCTTTCTCCCAGCTGCAGGAGGCCCGCCCAAACCTCCCTCTTCCAAGGACATGTCTGACAAACTCTCCTCTTCCCAGTTACTACCTGTAGCAACTACAGGCTCAGGTTGCTCAACCTGAGCCTGTAGGCCCCCCGACCGCGAAGGCCCCCCCCGGACCGGCGACGCCTCAGGAGACCGCAGATATCGAGCCAACGCGGGGCGTTGTGCAAAAGTGTCCAACTTTAAAAGTGAACGGTGAAAGACGGGATGGACCTTCAGCGATGGGGGTAACCGTAGCTTGAAAACCACTGGCGAGATCTGAGCTACAATGGAGAAAGGCCCCAAGAAACGAGCAGCAAATTTACTCCCTGCCGTCCGCAAATGCTTGGACAATAACCAAACCGAATCTCCCACCCGCAGTTCATTCCCTGGTTGTCTCAGACGGTCAGCGCTGAATTTTTGCGATGCCTTAGCATCCACTAATAAGGCGCGAGCCACGTCATGCAGTGCCTTCAGTTCACTAGAACGATATTGTACGTCCCCAGTCACCACATTCTGCACAGGCGCCGCCCCCCAACCGGGATGATACCCATACATTAGTTCGAAAGGAGAATGCCGGCTGACCGTGTGTGTGGCGTTGTTATACGCAAACTCTGCCACTGAGAGCCACTGAGCCCAATCCCCCGACTGCTGCAGACAAAAACAATGAAGATATTGCTCCAGAAAGCCATTCACGCGTTCCGCTTGCCCATCTGTCTGCGGATGAAACGCCGTAGAAATATTGAGCGTGGTACCCAATTCCGCATGGAATTGGCGCCAGAAACGAGAGACAAATTGCGGTGCACGATCCGAAATGATGATCTCAGGGGCACCATGTAACCGAAAAATATGTTTGGTGTATAACTTGGCCAACACCACTGCCGTAGGTACCCGAGAACACGGAATAAAATGTGCCAACTTTGTGAACAAATCCACCACCACCCAAATACAAGTATACCCACGGGTCCGGGGAAGGTCGGAGATGAAATCCATGGACATGATCTGCCAGGGTCTCTGAGGCACGGGTAACGGAGATAACAACCCACGAGGCTTCCCACATCGTGTTTACATTGCTGACAAATCGCACAGGTGTCACAAAATCGCAATATATCACACCTCATCCTGGGCCACCAATAACTTCGGAGGATGGCCTGGACTGTCTTGAATCGCCCAAAATGACCCGCCATTGGTTCATCGTGATGAGCTTGAATCACGTCAAACGTAAAGGCCCTGCAGGCACATACAATTGTTCATTATGCCGCAATTTCCCATCCACACTCTTTAAATCGGCATCGTGGTCCGAGTTTCACTGTCTAGCAGTGCCAACTGCTCCTGTGTCCACCATCAGTGGCCTGACTGGCCACTATCCTATCAAACAGTGTAGGAGTACCCTCAGTAATCGCAGGTAAACTAGATACCGAAGTACTGTTTGCAATGCCACCGCACTCCCCTTTATACTCAGGTTTTCTAGATAGAGCATCCGCTCTAGCGTTGGCTTTGCCATCTACAAACTTAACTACAAAATCAAAACGCGTAAAGAACAACGCCCATCGAATCTGCTGCTGATTTAACTTTCGAGCGGTTAAAAGATGCTCCAAGTTCTTATGATCGGACAACACAATTACTTGATGCCGAGCCCCCTCCAGCCAATGTCTCCACACCTCGAATAATACCTTAATGGCCAAAAGCTCTTTTTCCCAAATTGTATAATTGCGCTCGCACTCTGTGAGCTGTCTGGAATAAAAAGCGCATGGTCTGAGCTTACCCTGTCCCACCTCCTGAGACAATACCGCCCCCAATGCAAAAATTAGATGCATCTGCTTCGACTATGAAGGGCTTGTCGACATCTGGTAACATCAATACATTATTCATCTGAAAACTGCGCTTGATCCCATTAAATGCGTCCCACTCCTCCTGTGCCCAAACAAAACTTTTACCCTTTTGCAATAACCTAGTCAATGGCACCGTGAGGTTAGCATAACTCGGGATAAATTCACGATAATAATTAGTGAACCCCAAAAATCGCTGTACATCCTTTTAGATGCCAAATCCCCCAGGACTCTACTGTATCCAGCTTATGCGGATCCATCATTTGGGTTTTCCCAGAAATGATATGCCCCAAAAATTCCACCTCAGACACATGGAAAGCGCACTTGGAGGCCTTAGCAAATAGTCCATTTTGCCTCAGCCGGAGCAACACCTGACGCACATGTTCTCGATGTTGTTGTTCATTATTCGAAAAAACAAGAATATCATCTAAATAAATCCCAACAAACTTGTCCAACAAGTCACGGAACACATCATTCATCAGTCGCTGGAACACGGAGGGGGCGTTGGTTAAACCGAATGGCATAATTAAATTTTCGTAAGCGCCATAACACGTATTAAACGCCGTCTTCCATTCATCCCCTGCCCTAATACGTACCAGGTTGTACGCACCCCGTAAATCTAATTTAGTAAACATTGTGGCCCCTTGCACCCTGGACAGCAATTCAGGAATCAAAGGGAGCGGGTACCGATCCCTCACCGTGTATTTGTTGAGAATGCGATAGTCGCACACCAACCGCAATTCCCCGGATTTTTGGCTACAAAAAATACTGGCGCGGCAGTGCTAGAATGAGAGGGGCGTATGAATCCCTTCTTTAAATTGTCATCGAGAAAGTCTCGAAGAGCCTTTCGCTCTGGAACAGAAAGAGTGTACAAACGTCCCGCAGGCAACTTTGCTCCATCCACCAAATCTATAGCGCAATCATACGGCCTATGTGGAGGTAATTTATCAGCCCCTTTTTCCCAAACACATCCCAAAACTCAAAATAATCAGCAGGAACCCCCTCCAAATCCTCATGATCCACTAGGGCCAAGCACACTTGTCTTGGCAAAGTTACTGCCTTCTCCCTCCAATTAATAGCCGGGTTCACAGCGCTTAACCAGGACATGCCCAAAATTACAGTATATCTAGGGATCCTAGTAATATCCCAGGTGAACTTTTCAGTCACCCCTTGTAGTTCCCAGGACAGCCCCACTGTTTCCTGGTCCACCACCCCAGCATTCAACATCCTGCCATCAGCACCTTCCACCCAAACCGCCTCTTTCTTATTTGCAATGGATATTTTAGTGTTTTTAACAAACTCACTATCCATATAAGATGAAGTTGCACCAGAATCCACTAGAGCCCATGTAAAGAAAAATTCCCCATTTCCCTTAATGATCTTAAGGTGAACAAAAACATGATCTTCCCTCCTGGGGAGTCTTACAGTTAACCCCAACGTGCTGGGCTTTACACACGTTGGGGTTGCCCGTTTCCCTGCAACTGGCTAGGTTTTTTGGAACATTTTTGAGCAAAATGCCCCGAATCCCCACAATACAGACATAATCCCAACCTCCTCCTCCTTTCCTTCTCCCGAGAGGATAATCTTGTAAACACTCCTATTTGCATAGGCTCGTCCTCTCTTACTGCAGAGGGACGGGACCTATCCTGCCGTACCGGCAACTCCCCAAAAATAGCAGCATGCTTTGGGAATTCCAACAATGCATCCAACCTCAAAGTATTGTCAATTAACTCCTGCAAGGTTTCTACAGGAGGCAACCGGGCCAGCTCCTTCTTTAGCTCAGCCCCCATGAAGAAGCTGGACATCAGAGGTCGATCTCCCCAATTAACCTTGTTCTGCAGGGCTTTAAACTTATTCAGATAAGATAACAATGAATCACGACCCTGCTGTAAACGAAACAGTTTTAACTCCGCCACCTGTACCCTTAAAGGGTCCCCAAACACTTTGTGCAAAGCTTTCTTAAAGTCACCCCAGTTGGTAATAATGGGGTCTTGTCCTGTGACAAGGTTGACAGCCCATTCTGCGGCCTGGCCACTCAAAAGTCCCATGACGTAAGCCACCTTCGCAGCATCTGAAGGGAAGTCCACTGGAGTAGCCTGTGCCAGAAAAAGTTCCACCTCGGCCAAAAAAGCTTGCAGCTTGTGTCTTTCGCCATCAAATCTCCCCGGAGGCGTTGGCCTCACACGAGGCACATTGCTAGTAGTCTTGTTTGCAATTTGCAAATCCTTAATTAGTCCTCTTAACTGAGCCACTTCGGCCGTCAAAGCTTCCATAGCTTAGCTTTGTGCCAAAAAAAACAACAGGAGAATGCAAACAAACACTCTAGCTTTGTCTTTGGCGGTCGGCCAATCTGTCACGACTCCCACAGATGGCAAAGACAACGCCAAGCTAGTAAAAATATATACAGTTTATTTTTAACAAAACATAGCCTCAGTCCGGCATTCCAAAAACCCACACCCAAAACCGAAAGCAAAATAGATAAGCCGTCCGTCTTCAGAAGAATCTTGAGCTGTAAATCGGCTTGCAGTCTGTGATGCGAAGACCCGTCCAGAGAAGGAAAGAAGGAGTGCTTCACATTCCAGGAGAGCAACACAGGAAATGGTCAAACAGGACGCGGTAGACAAGCTTGCTGGGAATCAAGAACCAAGACACGAACCCACAAAATTACAAGATACAGGAACCAGCAACCCACAGCAACACCTTGGCCGACCGCAGATTCCCAAATCCCCAAGCCTTACTGTTATACCCTTACAAATCAGAGTCATCAGACTCCCCACCCAAATCCGCCCTAGTGCCCTCAGCTGCAGCCCTGGGTGTGTTCCTCCAATTTTCCCACCTTTGCTCTGCAGTTAAAGGACCCCAGTCCAATTCCACATCCCCACTAGGCCAACCAAGATCACTGGAAAAACCAAAAAATGAACTTTCGCTGGACTCAGCATTTAACACATTCCTGACATCCTGCACCAATGCTGAGTCCAGCTCAGTATCACTGTCTTCTGAGGGTAACTCCACGTCAAACCCCTCAAAAGTCTCATCACTGGTAGGCTTCCTAAGTATTTGCCGGACCTTCCTCCTATGTTCTGCCTCTTCCAAATGCTCATCACTTGCAGCCCTCTTTCTCCCAGCTGCAGGAGGCCCGCCCAAACCTCCCTCTTCCAAGGACATGTCTGACAAACTCTCCTCTTCCCAGTTACTACCTGTAGCAACTACAGGCTCAGGTTGCTCAACCACAACACACGGTGTATTCACACACATTAAAATAGCTTGGAGATGAAGCCCAAGCCTAACCACAAATTCATTTATGTTTAATATATACCTTATACACATAGGAGTTCTTCACATGGGCTAAAATCTGGGTTTTTTGGAGTTTCACCACGGAGCTCACCAGCCCCTTTACAGACTGGGAAAGTACTTCCGGTGCGGCTCTGTGGTCAAAGTGCCATAGCCATTCTGCCGCTGCTGAAAAATAGCCACCCATGTGATGAGGTAGGGAGGAAGCCAAGATGTTGCAAGGCAACAGGATCCCATGCCCCCTGGGTGGGTGCCACCAGTATTCGCAACAATACTAGGTGATTCCGGTGGTGCGTGTGAAGCGGTCCATAACCAGAAGGTAATGTTATCCAATATTCTCAATAATTTTGTTTATGAAACAAAGTTTGTATCTGTTGATTTCAAAGTATTGGAGATTTTGAAAATCCAGATGAGAAATGCTCAACATGTATTGATATCAATCTGACTGGTTGGTAATTGCTCAGACCTTATTTTCCTTTCTTTGGGGGGGGTAGGGAAACATTCACCCTCCTCCTGCATCTCTAGTCACCAAGAATTCTGAAAGATGATCAATAGTGCCTCTGAAATTACATCTTCAAGTTCTTTTAGAACCTTCTGATAGCATTCCTTAGTTCTTGTGTACTTGAATTTGTTTAGAGTAGTAAGGCATTTGTATACTATTTTCCAGTTTTGGACTGCATTTCTGTTACTGCATCATTTGTATTTTCACCTGGTACCTCACAATTTTCCTTTGGGAAGAACAATGCAAACAAGGTGGTCTCTCTATTCCATTAGAATTTTCATCATCCAAGCATTGTTCTTCCTTCTGTCCCAAACCCTATGCGTTATTTGAACCTCTATAGCAGTTGTTCTCAACCTGTGGGTCCCCAGGTGTTTTGTCCTTCAACTCCCAGAAATCCTATCAGCTGGTAATCTAGCTGGGAATTCTGGGAGTTGTAGGCCAAAGCACCTGGGGACCCACAGGTTGAGAACCATGCTCTATAGCAGGGGTGGGCAATTATTTTTTCCAAGGGGCCACAGGAGAGCCAAAAAATATTATGGAGGGCCGCACCTAAAGACGGAACTACATTCTAATCTACTTTATTTCTTTATTTATTTATTTGCTATATTTGCTATATTTACTATATATTACACATAATTAATATTAACATATTAATATATCAAGAAATATCCATATATTATTAGTAGTAATATCATTATTATATTATAGTATATATATAGACATTATAATATATTGAAAATATAATATAATATAACATTATATTATATTAATTATTATTTACTAGCTCTACCCGGCACACGTTGCTGTGCCCTATTTAGGAGATGCGAGAAAGTCTGAGTATGTGAGGGTTGGAATTGTTGTTAGTTATGGTGTTGTTAGGGCCATGGCTGTGTCGTTGTGGGTTGTTCTGGTGGGTGGGATGTTGGAGTCCTGTGGAGTTGTTGTTGTGTGGTGTTGCTGGCGTTCTGCATAGCTTGTGAATATACAATGTTTTTTGTCTTTCCGTCTGCTGTGTTGATGTAGAGGTTGATGCTTGTGTGGGTGGGGTACTTTGGAAGTGAGTGGAGGTACTTGAAATCCCATTATCCATGGTGTGTCCTCCTCTGAACTGCAGTCGGATGGAGTGTGGGTCATGGGGGGCATTGTGTGCCAAGTTTGGTCTTTATCGGTCTTGGTTCTGGGACACAGTGGTCTGTGGGGAATGATGGGTTTTGAAGTACTACAAATCCCATTATCCATGGAGGTACTTCAAGTCCCATAATCCATGGTCCACCCTCCTCCAAACTGTAGTAGAATGTAGTGTGGGTCATAGGAGCTCTGTGTGCCAAGGTAGGTTACTGTAAATTCAGGCCATACACAATGTCCCATGAGCTGAGGCCTAGTCAGGAACAGCAAGTTAATTAAGCCTTACTGTCAATTCAGGCCATACACAATGTCCAGTGAGCTGATGCTTAGTCGGGAGAATCAAGTTAATGAAGCCTTACTGTCAATTCAGAGCGTAAACAGCATTCCATTAAGTGAGGCCTAGTCAGGGAAATTAAGTTAATGAAGCCTTACTGTCAATTTTGGGCATGGTCTGTGATTTGTAGGGGTATAAATTTTCTGTGAAAAGTGAATTGGGAGTTTGTGTTTGTGCCTCAGCCCTTTGCCTTATCCTTCTTTGACAGTTGATTATGGGTTGGAATGTTCATGTTGGCTGGCCAGTACAGGAGTTATGCAAATCCGCCCTTACTGGCAGCCAATCATGTTGTCAGAATGTAGAGGCTGGGAGAGTCGTTGGCAGCCCCGGAGGATGCTGGGAAATGTAGTTTATTTTTTACTCATTGTTTTGGGGGCCTTTTAGGTTTTGGGGGGAAAGTTTCTTTGCTACAAACCTACCTTGCTTGAGGCCTATTTCTGTTGGCAAGTTTGGTGTTTCTGCGTTGTAAGGTTTCTCTGTTTGGGGCCGTCGTTCCATGACAGGAACCCCTTTATATAATAGATTATAAAATTATTATAAAATAATAATAAAAACCACTAAAATTAAATTAAATTCAAGAAGACAAGGTGCAAACCAAGATGGAATAGCCCAATGGCCCCAGCCCAGAGGATGGCAAAGCGGACCCAGCCGCCGCTGTAGCAGAGGAGAGCAAAGCAGCAGGCGATCGGAGGCTGCAGGCCTCCGCCCGCTCTCGCCCCCAGCCGTTCCCCAGCTGATTGCCGTGCTATGGAGTGCCTACCATCCCTGGAGGCGATCCGGGCCTGCCGGGGGAGCAGTCGGCGATCTGAGGCGGCTGATCGCCCTGGCGGCCCAGAAGAGGATCAAGTCTTCCGGGTTGCCAGGGCGATCAGCCGCCGTAGGTCGCCGAATGCTCCCGCTACAGGCCCGGATCACCTCCAGGGATGGCAGGCACTCCAAAGCCGCCGCTCCTCCGGCCTGTCTGCCGACACAGGCCCCACAGAGCCCATGATGGGATGGCGGCAGCGGCACCCCTTCCTCTTGGCCCCGCCCCTGACGCCCTTCTCCCAGGGCCAGACAGAATCGGCTGCCAGGCCACATCCGGCCCGCGGGCCGTAGGCTGCCCACCCCTGCTCTATAGCAAGCTTGTGATTGGTCTGAGTTTTAGATTCCTTCTTCCAAAAAGTACTAGCTATTCATTTTTATTAATTTTAGTGATTTCTCCTTTTTTCTATTCCTTTACATCCCAGCTCTTCTTAAAAGTTTTTAACATTCTCCCTGATTTCTTTAGTTTTCTTTCTTTCAACATCTCTTAGCCCCCTCCCTCAGAATTATTTGTAATTGTACATTCATTGTCTTGCCTTCAAAAGACTCATGCTCATGACAAATTCTCTCAGGAGCTCTTGGTGGCATAATGGCTTAAACCCTTGTGCTGGCAGGACTACTGACTGAAAGGTCAGTGGTTCAAATGCAGGAACATGAGAGAAACCTCCCACAGAATGGTAAAACGTCAAACATCTGGGTATCTCCTGGGCAACATCCTTGCAGGTGGCCAATTCTCGCACACCAGAAGCAACTTGTAGTTTCTCAAGTCGCTCCTGAGATTAAAAAAAGAGTTATCTCAAAGATCTTTGGAAATCAACATTCTTTAAGTTCAGATTGATTGTGTGACTACGTTTGACTTCCTATGTTCTCTATACAACAAATTAGAGAAGAATAGTGACTCTCATCAAAAGATCCAATTATTTTCACTGTGTTTACCCGGTTGTCCCTTTTGCTTAGATCAAGGACTAAAATAGTCAATCTCTTTGTTGTCTCTACCAATTTGTAGTTAATGAAATTGTCGGAAAGGCATCTGAGAAATTTGTTGGACTTGATATTCTTGACTGAACTTTCAGCAAGTTTGACTGAAATACCCTATGTTCATTTCCATTGTTGTTTCTGGTGTGATGCATTTACAAGTCAACCTTGACATGGGGTAATTCTATAATAGGACTTTTTTTGGGAAAGAATTATTCAGAGGAAGCTTACTATTGCCTTCCTTCAAGGCGGAGAATGTGCAAATTGCTCTGCTTTAACCAGGAAGTCCCCATGACTACACAGAAATAAATTCTAAGTCACATGTGTTAAATGCAAGGCCCATAGGCCAAATCAAGCCCACCACACCAATTTGTATGGCCTGTAAGGCTTTCGATGCTAGGACAATATTGTTACATTTATACAGTCTTACAATTACAAACAGCCCTTTGAAGGCAACCACAAGGCTGATGGGGTCCTCGGTGAAAATGAGTTTGACTCTCCTGTCCTAAGCCAGGCTAAGCCACTACATGACATTAGTTTATTTTCATGATATTCATATTAATCCATGATCCCTGTTCATTCAAATTCATATGAACATAGGATGGATATGCAGATCAATGAAATTTCTATGTTACCTTTTGTATATAATAGAGAACAGAGTCTCCTTGTGGAGAGAAAAAGCAGGGTATAAATAAACATAATAATATCCATATTTATTGTGGAGCAATGGCTGTGAATCTGTAAATCAACGAGGAAGCATTATGCACATGCAAATTTTCTTTTTTGTCAATAGGATTTTTAAAATTAAAAACCAATTAAACAAACATGAGAACCCAGGAAGCTATCTGTATCAGACAACTGATCTATCTCACACAGTACTCCCAACTAAAACTGCATGTATTCAAGCAGGATTGTTTGTAAATCAACTTATGCTGCCTGGCAATCCCTCATATTCCTATCCAAGTACTAAGCAGATTCAGTTCTGTTTCATTTCCAAAGTCAGAGGAGATCAGGGTGACATAATGGTATAACAGTTAAGATGTTGAGGCTTAAGTGGACTTCCTCATTTTGAATGTAAGATAGTCTGCAAAATAATGTTATGCCCAGTTTCTGTGAAGTGTTATTGGGAATGGGGGAAGCTAACCAGATATCTTAGCATTGCATCTATCAATGTGAACTGCTTCAGGAGATAAAAGCTTGCGGGGAAGGAGAATGCTACATCCAGTACTGATTTGTCAGTGAAGTTCATATATCAAATTGGAGTCTTGAATTATTATCATATACTTATAATGTGTATGTAAGAGAGAGGGGGGAGGAGGGCACAGTTAATGGACATAGTTACACTCAAACACCCCAAATAAAAATACAACCAAAAGGGGGGGGAACATGGAATGAGGAGACAGATAACCAAGACAAAGGAATCAATTTTAATTCATGAATGAAATCCATTCAATGCATAAATGTCATTGTTAATTTGTTTCTATGTGAAACATTGACATTGACTTTCTATTATGTGGTGCCTTGTTGTGGTTATTAATTGCAGCCAGTAGCCAAAAAACTGCCATATGTATAACCATCTCTTTTTTAATGTAACTCAGGGCACTGGAAGAATTACACCACAGAAGCAAGCAGCAACAATATAACCTTTTTTATTTCCCCAAGAAGCCACTTGTTTGAATAGGATGAGGAATAATTCTCAGCACAGTACTTCTTTTGGTCAACCCTCTGACTATGCATGTGAAACACAATTAACACTATAATAAAAGAGGTAGACTTCAAGAAATGTTGGATCCAAATACATAAGCTGATCCAAAAAAATTGTGTGTGTGGGGGGGGGGGGGACGGGGGGACCTGAGACTTTTCTGCTTGGTCTGACTAATATAAATGACTATGATAAATTCTCCCCGAAGGGACTCAGGGTGGCCTACAAAGACAAAAACAAAATAGAAAAAAAACCCAATTAAAACAAAGCAGTAAAAAAAACCCAATTAAAACAAGCAACTAAAATTCACAATTAACACAGTAATAATAATTAATGGGTTTCCTTTTGTTGATCCTCCCAATCCAACCTATTCTGTCTTTGAGTTCTTTAGATGCTACACTGCATCCAAAAGGTAAAGAGAAAAGTAACCACCAAATGTAGCCCCAGATGATTAATGAGAAACAGAAGGCAAATTATCAAAGCAAGTGCGGAAAAGCATCTCAGAACGAACTGAATAGTCAGGTAGGGGTGATCACATCAAGCAATGTGTACCTGTGACATAGAAAGGAGGAATGTCATATTAAGATGGCAATAACCTATTACTTTGTTATGTTTATAGTTATGCGTGTGTCCTCATTAAATGGTGAGGAGAAATATCTGATCTTTTATGTACTGACCCAAATTGTGCCTGGCACTTCTGCCTCAAGCTTTTTGTAAGTGTTAAGTGACAATAATTCCTCTCATTTTTTATTTTCTTTTTTGTTTCTATACCAAGAAGCCCATCTTATATGCTTTCCATCTAGAAGCAGCCAACAGAAGAAAAGGCCATCTGACATAGACAGTGCTATAGTAGACCAAGGATTCATAGAACCAGACCTGCTGATTAAGGATAATAATTAAGAAGGATAATGATATCATCTGTCTCTCTTCACTCCCTATGTCCTTTAAGTTTGGCAATTATATTCTAATTCTCTGTGTGTATATATAAATGACATATTGTCATGAGTTACCTCTGTTACTATGCAAAATATTTGGGAGTAGCTTGACCTTGAATAGGCAATGAAAATCCATAGATTCACAAATAATATGCCTTTTGGAAGATGAAAAGAGGGAGATCTATTATTAAGTATGGCCCCGCAGGGGCGGATCTTAGTGTAGGCAAAGTAAGCAGCCGCTTCTGGGTGCCACATGGCCAAGGGCGCATCCAGCCGTGGCTGCCAGGTTCAGCACATCATGCCACGCCCTAGCCGCAAAATGTTCCCTGGCTTGTCCTTTTTGGCCTCTTGGGAGAGCGTTTAGCAACTCCGTCCACCAGAAGCGCTCTGTTTTAATAGCGCATGTGCGAAACTTTCACGCATGCGTCATCAGGTCGGAGCGCTCCTGGTGGAGGAAGTAGCGAAACGCACTCCCAAGAGGCCAAAAAGGATGGGGGAACATTTTGCAGCTGGAGGCGGGAGGCTCCACCCTGGCTGCAAAATGTTCCCCCGTCCTTTTCATCCTCTTGGGAGTGCGTTTCACTACTCCCTCCACCAGAAGCGCTCGGTCCCAATAGCGCATGCGCGAAACTAGCTGTTTGTGTGTATGGGGGCTCTGGAGTGCATGCGCGCGCACACACATGCGCCTTCATCACCAGACTGAAGAGCCAGGGGGTGCCAAAAAACAGTTTGCTTACTACTATTTTTTACCTTTGTCCGGTCCTGAGTATGGGTGAGCATGGCTGTCTGTCTAAATTTTTGCACAACTCCTTGCGGGCTTGGCTATGGTAACTGCTCCATGCATCTCTACTCTACTCTTAAATTCACCAATTGCTCCTATATCTGTGCAACTGACTTTTTGACCGAAGGAACAAAAGCTAACACATACAGTATATTCAGTTTCTTCCACTTCCTGATCAGGGCCAACTGGACATTATGAAAAACAACAATTTGAAAAGGTGAGCAATTCAGAGAGATACCTATGCCTCTATCTCTCAGACTGCAGTTTCCATTTCATTTTGTATGTATGCAGAATAATTTTGTAGCACCTTTTGAGATAAACTGAGAAAAAGAAGTTGGTAGCATAAATCTGTTACATGGGATACAACAAACTCTTACACTACCAATGTATTTCTCTCAGTCACAAAGGTGCTACTAGATCCCTTTGCATACTGAGCCAGACTTACATAGTCATGTATTTGTTTTCTATCTGTTTAGTAGGCATTAAACTATACATGACCTTGCCAGTAAAACTGGTGTGATACTATACTGCCTACTTTACATTGGTGTAAAGCCAAGACATAGTAGCAGTCAAGGATGTGTTCAGTTACAGCAGGATTTACTGTCAAGGTGAGACGAGATAACCCACCCACCCTTGGCTCATTACAAAGGCGTTTGGAAAGTATCATCAAGAGAAATTACTTTCTCCTTTAGTTTCCTGGGTTTGTGGCACTGAACAGTCAAGTCTTATACCCAATTCTTTCTTTTCCATTTTCCATTCTCACTTTGGTCCAGCAGCTCTGTCTCCCTAATATAATATTTATAGCCTCCTCTGTTCAATGAGGGTAACAGTTGCCCACAAAATTACATTATTTTATCGCTCCTGTCTGTTCTGCTTCTGGCAAAGACATAATCAAAGAGAGAAAATATGTGAAAGAGTCAAGGAGGAGAGCAGACATATGCCAATTAAGTTACACCTGGTCATTTCAAAATAGTGTCTATCAATTTTACACTCTTCTATGGACATCTCATCTAGATTTTTTGGCTGCCTGAGAAGCTCTACACCTGCAAATCAAGGTACTTAGAAGTCAAAGCTTGGCAAAAAAAAATGGATTCCTAGGGTAGAAAGCTCTAGATGCTTTTGCTTACCTCAACCCCAGTAAAAACAATTATGTAATATAATGCAAATAATATAATATAATAAATCAGTTATTTTTGTTAAGGAATTCTCTCAAAATAGCAGAGCATCCAAAAATACAAACAGGATACTTAATGGAGCAGTCAGCTCACAGACAGCAGAAGGTGAACAGTTGTGGCTGTAAAATAATTATTGAGCTTATGAGGCAAAGATGCAGAGTCCGGTCTTCAAAATTTCAAAAAGGTTTATTTAAAAGAATTACATTTCTCGATAGAAAAGAATTGGGTCTAAGCTTCTCTCTAACTCCATTTTTCTAAGGTTCAGAAAGGAAAAACCTCCAAACACTACATTTCTTCAAACTCTTCAGGTAGAGAGAGGTCTGCATGCAAAGCAGAAGTGAGACCATGAAGTTTAAGTTAGAAAATGGGAGGAAAAAGACAGAGAGAGAACAAACAGATACATTGACAGACATTTAGGAGCCAGGGGAGAAAGGATTCCCTCAGCCTCGCCTATTGCTAACTAACTGTTCCTTATTGAGGACTTCAGACTTGAGCAGTCTGAGGTTGATTTCCAATGCTTTTGAGGCTACTTTCAGTTTTATTTCCTTTAATGACTAAAATATTGAGATTTCATTAGAATCATAGAGTTTGGGGGGGGGGGGGACACAAAGGACCATTCAGCCCAGGCCCTTATTATGCAGAAACACAGAATCTAAGCACCCCTGACAAATGCCCACTCAGTATTCGCTTAAAAACCTCCAGCGAAGGAGACTCCTTCACATTTTGAGGCAGTATTTTCCACTGCCCAACAGCTCTTGCCACCAAGATATTCTTCCTAATGTTTAGGCGGAATATCTTTTCCTGCAATTTGAATCCACTGCTCCATGACTTGGTCTCCAGAGCAGTAGAAAATAAGCTTGTCCCCTCCACAATGTGACATCATTTCAAGTATTTAAACATGGATATCATGTCCCCTCTCAGCCTTCTTTTCTCCAACCTAAACATATGCAGCTCCCTAAGCCATTCTTCATAGGGCTTGGTTTCCAAACCCTTGAACATTTTAGCCTGATGTTTGCTGTTCTGACTGAATACAGCCTTAGCCATGGACCGAGTCAAGCCCTTGACATCTGTGGGTTGTGAATAACTTCTCCCATTGATTTCAGTATATCTGCATTAAGTACAACACAGTCTGAATCCAGAACATTATGTCACTATTGGTGAAGCATATTTCCACTCAAGGAGAAACGTGAGATAGCAATTTTAGTATAAATGGTATATTGCTAGATATAGGAAGGAAGGAAGATAGACATTATTAATAGGCTGGGATGATGTGAAACTGCAGACCAGATTTCCCTGTGAAGCATTTCTTCTTTTGTCTCTTGAATTGCCTCACCCTTCCCTGGTAACTGTATCCATAAAACTTCAGAAACTTGCTTCAGAAAATTGCTTTCTCTGACAAATATTTCCTATAAACCGTCAGCGCAAATGGATGATGATGGAATCAGCACAGATAAAATGAAAACAACACCCCGTTCAAGGCAGAGAAATGTTCAGGGGGGCCCCACCCTACCCCATTTCCCTCAGCTCTAAGATGGGGGAAAGCATTTGATCTTTTCCAAAACAGATCTGTTATCAGTGATGTGCTTTCAGACTTATAAAGATAGCATTTAAGACTCTATACAAACCTTCGCTGTGATCAGCAGAGTGCTCAAAGGAAAAAGTGCTAGACATTCACACATGTGGAAAGGCGAATGCTTTTTTCTTCTCTTTAAACCACACTATATATGGCTGCTGTTAAACTGACATCTTGCCATATCCCCCTTTCTGCCTTTCTTTATTGCCACATCATTTATAACCCTTATGGTGCATAATTTTGGACTTACGGGATGTCATATACTTTAAGACCTTTGCTCCTTTGAGCTGGGTTTGTTCTTTCTGAGTAGTCATGTAATGTATTAAAAACTGTCCTGTCCCCTTGATAATTTTTTACCACTTATGTTCTTTAATTATCCTGTATGCTGATAACATGTTAAGCCCTGCTGGGTATGAGCCACCAAAAAAAAAGATGCATGCATAAACACAAATTGCATGTGTGCAGGAGTGTGAAAGGGTGGTGCTTCCTACAGCACAGTAAAGGCTTCCAAAAGTCACCACAGGAGCACACATGTGGTAGTCTGCATTTTCTGGCAACCAACATGCTTTATCTGATCAATCATGTTATATCCCAAAGCCAGCTATAACGTCTGAGTCTACTGCTGTCAACGATTATGCAAACTTAATCTTTGTTCAGCCTCCAAGTTTGCATGATATGCCAAATTATAGTTTCTTTGCCTCATCTGATGAAGTGTAAATCGTACCCTCATGATAGACAGATTGCAGATTTGGCTATTTGCCCTCACTCTAAAACAAATAGTGTCTAGGCATGTCTATGGTACCTGCTGAATATTGAGGGGTATTTTGTATGCTCTCTGTTTCCACTGAAATGGCAGCCCCTTTATAGGATGTAGAAGACACAGAAGATCTGAAATTTCCAAAGTTGCTGGATCAGCGCAAACCAATGTGTTCAAAGCAAAGGATTTTTGTTTGTCTGCATTAGGTGGATCAGAGATTATTCACCTCTGTCCTATAATTTCCCAGGGATGACTACATGTCCTACTTCTTTCCAAAGAAACCTGTATTCCAAGTCCAGTATAAAAATAATGTAAATGTACATATTTGTAAATCACACATGTTTGTATTCACAATCCCTACATATACAGGAGTGTAGAGAGTATGTATGTAGAGATCACAAATGTCCTCCAGTACTGATCTCTCTCTCTCTCGGCATTACTTCGCGAACGAAGATTCAGGAAGGACTCATCCCACGCTTTTTACAAGCGCGTTGATGACATGTTTGTATTCACAATCCCTACATATACAGGAGTGTAGAGAGTATGTACGTAGAGATCACAAATGTCCTCCAGTACTGATCTACCAGGCAGCAAATGCTGCAAGATATATGGATCTGTTTTCCTATCAACTGGGATGCAATAATTTGATGTTTTCACCTCTTTCCCATGAGTAATCTCTAGTGACAGAGGGAATTGTGACAGAAATCCTGCTTTCAAATATCATACTGGAAATCACTTTTGGGGGAGGGGTTGGAAATGTCAGTCTGCTGCACTCCCATCAACAGGAGAACAAATCCTCATTCTTTTTTGGTGGTTTCTGCCCATTAAATCAGAACTGGGGGATCAGACCACAAAAGGATACTTAATTACACAACCAAAGTATGTAACTAAGTATGATATGTATAGTTTCAGCCATGGTACTAAAAACGGAGAGGACCTTGCATCTGTGCATCAGCATTAGCCTCTGTAGAACAGACTAATCACAAGAATTTAAACTACAGTGATGTACTGTATTGATATTGTAAATATTTCTGTGTCCAAGTCCCTACATTATCTGGCAAAACATTATTTTGCTCACCTTTTCTCTGTATGGAGGTAAAAAATGGACAAAGGTACCAACAAAATGATTAAGAAAAACCCAGGATTTGCTTATTGGGTTTGTTTCAGGGGAGAATTGGAATGGATGATGTAGATATAGTTATGTGGCAGTGAGAATCATTATAGCAAAATTATAGTTATATAGTTATGTTGCAGCATTATGTGGCAATATAGTTATGTGGCAGCAAGAATCATTATAGCAAAATTTTGGAAGGGGAATTCAGGATTGGAGAAGAAAAATAGTAGAGTATATTGAAATGGTCAGGATCTCCAATGGCATAATGGGAGATGAATTTGCTAGAAAATGGCGACTGGCCTTTGGATATTTAAAAAAGAAGACAAAAATAGATTTTGATATAACCAAACAGGGGATTTATTAGTGTACTCATAAGGATAGATTTTTGTTAGATACTAATTTAATTTGGTTTGGTGTTGGAACTCATGGGTGGTGGATCACTGGTGGGAATGGGGAGATGGTGGGACAGGGGAAATAATCTTTGTATTTTGATTGGAGAATCTCAGAAATTGTATGTATGTTGTTTTTCCCATATAGCACAATAACAATTTATGGAAAACAAGAACCCACATGTCTTTAGTTGACCCTACATACTGTACAATTTACTGACTGTGTGAGGGCAGGGAAGAGCCACACAGAATTTGTCTTTCTTCTCATTGGCAGGTGCACAATAGCAATGTTGTCATTCAAGACTCCTGGAGATCCCAGAGCTTGATGCTTGCTGTAGGTGTGGTTGTCGTATTCTGAATGGCTATCAGAAGTCAAATGGGATCAGATTTGTTTCAAGGACGTAGCAAATACTTCTATTTGCAGGGAGGATTTAAGATATGTGCAAGTAGACATTCGGTTTATGCCTATTTGTATCACTGATAGAATATCAACCTGTCTCTTCCTTCTGGGGAAATAGACCACTTAGAAAATTGGTTGAAAGTGATGAACAAACTCCTCAGAACAAATACACATGTATAAATAATATTTTCATGCACTTTTGTTTTGTTTTGTAAGGCCGCTCCAATTCCGCCCAAGAATCACTCAGAGTCTTCTGGTCAATCCACCGGGTTTTATTAGAGGTTCAGTACTTTTAAAGCCAAAGCACTTTCACTTTCACCCTGTACCACCTTATATACTAACCACCCCTCCTTCCCGTCACCCGCAATGTCCGGTCAGGGTTGCATCATACCCATATGACTCAGCAACACCCAGTGCTGCACATAGTGTCCCCAAAAGTCACGCCCGGTCAGCCTTACATCATCTTCCGCTGACTCAGCATAATGTCTCACAGAGCCATGTCACTTCCCCCATGACTCTGCACCCTCCTGGACGATTGCGTCATCCCCAGGAATTCCCCATGGACTGCAGGGCTGTCGTTCATGTCAAACTCGGAGTTCCTTTAGCCTCACTCAGGCTAAGAACCTCGAGTTCTAACAGTTTTTGAAATGGATATCCCTTTCATAATTCATTCTGGAATGAAAAGTTTTAAAAAACTTGAAAACTTTATTGTCCTAAAATCCAGCAGGATGGAATTACAATATGAAAGCCAAGAAAATCAAAAAGATGGGGAAAATCATTTTTTGTAATCCTAAACCACATCATAGATTCCTGGGGATCCACTGGTCCCAAATTCAGTAGTCTGATCTGCAAATTGGAATTTCCATTTGTAAATATTTGTGACCTTTATGTTACATATCTTTGCAAGAAGGCAACCATTGACTAGTAGGACTTCTTACATTAAAGAAGAAAACTCACCTTTTAGCCCTACAATTATTTTGTATGCAAATCAACCACTTATAAATTTTGCACAGGATAAATCCCCAATTATAACATTTTCTGCAATATCAGCATTTTCAGCAAACAAAATATTTTTGTCTAGGTGAAGCTATTATTTTCTGCACAAAACAGCAAAGAACAGAATAATTCACCACACTGCAGAGATTTTCATCAATTCAGAAATTTTTATCATCAGATTTCCAAATTTCTAATGATCTTTTGAACATTTTTGTAGCACAGCAGTTCTCGTTTGTGCCTGGAGAACAGGGGCTAGGACCCGGGGTTCCATTGGCATTGGAGCCTGCAGCGGCAGCGACAGATTCAGAAGAGGATTTGGAAGGGTGGGAAGGACAGTTTCCCATCAGCGGGCCTCCTTCGCCCACAGAAAGTTTGGCATGGGAAGAACTGTGTTTTGGCCCTGACGAAGACATAGATAACCAGGTGCAAATGGAAGACAGCGATAGTGGGAGTTATGAGCACCCGGGGGGAAGGGGGTCACAGGAACTTCTGAGTGAAAACATGGATGAAAGCGCCTGGGAAGATTCTAGGGAGGAGAGCTCTCATGTAGATAGTGACCCAGCTGCTGAGAGGCAAGGTCAAACCTTTGATAGGAGAAGTAGCATTGAGTCTGGGAGAAGGGGATGGCACCGCAGCCTAGACCGGCCGAGGTCCGTCAGCAGAGATTGGAGACGACGGGGCCTAGAGCGTCGGGGACCTCGGCCGAACGATTAAGTAGGACAGGCGTGGGAGCGCATCCCCAGTGCTTCGGCCACGTCTCTTTTGAGCAGATGTGAAGCGAAGTGGGACCACGGGGCTAAGCTAGCTAATGGTCATCAATCCTTGCCTTGTTTCTGTACCTTGTTTGTATCCTGAATCCGCCTTGCTTGGCAGAGCCCTGTCAAGCCTTGTATCCTGAATCCGCATTGCTTTGCGGAGCCCTGTCAAGCCTTTGGATTATCCTCAAGTTGCTTTTGGACATTTGATTGCTTACCCTTTTGGATTTGCTTTTGCTCTTTTCATGGACAACATTCCTTTTGAACTGTTTTTATATTCAATAAAGTAGTTAGCCTTCAGCCCGTCTCTGTGTGTGTGATTAAGGGGCCGGTCAAGTCCATGCATCGTGACAATTTTTGAATATGTATTCCATCTTTCCTCCTTCTTTCCCATTTCATACTCTAAAACATTCATATTTTAGAATGTTGCATTACTACTATTATTTCTAATCATGCAATGCATATGGTTGCACACACACAATATTATATTTATTAATTCCTCTCCCCCAGCTTTTCTAATGTCAGTTCCTGAATTCTGGGGGTTTTCTGCCTAAAAACTAGCTTTTTGTAAAATACTACTTGAGGTTTTTCTGGGAAATTTTGGAAATTCCAGGAAATCAGTTAGTCAAGAGCAAACTACAACTAGTATATTTAAGTTGATAATCTGTATTTGGGCAAGGTTTGTGAGTTTCCACATTTATTTCCTTTCAATCTAGGGTTTATCTGCCTTGTACAATTAATGCAATATGACACCACTTTAATGACACACCTCAGTACTATGGAATAATCACATTTTCTGTGCAAAAAGTAATATTTCAATACATAAATATTTATTTCTGTACAAATCAAGATGTGTGATGATGGTTATAATATTTATTTATATCCTGGTTTTATCTCTTGATTGAGTTCCTAAGACAATTCCTACTTCCATTTTTTTCTGCACACAAAAAAGTATTACAATATTACCAATGCCTAATTACAACATGGATTTTCTATGTTTTTCTGTGTGAAACAAACATATGGAAAATTTGTATAGAATCAGTCCCAAGATTCTTGTCAGTCCAACATTTTCTCACATTTGAAAAACATATTTTTTAAAAATACGAGGTGGGGATTCATTCAAATATTCTTTCCATCCTTAGTTTGAGAGAACAAAAGGAAGTATATCTATGCAAAGCTGTATAGGATTTACTTGCCAAGGATGAATATTTAGATATCAGTATTGTTGTTTATACCAAAGCAGTGGGTTGTTGTAGGTTTTTCAGGCTATATGGCCATGTTCTAGAAGCATTGTCTCCTGACGTTTCACCTGCATCTATGGCAGGCATCCTCAGAGGTTGTGAGGTCTGTTGGAACTAGGAAAATTGGGTCTATATACAATATCTGTGGAATATCCAGAGTGGGAGATAGGATATTGTCTTATATTCCAATTCTTGGTGGTTCTCCAGCTTTTCAGTTGAAGGTTTCTCTGAGTCATTCAGCAGTCAGGTTTTAAAAAAATACAATATGGCATTATGATTTACCAAAACAACAAATGGACAAGTATTTAACATGTCAAGTTTTCAGCCCACTCCTCTTATCTTACTCAGCTAATGACTGTTTAGTTGAGTGATTTGCCTCTATTAGAAAAATTGATGAAATAGCAAAAGCAATCAGTGCAAGGAAATTATTTACTATGGGGAGTGTGTGTGTGCATGTGCGCGCACACACACCTATATTCTAAGTGAGTTTCAAACATCTGTGTTTTTACTCAGGGGAAATGGTGCAACAGTTATATGTTAAGCAGTCACAAGAAAAGACTGCTTTGAATGTGGCTGCTTTCCTTCTGGTTCCTCTTGGCTCTGTTAGTAGACAACAGCTAATAGATTAGGATAAAGTGATACAGGAATAAATCAGGCTCCCAACCAGTCAGTGTGAGCACTGAAAAAGGACATTTATTACTCCCTTTTATTACTCTTTCTATCTATATAAAGGTAATGGCTAAGATTTTCTTCTTTCTTGCATGAGAAAGATACCCCAGGTGGAGCTCTTAAGGACATCATCATCATAGTACTGCAGAGCAGAGGAACCCATAACCATACCAATATTGTTGCATCCAAGTTACTATCAGACCCAGCATGAGCAATGTTCAGAACTTTTGGGAGCTGTTGTCTAGCAGTATCTGGTTGGCTGCAGGCTTGCCACCCATCCTACAGAAAAACAGAAATTTGCTAGAAATAATAGTATCACTATATTCCTCTTTGGCCAGACATTAAATGGAATGCTGTATCCCATTCTAGGCATCACAGCTCAATGACACTGAAAAATTGAAACATGTTGAAGGGGTGTGTCAAGAAGGTAAATTGTGAAAACCAAATCCTACCAAGAAGTCCTAGCTTGGAGAAGAGAAGATTGAGAAATGCTATGATAGCCATTTTTAAATACTTGAAATGATACCATGAAGAAAATGAACCCTTGTTCTGTTTCTCCAGAAACTAGAACTTGAATTAGTCAGTTGAAATTATTAGGAGATAATAGGGTGTGTGTCTAGAACAGACCTGGGCAATTGCCAGCCCTCCAGGTATTTTGGACTTCAACTCCCAGAAATCCCAGCCAGTTTAGCAGCTGTTATGATTTCTGGGATTTGAAGTCCAAAACACCTGGAGGCTGCCAATTGTCCAGGTCTGGCCTCGAAGAAGGTCCAAGCATGCAATGGTTAGATGGGAATTAGAGGATTTATTTTATAGTCCCTTAATCTCAATCAGATATTTAACTCGGCATCATGTTATTGCTTCTGTTTCTTCTTGTTGGCTTTTATTCTTGACACAGTACCCAAAACTGACTGGGAAAGCCCCCCATGGCCTCAGGAAGGCATAGCTTTCCAGACAGTGTATTTGGTCTTCATTAGGCTCTTAAATACTGGATGAAAGAGAGCTTCAGATGTTTCTTCATCCTGTTGTGCACCTTCTGTTTCGCACTCTTCTTTTGCTCACTTTCTTCTTTGGAGTTGGATCACTCTCTGTCTGAGATGCATTCGTTGTGTGTTCCAGCATGTCAGGGCATTAAACTGGAAGCCTCTTGAGGTCCCTTCCAACGTTATGATTATATGAAACCTGACTGATAATTCATGCATGTAACTTTTATTTGAGGAAAAATGGTTTCATAGAACTCCTCCTACCTTACTGCTTTACCATCTCTTCACTCTGTTCCCAGAAGTACTATTATCAACATTCATATACTTTAATGTTAATTACATACACCTTACAAAAGGTTAATCCCTCTTCCATACCTTCCACACACACCCCAAAATAGCAGGGGATGTATTTCAAAGTATTAGAGACTAGTTTTCAACAGAGACTATTTGAGGATTTTCCCCAAAAACATTCTAAGTAAAAGAAGTTATAATGTTTTCCCTAGTGTTTGAAAATTTAAAATGGGATTTCAAGAAATGGCACACTGTGATTTTCAATCTTTAGCAAGCCTATTACAGTCCCTGCCCTTTCTTTTAAAAGGTGTTTTAACATAACTCAAATAAAAAGAGTATTTAGAGTGATGATCAACCACTCTCTAAAATGTGTAAAAAAGGAGAAAGCCATTTTTTTGGGTGGCAGCCATTTTGGACCCTTCATATACTAAAAATATAAAATAAAATCTCAGTGTCACTTTCTGTCAGAGCTTTCACCCCCCAAATTTGCTGTAGATTCTCTAGCACTTAACAAAATTAGATAAATTAATGGGGCCGTGGTAGCACAGCGGTTAAACTGTTAGCTGCAGGAAATCTGCTGACCAGAGGGTTAGCAGTTCACAGCCACGAGTCAGGGTGAGCTCCTGGCTGTCAGCCCTAGCATCTGCCTACCTAGCAATTCAAAAGCATGTAATGTAAGTAAATCAGTAGGTACTGCCTTGGCAGGGAGGTAAAAGGGCACCCTATGCAGACATATAGACATGCTTCCAACAATCGGAGAAAGTATATGGACAACAGACTCCTTGGCATGGAAAAATGCAACAAGAGCACCTTCCCATGGCCGGAGTTGAGCATTACTTCCAGATGCCAGAAATGGAAAGGAGAAGGTGTATTGTATGTTGTTGTTTACTGTCTAAAATGGCATTGATTGTTAGCCTTATATATTTAAACTGTAATCCACTATGGGTCTCTACTGCGGGACCATCTCATTCCATACCGTCCCACTAGAACTCTGCGTTCTGAAGAGCAGAACCTCCTGGTCATCCCTAGTGTTAAGATCTTGTCAGCGGGCTTTTTCGATCATCGTTCCGACCTTCTGGAACTCATTGCCCGCTGACGTCCGCACCATCCAGGGACTTCTCCCTTTCAGGAAGGTTTGCAAGACTTTGTTGTTCCGGCAGACCTACGGAACGGGATAACCTGCTGTGTTCCTAGCCACCTGCTGTGTTTCCAGCCACCTTGCAACATTGTCTGCTGCTGTTGTGCCTAGTGCGCGACCTATTGTCTTTTTTATATGCTGTTTTTAATTGTGTTTTTAACTCTGATGAGTTTGCATGGGGTTTTGTGATATGCTTGTTTTTACTATGTAATGATTGATCTGTTGTGAGCCGCCCTGAGCATCAAGGGGGGGGGGGGGCAAATGCAAATAAATAAATAAAGTAGAATATAAATAAAGTGTACTGGTATTGTATATGTCAACAATGATGAAATGGTTGAGAATCTAATTGCAGCACCACTAAAGTGTCTTTTTTTCACTGTGGAAAGTATATATGCTGCATTCAGAAATGCATTGATTTAATTCACAACATTTAAACTTATTTATTTTATTTATTTATTTCCAGTGTTTATACCCCGCTACTTCTCAACCCCCGAGGGGGGACTCAGTGCGGCCTAACAGACGGCAACAATTCGATGCCACACAATACATAGTAAACAACAGTTAAAATTAAAATACATTAAAATACACCTAGAATTAAATACATTAAAATACAGTTAATATTAAAAACATCATGTACATTCATCACCATTAAAACAATGTTCCATCCAAAGTCTTAGATCTTGACCACCAATTTGCCAGCTAACCAGTCTAAAGTGCCGTGTCATGCTAGGGTGCAAACGCTTGGTCCCAAAGCCAGGATTTCACTCTTTTTCTGAATGTTAGGAGGGATGAAGCTGATCGAATATCAATAGGGAGTGCGTTCCACAGATGGGGCGCCACCACCGAGAAGACCCTCCCTCTCGTCCCCGCCAACCGCATTTGAGAAGTTGGCGGGAGCAAGAGCAGCCCCCCCCCCGGATGATCTTAAATTATGAGGTGGGACATAGAGGCCGATGCGTTCGGACAAGTAAGCTGGGCCAGAACTGTATAGAGCATTAAAGGTCAAAACCAGCACTTTGAATTGAGCTCGGAATTGGACAGGCAGCCAGTGGAGCTGACACAACAGGGGGGTGGTATGCTCCCTGTATGTAGCTCTGGTTAGTAATCTGGCTGCCACCCGTTGGACTAGTTGTAGCTTCCGAACTATCTTCAAAGGCAGCCCCACGTAGAGTGCGTGGATATCAGGCACCAGTGATGGGAACTATCTTTATCTAAGATCCTAGAGCACCACTATTAATTAAATTAGACTAAAGATAATGAATATGTAGTCCTCCTAATATTGTTGGATTCCAGTTCCCATTAGGTCCAACCATTCTAAAAACAGTGAGACAAAAAGCAGTTATTGCCATGCAACACCCCAAACACAACATCTTTGGATTAGGTAATACTGGGACAATGATCTCAGTGACATTGTTTGTTAAGTTACAGGTAACATACAACTTATAATATTTGTTATTAGGGAAAGTAATTGATTACACACACCTTACTATTTTAACTCATTGCTTCTAAGCCCTTGACAGTCCTTACAGTGTATAACTCCTTCCATCAAGTCCATCAAATTATGAGTGTATTACTAATTTTAATACCCACATTCATCTGTCTCAGCAGGAAATATTATATCCTGGAGAAAGGGGAGGTTGGAATTCCTTCCTTCTCATCCATGGCAGGGAGTTGTGTAATATGGAAGTGTTATATGGGGACTGCGGCTAAAGATGAAAGAGGGTAGCTTTTGATTGTATGCATGATAATGATGAACACTATTTTACAAGCGTTTGTGGAGAGAAGGGAGATTATCCCATTTGGTTAACCATGTCTAAAATAGGTTAGTCTGTGTCTATAGAAGCATTAGAGGATTAAATATAGGATTAGCATATGATTGTTCAAATAGCGTGAAATCCTTTCCATGACTGTGGCTTGGAAAATGGTTTTATGCCTTCTTCATTGTGTCGCTCGTGTACATGGTAACATTTGCCATCAGCGGAACAGAAATTGTGCAGCATTTGTGATGGGGGGGGGGGGTTGCTTCACTCTTATCTTAAATGGCATCTGGAGTGGTGAACAATAAATATTTCATAATTGCGAATGAGAGGAACACTTTGGAAAATGGGTGGACAGCATAGAGAGAAGAAAATGCTACTTAAAATGTCTCACCTTTTAATCATCCTATTTACGCATTAAGCCTCACAATTCCAGCAAATTAATGGGATTTTCAAGGACATTCACAGAGGAGGCAGGAGTAATTCTGAAATTTGCATGGTCAAAAGTCGGTGAGGGACATTTTCTTCACTGAAAGTCGGAAAGAAAACTTTAGTATGAAAGTAAAAATAACTATTAACTAGCCTGATAACTAGCCACTTTAGATAGTGAATGTAGGCTTCATCAGATATTCACTAAAACTGTAACCAAAATATGCAAGTAATTGGGGTGTGCTTGCCCAGTCTTCCCTCTTTATTTCCATCATGTTACACAGATGAAGGATACACACGTGAAGAGCAGAAGAGCAGAACCTCCTATGTGTCTGGGGTAGAGATGGCATGAGTATTTAACAATTGGGGTTAAAATTGGAAATTCCCAACACCTAGGTGTGAAGAATCGAAACGCCGCTGACAAGCTAGCATCGATCTTTGTGGTGTAACAAGGATTTGCACTGTTTAAATATAAAGAATTTCGCTGCCACCATTTATTTATGCTTGACCATTGACTTGTAAAGAGTGGTGAGGAGACTTGTAATTTCAATGACATCACGGAGTTTTGAACCAGAACCTAAACAGTTTATTGTGCACAGTGCTTAGTTGGTTACACGTCCGGAGAGGTACATACTTAAAAACACTTGGTTTCCAACACACAGTAATTCTAACCTTGAATTACTAAGCCCCTAGGCTTCCTATCTATATTTCCCAAGCTTTACTGCTTGTCTGCAATACTTAATACAATTCACCGGTTCCCTCAGGAACATTCAGCAACTCTCCCTAGTTGCTACCAGCTTCTCTCAGCTGCACTGCCAACCAACTGACTCTGGTCACAGCTTCTGGCCAACTACTTACTAGTGGGTTACTCTCAACCCTAACTAGGACTAAACTTGTCCCACACTTGGGTTTCCCTAAACCCACACACAGAACTGAATTGCACACTTGCAGCTCCAACAGACAGCTTGCTGCTTCAGCAACTGCCAAATCCCAACATTTTAACACACATATAAAATCACATTTAACCTGTAACAAAATTACCAGTTCTCCACACTAGGCAACACTTGTGGGAATTAAAGCAGGATCCAGAAAGATGTTCAATGTAATGTCAAAGGCTTTCATGGCTGGAATCATGTGTTGTTGTAGGTTTTTTTGGGCTATATGGCCAGGTTCTAGAGGCATTCTCTCCTGACGTTTCGCTTACATCTATGGCAAGCATCCTCAGAGGTGAGGTCACCTCTGAGGATGCTTGCTTGCCATAGATGCAGGCGAAACGTCAGGAGAGAATGCTTCTAGAACATGGCCATATAGCCCAAAAAACCCTACAACAATGCAGCATCCAGAAAGTTCCCAAACCTTGCAAAATGTTTTGATGTTGTTCTTGGTGTAACAAAACCTTCACACCTTGTGCTTTCAAAGGAAGAGGTGGGGAGAGAAGGAGAAATAGAAAACTATGTAGCTTTCTTTAAGAGGTAATGCATTTTTCCATCACTGCAAGGGCAAAGAAGGTCCAGAGTGTCTGGATATTATGGGAAGAAAAACTGATTGCTTTTTCCTGACATCTCTCAGGAATGGGACGATCTAGAATCATCACCCCTACATGTAGTCAAATCCTGTGGGGATCCATAAATAAAACCGGGAGGCAGCCTCTCTATGACTGTGTCCTTGCTTGTTCAAATAGAAGTGAGCATGACTGCACTTAGAATGGATTGGTCATGCATGCTTTCTAGCTTCTCTCTTCATCTATAATTACTAGGGATGCTGGAGAGACAGAGAGCTTATAAGAAAAGGGGATCTCTGAAGAGATCTCTACTCCAAGGAGATGGGGTCGCTGTGAAGGTTTCCTCTTGACTGACCCACTGTCACCAAATGTGAGGGCTTTCCTTTACCTTCACCACAATCCAAGAAAAATATTGACAAGCTAGAATGTGTCCAGAGTAGAGAGATCAAAGGTTAGAAAACCAAACCCTATAAGGAATGGCTTAGGGAGCAGGGTATGTTTAGCTTGGACAAAAGAAGGCTGAGAAGAGACATGACAGCCATATTTAAATATTTGAAAAGATGTCACATCCAAGAGGGGGCAATCCTTTTTCTGCTGTTCTGCAGACCAGGGACCTTTTCACATTGGGCTTTTTAGCTCTATTTTGCCACCTTTAAGCATGGCAAAGGAGGTTTTTGACGGGGACTGCTGGGTGCCATCAGATGGCACAAAGCAGGCCCTGCCCACTTTTCCTTCCAAGGTCAAGGGGATGTGCCAAAAATCATTTCCTCCCAAATATGGAAAGGTAAGCAAGTTTTAGGTGACTCCAATGGAGCTATCAGCAATTTGGGGCTAAAAAGCCCATGGGATGGTAGAAAGGGTGGTGTGGCAATGCACTTTGCCATGCATTGCCACACTTCTGTCATCTGATAGAGGGGAGGGAAAGAGTGCTAAAGCACCCTCTGTGTGATGACTGGTGGAGGGAGGGTGCACGGGGCACCACAAGCCATCATGTGCACCTTCCCTTTGCCAGCAAAAGCCAACAAAATGGCATGGCCCCTTTGGGACATTTGAAGAGGTCCTGGGACAGAGAGCAATGGATTCAAATGGCAGGAAAAAAGATTCCACCTAAACATTAGCGAAAACTGCATGATGGTAAGAGCTGCATATGCTGCCCCAGAGTGTAGTAGAGTCTCCAGGCTGGATGGCTATATGTTGGTAGTGCTTTGAAACTTCTAGGAATTTGATATCATCTGGGGAGGCCCTGCTCTCAATCCCACCTGCCTCACAGGTACGTCTGGCAGGGACAAGAGACAGGGCCTTCTCAGTGGTGGCCCCTTGGCTGTGGAACTCCCTTCCCAGGGATATTAGATCAGACCCCTCCCTCCTGACCTATCGAAAAAGAGTGAAAACCTGGCTCTTTGAGCAAGCGTTTGGAGCTTCAGCATGACCAGTTAAACACAAAATTGTAATATGAACATGGAACGGCTAAGGCTATGTAAATGGATGAGGAATTTGGATTGGAAGACATTGGTTTTTCATTGATTTTTATAGTTTTGTATAGTTTTAATGGATTTTATATGTATTAATGATGTGATTGATATATATATATATATATATATATACACACAGAGAGAGAGAGAGAGAGAGAGAGAGAGAGAGAGAGAGAGAGAGAGAGAGAGAGTGTATCTAATTGTCGCTGGTCTGTACACCGCCCTGAGTCGCCTTCAGGCTGAAATGGGCAGGATAAAAATGACGCAAATAAATAAATAAATAATACTGTGCTCCTGCAGCACAAGGTGTTGGACTGGATGGCCCTTGATTATGAGACAGGAAACTTCTTGGCCAGCTGATCATCACATGGACTATTTAGGATCAATTATTTTCTCATGGAAGCTACCATCTGCCACTAGCCAGAACTATATCCCACTCTCAATGAGATCTCTGAATTCATTTCTGAGGGATAGGATAACAAACACAGCAGCGATGCAAAGTAGCATTTTGTTTATGAGACAGGACACTTCTTGACCAGCTGATTATCGCATGGACAGTTTAGGATCAATTGTTTTCCTTTTTTGACCATATGTTTACTTTAGGTATACATAGAATATAGTAAAAATAATATCATATGCAAAAGTGAAACAATGACAATGGGGAGAACATTCTAAACTAAGATAATCCTTGTGGTTAAGTATAAACTTAAGTGCCGCATGTGAAATCACCCCCCAAAAGCAATTTTTAAAATGCTTGGTTGTAGGAAAAGGTCTTTATGCCAAAAAGAGCAAAATATAAGCACCTAGTGCCACTGCTAAGAAGGTCTTCTTTCTGAAGCCACCTGTTTTGACACATTAAGTTGTAGCATTTGGATGATTAGACATAAATTGTGATCTTAGGTAAGTAGATATAGAATAGGGTGATTGACATTCATGGCTCCCAATCAATGACAACTACAGAGTTGGAGTTGCATTATCTATGACATGGCTAATGCTTCCTTTCTGAGTCTTTATTACTACCTCCCCCCTTCCGTAATTTCTTCCTTACAAATACTATAAGAGAACTGATCACTATAAGGAGGACAACAGATACAGAAAAATGTAATGGCATCTGGATAATAGGTCAAGGTCTGGGACTGGTCTGTCTGGGAATTTACTTGAGTAACACTAGATAGATAGAGATCACATAGAGGAAGTGCTTGGCATATTTCACCCATTACTTTTTGCAGTCTGCTTTGCATTAATCCCATAGGCTCTGTGTAGGTAGTGTAAAAGCTTAATTGAACAAACTTGGGATCAAAATCATAACTATGTATTTCCCTCCTCTCCTTTTGTGTGGGTGGGGGTATGCATAGCTCTCACCTTTTCATCATCACCCATTTGGGAAGTGAGGAAGGAAGGAAGGAAAGGAAAAATAACAACCTGTGTTACGGATCACAGCAGGGCATTTTGGATTGGTTAATTGGCAGCGCTGTTCGCAAGTTAAATTGGAAAACGTGTGCATGAAAGCCTCAATTTTAATCTAATTAATATTTAAAGCAGCTTTTTAAGATTCTGGATTTCCCCCTCCTTTACTGTCTTTCACAAATATATTATTCTATTCCTCTATTCATGCATTATTAAAGAAGCTATGTTTTAAATATGCAGGCATTACAATGTCATGTTTCAAAGGAAGCCCTTCAGGACCAAATGCATCTAAAAGCTGTAGAGATATGTAACCATGCTTCCCATGCACACCCATTCCCCAAGCTAATGGTAAAATAGGACATATAGTAACATTTTTGGAAGGGGATACAATACAGGAGTGTGTCTTCATTTCCATCAACATGGAAAGGATAAAACATGGATGTTGAACAAGCAATCTGTTCTTGGTTCTCTGAAAATCTTCAGTAGGACCATTTTGGAATTTGTGCTTATTCTCTTAAACAATGACGGTATCTATTAACACAACTATAAAACTATTCAGAAGTCATTCCAGCCCTTTGTCCCTTTCCAGTTTATCATGAGAAAAACTGAATTTGTTCACCCATGCTGATTTGTTGAATTGATAACTTGAACACTCATGGGACCAGTTTGAAATACTGATTTCCAAATATCTGGCAACTGATGCCTTTCATCTATTAACATGCTGTTTAACGGTTATTTTTCTAAAGGAACTCTCCTTTGATATTGAATCAATATTTGTATATCAAGTAGACAGACTTGAAGAACTGCCATTAGACAGTCTTGAGTAAAAGAATCACATGCTACAGGAAGAACACATTCATAGCCTGTAAGAGGTATTGGTTTCAGGCCTTTCTGTCTTCAGTGAAATTACTCTCAGATCATATGCCTCCTACCTCAATCTTGGGTGCAGGGGGGATTACTAGTTAGGCATTGCCAGAGGAGTAGCAAATATATAGCCTTTTTGGAACCTTAAAGAATAACACTTTTATCCACCTTAAACTTCTGGAGACTACAGGCCATTTCATCATGTGCATGGAATGTAGCTCCAGTAAACAGAAATGTATACAAACATTTCTGTTTGTGATTATTCTGTTTCTGTTATTGTGATTAAGTGGAACAAGGGCCCAAAGTAATCAAGCCTTAAGGGGTTTTTTTGGTTAACAGAGTCTATGATAGCTGTTATCCTATTAGGATTTCCCTATTTCCTCTGAGTAAAGAACTATAAAAATGCTATTTTCTGTGCATAAAACCTGTTTTCTGAGCTGAAATGCCATTTTCCATCTGTAAAAAGTTGTGATGTTTCCCATCTGTATAGGATTCTCTTTGTCAGACAGCACTTCCAGACAGTCCAAATACTCGTGCCAAAGCAGGTTTAAATAATCAGCTTCAGCATGGGTTTCTGTCCCCAAATGCCCAGCCAAACTCTATGTTTTTGCAGGGTGGGTGATGGTGGGTGGTGGCTGCATGCCATCCTGAGACAAGTAGGGATGGCATCAAGCCATTCCAAACCCCATGAAGGTTCTCCTCAAATTCTCCTTGTGCCAGGAAACAACATTGGAAAATTCGTGCATAGTTTCCTTGCAGGAGCCCAAAACATGTGGGATGGCAGTGGAGCCTCACCCCTGGGTAGTCTGGGACTACTCAAGGGTGAGTCTCCACAGACCCAATACCCTATTAGTCTTGGGCCTTTCAAGAAGGCCTGGATCTAATACGGTATCGAATTAATTCAGGGCAAACCAAGGAAATTAATTTGTTTTTACTGGAGGCATCATTTGAATGCCTCCAGTATAAACAGAGACAGGTCCCATTTTTTGGACCTGTCTGGATGGGCCCAGAGTTTCCTGACACTCAGAAAACCCATTTTTATTTTCAAACATTCTTTTCAGTTTTCCACTTCAGCTTTCCGGATCAATCTAGGATGGTGACCCATGAAAAGGTCAAGCCTACTATACTCATCCTTGTGTTCCTTCTAAGCATACAATTTTATAATGCCTGAACAATACTTTTTTTCTTTTCCCCTGTTCCTACAGTTCCAACCTTTCCAATAATCTCAAGACAGAACAGGGGAAAAATATGATATGAAAATTGCTACTGGGGATAGCAATTGAAGTCGATAGACCAATGCTTTGACTCGGTATAAAGCCAATGTTCAAAGGAATTTGTTTATTAATTCTATTACTGCAAGGCCACACAGCCATTGGTGGGCTAGCTAGCATTAAATTGGAAAAATGAGGACATGTCTCCCATTCACATTGGCATCCATGAATGAATGTAACATTGCCTTGGCAGCAACTGGGGCACACTAGTTAGAAAGGTACCTTAAATTGCAGATGTAGTCTGAAAAGAAGCCAGTTTCATTTGAAAAACAGCAAGCCTTTTACTTCTGTCTGCAATTAAAATATAAAAAGGGAAATTCTTTTTAAACTTTGGGGAAAGTGGAGATGGGAAATCTAATTGTAGAAGTTTCAGTAAAAGAACAAAATTTGGGCCTTGGGAGGTATAAAGGGAAGAATTTAATTCTTTTTGAAGGAACACAAAGAAGTCACACCTGCACAGCTTATATTAAATGGGCCATTTCATTGAAAGTGTCCCAGTGCTGCAAATTGGAACAAAAAGGGCCACGGAAATCTTATTAAAAAGTCAAAAGTTATACATCATTTAGTTTTGTAAAGCAGGCAAAGGTGTGGGGGTGGTTTATTTTTAAGAGACACAATTATTTGTCTGTCTCTTGGAAAAGTAAAATAAATTTAAAAGCTACTTGATGAATATATTTCACCACAGCTTATATAGACCATGACAGTCGCTTACTGTGCAAACTAAATGTGTTCCTTCAGAAACAAGCAATGGGGAAGGTGTTTGTTAGAGCATAATTCCTCAGACTGTCTGATATGAAGGACCAGTCAACAACAACAAAAAACTTTATTACGGTCACTGACCAGCAAAAGGACCAGTCGTTTTTGTTTTCTACTCATTCAGAAATCAGTAACAGAAAAACATAATAGACCCCACGTCGGCCACCCCACAATGTACTGTTTTAATTTTACTGTTTTAACTTTTATTGTATTGCATGTTTTTAAGCAATGTATGTTTTCTGTGTTTTTATGCTGAACCTCTGGCACTACGCCATTGGCCTGTAAGCCGCCGCGAGCCCCCGGGAGTCGGCGGTGCAGAAATCCAAATAAATAAATAAATAAAATAAATAGTACAGTATTTCTGCCTATTGGCTGCAACTGGTTCTTTTTCCTGCCAACCTGTGGGGAAACTTTCCACAAATCAATAGTCAATAGCTATTGGACTAGATCTGGTCTATGAGATACCACATGTTGAAGATATAGGAATTCCTGAAGCAGTCAAGGAAACTAATTTGAAAAGATATAAGAATGACAATAGTTATTTGAAGTTATTTTCACTGTCTAAATGCACAGTGCAAACCATCTGATCTCTCTAGGTTTTGTAAATAAAGATGTGTTGCTGAGATTGTTGCCCATCTGTAAGGGCTTTGGATTTGTTTGTCATTTCCATACAAGGTCTGACAGTTTTGATGGCTGTAAAATTTTCTTAATTGCAAATGTCAAGGTGTGGCTGAGATTGCATTCTAAGACTAACAGCTCATTAAAATCCCTTTCCAATCTTTTGGAGAAACTGCTTAATCGAAAGGAAAAATCAACCTGTCAAAGGAGTAGGATTTTTGCAATCTCTTCTACCTGGGGGGGGGGGGGTTGAGATCTGATGACAGTGTGGGATGCACCTGTATATTAAGATCATTACAATTCCTGAAGCCACCAATAAATCATTTTAGGTCTAGGGAGAAGCAATATTTTTCAAAAGAGACTGAAGAGTGCGAGGGAGTTGCTTCCCATTCTTGAATTCTACGTTGGCCTCAGGCTGGATATACACTGGCATATAATCCAGTTTTTGAATCCAGATTATGTGCTTTGAACTGAACTATATGAACTGAATTACAGTGTTCTCTCACTTATCACTGGTGTTATGTTCCAGGACCACCAGCGATAAGTGAAAATCTGCGAAGTACGGACGAGATATATATATATATATATATATATATATATAATATATATACAGTATACACACACACACACACACACAATCTCAATCTTGATGCCTCTCCCACCTTTCTTTCCCTGCACGCTGTGCCCCCTTCTTCCTCTCTCCCTATCCCTGCGTGCTCTCTCCTTCACTCACAGCCTTCCTCTTCCAGGCCAGGCTCCTCCAGAGGCAGGGCAGGAGCAGGGCGCAGGGGCAGCGGCAGCAGGGGGGTCACCAAGGCAGGGCCTGGCTGCCTCACCCTGCTCCTCACTCAGGACCAGCACCACTATGGCAGTAGCAGCAGCAGGGAAGTCTGCTCGACCCGGACGCAGAAGCCTGAGTCTGGAGTGACACCTGGGAGTCCAGCAGGAAGGCCTCCTCCTTCTCTTCTCTGATGCGTAAGGAAATATGGGACAAGCAAGCCCTTGTCAGGGAAGGAGGAGAAAGAAAGAGGAGGCAGCATCTACGCTGGAGAAACAATGGGTATACAGTGTTTCCTCGCTACTTGTATATTTTAAATTCTTTTTTAAAAGACGTGAAACAGCGAGTCCACGGAACACGAACCATGAAATAGCGAGGGAAAACTGTAAATGAGTCTACACTGCCATCCAGTTCAAAGCAGATACTCTGGATTCAGAAACTGGATTATATGCCAGTGTATATCCAGCCTGAGACCAAAGTAGAAATCAAGAATGCATCCCCAGTTTCAGCTCTTGTCCCACATTGTCACCCTCTCTGGAAAAAAAATAGGCTTTATAGGATAGTGTGAGAGTGGGATTTGTCACAAAGTATCTGACGTTGAGAAGTTCTTTCATCTGAATTAGTCTAATAAATATGCTGAAATCATCCATAGATAAGCAATGAAATTATGAGGCATTGGATTCTTGAGAATGATCTTACAACTGACCAGTTTTGAATGGTTCACCATTCCATTATCTTGAAATTATGTAAACTTTCATGATCTTCAAAAATAATTGTCCAAACTCAGCCAATTGTGCCACCCAGAATCCACTAATTTAATTGATCTTCCTCCTCTTTTTCATATCTTCATCTCAATAACCTTCAAAATTCTATTTATTTATTTATTTATTTACCTCCTTTCTCCCATATAAACTCGTGTACAGGACAGCTTCATGTATAAGATGAGGGCAGGTGTGGGGGCTAAAATAATGGATTTTGATATGACCCATGAATATGTTGAGAGTCATTCCACACAGAGAGAAAAACACATACAAAAAGTCCATGCATTGCACCATGTGCTTCTTTTAGGTTTTCCTAGGGCATACTAATCTCTTGCCTTTCTCTCCTCTAGACAAAATTGGATTTAGTTCCTTTTTGAAGGACAATACACACAGTGACACATAAAAATTGGGGGGGGGGTTGATGTTTTTAATTAGAATTTCTAGACTTGTAATGAGTATATAGGATAGTTCTCACTGGACAATTGAACTGTCTTCTTCAGGTTTCTTTTATTGTTGCCACTTCTGGAAACCTTAGAGTTCCCAGGCTTGCTGATATCTACATAATATGTACAATTTTGTACTTAGAAGTTCAGCTGATTAGTAGTATCCAGTAGGTGTAAAGAACCTGTGGACCTCCAGATCTTATTGAATTCCTGTTCCCATCAGCACTATCTAATTCACCTAGTGGTATGATATATGAAGTAAAGATGCAGTTCTTAAACATCTGGGGGGGGGGCTATCCTAATATACTGAATATCAGACAATTAGTACCTTGATCTGGAAATGTGCCTGTTTTTATCTGAAAGCTTTGTACCTTAGTACTGCCATCTTTGTTTTGTGATCATTCCATGCTTGTTGTTCATTTTCTGTTACAGTAAATGTAAGGCTCACAGAGAAAAATAATAGAAAAAAAGACCAACGGGGGAAGTAATGAACATACTTCATTTTCATGTCAAATAATATTCAAAGCTAGAATCGTATTCCACTTATAGCTTGCAAAAATAACTAGACTGGAAAAATATTGCAAGTGTATAAGTGAGGAAAAATTAATTCTGGCTGAGAAGAGAGAATAGTGTATTTGGACTCCCCCTCCAGAAATTAATTGAGCCAATTGGGTTGTTTTCCCTTTGGTCCTATTCATGTTACTAGGTGACTCTTACCTTTTGACATTCATGAATCTTGAGTAAGAATGTGACAGCTTGAACACTTTGAGTTATATTCATACAGGGACTACTGTAAGAACACTTGATGGTCACATTTTGGAGACAGGGCATCTGGAAGTCCTTTCACCTGTATTATGCTCGACTATATAAAACTGGGGTTATGAAAATGTGTCAATTTCACTTTCATTGCCTTTCTCAGAAACTCGCCAGGAGTTGTTTTTTTCTTCTTCTTTTGGCAGCAAAAACCATGGACACGGCACAGATTTCCTATTCTATACATTTTTACATATTTCCCAATTGATTTAAGTTGTTTTACAGGATAGGTTCTGAGTTGCATCAATCAGCAATAGAATATAACCAAAGTTGACCTAAGACTATACATGGTTGCAACATTTTATTTATATCACAACAGACAGAGAGGGAGACGGGTCTCTCAGTATAGAAATAATGCAGTTTGACACCATTTTAACTGCTATGACTCAATGTTATGGAAACCCAAGAGTAATTGTTTGGTGAAGCACCAACATTCTTTGGCAGAGAAGGGAGGCACAACTACTACGACTGACCTATGCATTGAGTTATGGGAGCTAAAGTGGTATCAACCTGCATTAATTATATAGTACAGGTGCATCCACAGGTGAAGACAAATGACTATGCATAGGGGAAAACCCTTCAATAAAGTGTTGCATTTCCCACATTTGTCGCTTTGCTATTTTAATAGTTATAATAATAAAAAATAATAATAATAACAACAACTTCATTATTTCATGAGTTGCCCTCCACCAGAGTGCTCCAGGCGACTTACATAGATAAGATAAAAAAGACATCTACAACAATTCCATTAATTATGCTTTGAATTCCATAGAAAGTTCAATTATATGTCAAGATTTGCATTATGTGAAGATTTAGCTGTGCTTCTTTTGCCTTTTGTAAGCCACTCTGAGTCCCAAAGATAGAAAAAGGGCAAAATAATACGTGTGGGCCATGATTCCTCCCAAATATAAATCCCCCATGAAATGTTATATAAGTTCCCAAGTTTCTAGCACCATTGAGAGTAAGACACCAAAAACCGTTCATATCTAAAACTCTTCTATTTTATTTTCCTTTTTTATTTCTGTCTGCTGTATTGACACTTTCATGACAACTTTGCCTACTCCTTTCCTTTGGGATCTTAAACTACATTTCTAAATTTTCCAGTTTTAAGTTGTTGTAATGCTAGAAAATTGGGGACTGAAAGAAAATATGATTTGGAGACAGAGTTCTTACTTTGGGGGGGGGGACACATCTGAATCCCCCTCATAGTTACACCTTTGGCTAAATCAATGGATTTTAGATAAAATATGATAGAATGTTTATGACAAGTTTGATTAAAATACCAGATAAAGTTGGCTATTACATACCAAATTTATAATGTATAAAATTAGTTCTTTTTACAAGACTAAATGTGCCCCAGTCACTTGTTAAAGATAATTATATTCCCAGTCATTTGGCAGTTTGGCTTAAGATTTCTGGGGGGGGGAAAGACTAGAGAGGTATGTTCAGAAGACTCAGGAGAAGGATGAGGAAGACTGATGCAGAAAAATGCATATGACAAGATTAATCTAGAGAGAAATGGATTAACAAGAAATAAAGTAAAATAATGAAATTTTTACCTCTCAAAAAGATAACTTTTTCGAAAAAATAAAAGATAGAAATGTGGTATTAGAAGTATTTTCAACCTAAAAATCTAGCCAAGGAAAAGATGGTGTAACCCCTCCATGATTGCAGAGCCTTACCAGGATACCTTCTGGCACAGAGCCATTAAACTATTAACCTTTGTCTTTTCTCCCTAGTGATCCATTGCCTTACAGTTTCACCAGAATCTTGTCAACGCAGCAAGGTTGTATCACCCTTTCCATTCTTTCCAGAATCCAAAGAGTCTAAGAAATCTCTCTTCTCTTTTCCAGCAGAAAACCATGTGTTATGTTATTTATGAACAAAAACAAACATTTCTTGCACTCAGTTGTGTCTGTAGCCTTAACCGCACTGTAATGCACATTTAAGGGGGGGGGGTTGTCAATCTGTTGCTCTCAAATTCATCCCAAGTATTGGAAATTGAAATTTGTGCACATCTTTAAATAGTATCTCAGATCATGAATGGCTCCAATACATTTTTTAAGTCCTAAGTAATACAAATTTGTTTTCGATCATTTCTGAAAGAGTAGACTCGCCAATTTCTTACTTGCAACAAATGTCTATGTCCTTAATGGTTTAACAAAGATCTCTGTCCTCAATGGTTTAGTATCTATGTGGTCTGTTTTAAAAGTATTGAGGATGATATTTTTGTGCAACACAGAAGGACCAGGAAAGGAAACTAGGGGTTGAGGCAGATGGAGGGGGAAGCCAGTTTTACTTTCTTCCGTTAATTCCATGCCTTTAGCACAGTTGATACACTAGCAAAGTGCATAGTAATCTTTTTGTCTTGTCAGAAATACAGAAGAATCTTGAGCAGTGTCCTTCAATTTCAAGAACTATGGCTTGTATGAAAGCTGTTCTGAATGCCTCCCCACCAACCATACAACTCTGACTTGGTTCCATGCCCTTCCTTTCCCAAACCCCAAAACTCATGTCAGACAGCATTGTTTGGGGACAGTCAAAAATGTCTAGGAAGCTACTACGAAGGCTTTGAATATCCTAAGTGTAGACTTCATCCACTCTGATCCTTCAGATGATTAGGACTTCAGCTCCCAGAAATCTCAGCGAGCTTACCAGCTGTTAGGAATTGTCAGAGCCAAAGTCCAAAACATCTGGAAGAGTGCAGTTTGAAAACCCCTAGTCTAGGGAAAGGCCTATAAGTATATATTTTGTAGACATGTAGAATGTGTACACATATGACCTGCTTATTAATTTCTGTTGTATTTTGCACATGTAGATAGCTAGATATTACATATAAGGTTTCAAACATTGGTTTCTTGATGCTGTTTAATAATGAATATTAATTCAAAGGCAGGAGAGAGGGAGAGAGAGGTTTTTCTGGGGATATTTTTGTTTGTTTTGGCATGCAATTCTAATTTTGTTCTTAAAAGAGTTGAGATTTTTTTTAAAAAATCGTTCAATTGCAAGAATGTGTCTATTCACAGTACGATTTTTTTCTGAGTAAAATCTACACATTTTTGTATGCACTTTGTACAAAAAGTATTACTTTCTGCAGAAAAAAGCTATTTTCTGCACAAATAATATTATAGTTGTGGACTTATTCTTTACCAAATTAAAACTGTGCAGGAGACAACATTTACTCCACAGAAAATAATATGACAATTGTATACAGAATAAGACCTAAAATGTGCAGATTCCCATCACTCCAGGATTATCTGTATCAGAGTTCCCCAACACTTGAGAAATACATTTACTGACGATTGTTCAAATATTTTCATCTTTTGTTTTGTTGTTACTGTGCTATTCTCATTTATTTTGTATTAGATAATAGTGTTGTACCTCTTTAGTATTCTGTCTCCTTCAGATGTAAGCGCACTTACATGTATGCAACAAGAGAATGCTAGTACCAATGCTAACATTCAAGCACAACTAGCATAACATGCACATGACATTTCAAAACCAGTATTGGCTTCTAATCACTTCCAAGTTTAGGGGGTTACATTTATGGCAGACTGTACAGCCCCCAGAGGAACCAGAAAATTAGGGTTCAGGTCTACTATGATAGTCTACCTTGCTATACCTATGCTTTTTAATCACTTGATTATAGTCACACACACACCTGAATATTTTTTTTACCCAATCCTCTCCAAATGCCCATCATCAAAATCCATGATTTGTTCTACTGCAAGCAATTTGCAAACCACTAATGAAGAAAGAACATTTTCTACCATATCTTTCAACTGATCTGTATGGATTAGTATGATTACAGGTGCCTGCCATGGCTGGGGAGAACTCTGAAATGATCCCCCATTCAAGACTTCAATTTTAAAAGAAAACCACCAAGGAAGTAAAAACAAACTCTTCAATGGCTACAAATGAGATGATGAGAGAGATATTGTACACCAAACAACAATTTGTCCTGCTACTTTCCAACTTTCCCATTACCAGCTGAACTATCTTTTTTTTAAGTTTTATTCCTTTGCCTGAATGTGGTTCCCCCTCTGCCATACCATCTTCTCCACCCATATCTTTTCAAAGCCATCAGTCACAGTGCAGATTTGTAATGAACTTTCTATCTGTGCCAAGAAAAAAATGACATCATTTCAAAGAGAAGATCAGCACTTTAATCTCAAGGCGATAGGGAGCAGAACAAAGGAGTCTCATCTGACACAGAAGAAGTGGGGAAAGGAGGAGGAGTGGAGAAAGGAAGGTTGAATGAAAAGGGATTTTGTTACCTTTTGATGCTCCCAATAGTCCACATGAGGATTTTGCAATGTATTTGCTCCATTTAATTGAAGATACCTGTCCTTTGAAAGATAATCTGGAGGTAATTTTGGAGGCATCCCTTACCCTTTCATGGAGCACCGAGAAGAGACAAAAGGCGATATAGGGGCAACATCTGAGAAACTCTCCCACAGAGCATAAAAATACAGCTGTGGTGTGCATATCAAGATGGGATAAACTATGGTAGCAAGGATGCTGTGGATATGATCCAAATCCAAAGTGTTTCTCTGCTGTATTTTATGGACCAGATGTGGGCAGTGAGAATGTGCTCATTCTTCCCAATTCTATGGGGCGGAAATGGAAGCTGGTCTCTCTCGACAAATGGAGCCACTAGCTAAATAGTAGAAAATGTCAATGCAGTTTCTAATTCTAGAATCCAAAATTGTTGGAAATGTAACTATAATTGGTTTTCCCCTTTGAAAATACTAGAAGAAGATGGCAAATATGCTATGTGGAATACAATGCTCACTCTATATTCCATGTTATATAGTATTTGAAAAGAAAAGGCATCAGGCCCAGGAAGTTTCTGAGTTACATAAGCCTGTGTTAAATACCAGTACATTCTGAAGCTGTGAATTATTCCACTGTGAGTTCCCAGATCATGGCTCTACAGCTTAAAGTATGTTTGAAATGGAACTCCAAATATACACTTTTAGACATTGAAAATCTTGGTTTTGAGAAGGAAAGAGAAATGAAAAATTCATTGTAGCATTTTAATATGGCCAAAAGGGGGGGGGGGGGTTCCCCCCTTCACTGGATGAAAAATCCCTATATTTTCAGCCTGTTTGCCACACTAATACATTTTCTACACTATAATCTATGCCAGTGACATCACTAATGTTGGTTTCACTCAGTGTGATAACTCATGGTGCCACTTCCAGGAGCTTTTTCCCATTCATTCCAAAATGTTTGTCAAAATTTGGGGGGGGGGGGGGATTGGAAAAAACCATCAGCAACAACAAAAAACCCTAACCATATGATATGAAGTATCATTGGTTAATAATGACTGTTGCAGAATGTTCAAATAGTAAATTAACATAGAGACTTTAAACTTGTTGGTATATTGATACAGTACATGCAAGATGAGTTTGCAAAAGATGTTTATGTGATTACGTATGATTACAGGACTTTTAAAGAGCCATTTAATACATTTCTGCTGAAGTTTTATAGACAAAAAAATGATAGTCATTTTGATGTAATCCTGTCTGATATCACCCAGGCCCCTTCTACACTGCCATATAATCCAGATTATCCAATCAGATAATCCACAGTATTTTCTTTAATCTGGATTATATGAGTCTACACTGCCATGTAATCCAGTTCAAAGCAGATAATCTGAATTTTATGTGGCAGTATAGAAATTGCCCCAGTGTCACTTCCACCTCCTGCAACCCTGTAGTAACACCACTGACCTATGAATATGGTTGTTTCTGTTCATTGTTTTTAAGAGCAATGCACTATAAGAAGAACATGAGTCTGAATGGAAAAAATATTATTTTTTACCTCATCCATTGTGTGGAAGCTGTAAGTTTATAGAGAAAGTGATCATGGCAATTTCACATAGAAAAATGGCAGAGAAGAATAGTATGAATTCTTTTTATTATCAACACAGATCAAATTAGATTTAAAAAATTACCTTACAGCAATTTTAACCTTTAAAAAATCAAAACAGGAAGGTTCTTTTCATAAATTTTCCACTTTGATTCTCTGTATTAGAATAATAGAATCAGAAGAGGCCACAAGGGAGGAAGAGGAGATGACAGAAGAGATGTCAGAGAAGTGGGGACAGAGCGAAGGGTGGCAGAGAAAAGCAAAGAAAGGGAGTCAGTCCTACACATAATTGGATCCAGGTCCATCCATGAGTAGCATGGAGTCTGAGAATTTATGCCATCCCTAATGTATAAAATTCCACTATAGCAGCAATCTGGAAGGTGTAGCCATCCACAAATTGTTGAATTGCATCTTCCAAGAGCCTTAGGCAATGTAGCCAATGGTGAAGCATGCTGGGAACTGTACTCCAGCAAAACATCCTGCTGGTAAGAACTTCCTAATGACTAGAGCTCTTTAGCAGTGGAATATGCTGCCTTGGAGCATGATGGAGTCTTCTTCTCTAGAGCCTTTAAGCAGAGGCCTGATGGCCAACTGTCAGAAGTGTTTTAATTGTATTTTCGTGCATGTCAGGGAAGTGGACTGGATAGCCCTTATGGTCTCTTCCAACTCTATGATTTTATGATTCTAAAACAAAACTTTCATTTTGCCCAGGTTTACAGTATAGGTTTGGCTTTTTTTGTTGCTGTTGTTCAGTGCCTGCCTACATGCTAAGTTTATTTTCCATCTCTGATTACCTGTGTTTATATTATCATCTCAATCATTCCATTTTAATACAGAATTTCTTAAGAAGGAGTGGTCCAGAGTTGGCATAGTTAAATTTACTCAGGGAACATAACTGACACACACAGTGATAGATAGTAGTCAGACACAATTGCTCCCATGATGCTCAGCTAAAATGACAGCACTTCTATACACTCCCTCCAAAAATAAAAACAATTGAATTAAAGTGGGACTTGGCTTTTCTTTGTGAACGAAGATCCAGGAAGGAATCATCCCATGCTTTCCACAAGTGCATTGATGATGCGGAGGTTGGATGTGCCCTTCGAGCCTGTGCAATAGATTTTTTTGTGGGAGTGCAGCGTGCACAGAACTAGCCTCACCCTGCTGGGGCCTAGCAAGCTGGGATGGTGGCAGCGAGGTCCTCAGGTCGTAGGTTTGGTTTGAGTTTCCTTCTCTTAGATGGTCAACCAATTTATGCGTAAATATGTGCAGATTGCTTTGTGCAACTCATTTTTAAACTTACTGGCCATAGGAAGCATTCTAGGCTTCTCCCTTCCAAAAGTGTCCCCTATAAATGAATATTCCATGGCTAATGTGTTTCTGTTTTGGGATTTAAGACTATTCATTGGGTTGCTGTAAGTTTTTTGGGCTGTATGGTCATGTTCCAGAAGCATTATCTCCTGACTTTAGTATGCATCTATAACATGCATAAGACTTTTCATGCTCACCACAGAGCAAAATAATGCAATTAACAACAACAAAAATAGTAATTATTATGGCAGCAACTATGATTTCAAAATCAATGCTGAAATATTTCCCCTGGTTATGTTCAAACACTGGAAATATGGGGTTTCCGTTGTTGTAGTCACCCCACTTGTTATCCTTGAAATCCCATTGTATTCAACTTTCATGCAATTGTAGTACTAAAACATCACTGTCACCAGCCAAGGAAGGAACTTTGGCAGTGCAGGATAAATGGCACAATATAAATGCAAAGTATTATATTACCAACAATTGGAGCTTTATAGACATAAAAATGAGCTATTCCAGAAGGGTAAAGAAGAGAGAGTTGGTAGTTGGAAATGTAGATAATGAAAGATAGCACCATATATAAAGGTATATACACATTTAAATAATCATATCCACTTGCCTTTCTTGTGTAGGTATAAAGGATCATGGTGCTATTATAGGTTTACAAAATACACTGGATTTGATGGTATTCTTGCAATCTGAATCAGGATACCATGGACATTTATTGATTGGAGAGAAAGAAGGTGGGATGGCCGCCTGCAGTTCAGCAAAGAGAAGGACCATCTCCCTCCCAAACATCCAGTGAGCCACTAGTTATTTGAGAGGTAGATGATATACTAATGGATAGGATAACCACCTGTTTAAGTCCAAGTCAGGTTTGGGGGCTAAATAATGGATGTTGATATGACCCATGGATAAGATGAATGGAGGGGTGACATTTTTAGGTGGCAGAAGTGTGGTGTTCTGTCTAAACACACCTCTGTGTTCACACACAACACACTTGCACATATACACACCTTGCAACTAGTAAATGGTTGTTGCAGTACACTCTTGACATTAGGAAGTTCCTGCAGGATAGTTGTCTTGCAAGGGGGTATCAAATATTTGCTTTGTAATGCCTGGAAAACCAAAGTCCTGCATCCTGATATGAAAATGCTGTTGTTCCTGTTGCTGGTGTTATACTTCCTTTTCCCCATTTGGCACTTACAATAGACAAAACAAATGAAGATTCACCACATGCAAATGTTAAAAATGAAATTCAATAAAACTAAAACCAATAAAAACATAGCCATGAAAACAACAAACACACAATAACACATATTATGCCAGGACAGTTCCCCTTAGGCAATCAGTTTTCATAGCCTAGCAATTGGAGGAAAGCTAGGTGAGAACTCAGAGAATGTCAATAGAATTATTTAACACTGAGTGCTATGAATATCTCTGGTGTATGATTTCCTCATAGTTTTTATCAGCAGAGATAAAACTGCTGATCCTCGAGACAGGTGACTTTAGAGAATAGGATAGTGATCAAAAGACAGCTGCAGGAATGGGAAGCACAGTAGGGGATGATGAGGAATAGGGGATGATGCAACCGTTGGACCAGTAGCTAAGAGCCCTTCCAGGCGTGCTTGAATCCTGGGAGGAACTGGAATATTTTATCCCAGTTCCTCCCAGGATTGAGGCCCCATACCTTCCTCAAACACTGTGCTTCCCTTGAGAGATGATTACATGCTCTCCTGGGTCAAGCTCTGGCCAACCTCCAGTCCCCCATTTACAACAAAAAACATACCCGAGGGGCTTGGCTGCATGCTACAGCCCCTCTGTTGTAAACGTTTTGGTTTGTCAAAATGGGGGCTGGGAGGGGAAGGGTGCCATTCAACTCATTCAGGCTTCAGGAGCCCAAAAAGCCAAGATACTGCTGTGGGGATTGACCCCTGGGATCATGGAAGTGATCTTAGAAGTCAGTCCCCACAGGGCCCACATAATATCTTTCCTGGTGTTTAATTAATTTGAAGTAAACTGGGAAATTCCAGTTTATTCCAAATTAATTCAGGTTTACCTGAGGTGTCATTTGAATGCCTCATGTAACCCCAAGATGGGTCCTGCATTTTGGGCCTATCTGGAAGGGCCTTATGATAGCTGTAGGTTATTTGCTGATCCTCTCAACGTGCTACATGAGCAAAGACTCATGGAAGAACCAATGTTGCAGTCTTCTCCTGCTTAGTTATGATAGTGATTCCTCTCACTTGCTAATGAGCTACAAGATGAAAGTTGCTTATTCTGCTGAAACATATCTGCCAACCAATCATTTGGCTTGCCATTTCTGACAGGAGGTTGGATTTTTGTGGTTAACCTGTGACATATTACTGGAATCTAACAGACTATTTCCAGTCTCCTAGGCTGTTCTGTAGACTGTTACAAATTCTCTGCATTCACTGAACATTGATGCATATTCTTCACTGACTTCCATCTGACTCGCTTTAAAGTTATTCCTGCTTTAGGATTTAAATGTCTCCAAGATGTTCATAATTTCATCCTGTGCCTTCCTTTACTGGAAATCTCCTGTCTAACCCTAATTTCCATTGACCCTGTGGCACATATAAGACCATTTTCTGTCTCACAGTTGGCACAGCTATTAGGGATTTATATATGCTTTCTGACTTGCTCTACACTTTAATCCGATCAAGAATGTGCTAAACTGGCGCTGGGTGTATGATGGTATTCAAACTCTTATGGCATTAGATTTTATATGAATTTTACTGAGGAGCAGGCTTGTCTGATTATGTTCAGCCCAATTATTTCATAATGTCTGTTGGATTGTCATTACTGCGCTTTTTGACAGGTTTGGTGGAGATTTTCTTCATGAACTGCTTAATGTCACCTAAAAGAATTATTCTAAAAGTTAAGTATTTCCAGCTTGCTTAGTATATTGCACAGCCAAACTCCACTTCTTATGTCACTTTGTACCCTGTTTGTCCATCTCTATTCAATTTCTATCCTACATAGAGCATGGGGTATAATTAAATACCTGGCTATACATGAAGAACATAATAAACATACTGAATCGAAACCACAAATGTTAACATGGCATTATGGCTGGAATCTTCTGTATTTGCCCTAGTGTAAGTAATGGGGCAGTGGAAGAAATAAACATGAGTTAGAGGGAAGCCCCAACAAGAAGGAAGAATAAATTCATCACAATCCTTATATAGAGGGGGGAAAACATTATTTCTTCATTCCATGCTTCTGATGGTATCTGAAGCTAAAATATCCTGGGAAGGGCAGCATGCTAACTGTCTATGTCACAAGTCAAACCACTTAGGAAGTCATGTTTCCTGGAACACCTTTAATTTAGGGTACTTCCAGACAGCATCAAAATTTGGATTAAATAAGAGGGTTTAAAAATCACAGGACCTGACAGGAAGTCCAGACACAAACCTGTCCAGACACAGTATTGACACTGAGGAGAAAATGTTTGCAGAGCATTTGCCAGGCCAGAGAATATTTCAAATATATATTCAATCAAAACAAAGTTTTTCTCTATCTGGCATAATATGTTGCATTTCTAGCTTTCTGGATGACGCTATCTGCTGGAAGCTGTAAAGTAAAATGTTTAATTTAGTCTTTCATTTACAAAACATTCTTACTGTCTTTTTAGAAGTGCAGAAGAAATTGCCAAAGAAATTGTTCAATTAATTAAAGTCTTGAAGGCTACCTGTAGGGGGGGGGGGGACATGGTTTTCATTCCAAGAAAACATGCTGCAAGGCCTGCTTATACAAACCCTATACAGAACCTTAATACAAAAAGACAAGGGGTTAATAGCATGAGTTTTCTGACTGGAGGCGGAGAGTGCAGCATGACTAAGAAATGCCTACTGGCTCATCAGGCTTCTTGGAGGTTGCAGACATCTCACCAACACTTGATTTTATTTAAGTGTTAACAAAGCATATCTGTGTTAGGGGCAAGATTCCCCCCCCCCAAACACACACACATCCCATTTCCCCCCTCATTTCTCTATTCACAGCTCAGCTGTTTTTGAACTGCTTAGGTGGACAGTAAGCTAGTCTTAACAGTAGAGTGCACAATCTGACTTGGGCTTTGAACCTATCACATTCTGGTTGGCAGTGATTTATTGCAGCTGGTGATTAAGTAGTGATTAACCAACTGTGCTACAGCATGGCCCATTAGTACCAAATGGAATACAAATCAGTTTTTGGTCAACTTTAGATTTGGTTTGTGGTGCTAATTCAGAAAAATGCATTGGATAGACCATATCAAGTTTCTGAAACAGAACATATTCCATGGTCAGTGACAGGGAATGAGTGGCAGGTGGCACCAAAGGAGCAAAATAAAATGAATTAAATAAAATGAATTAATTAAGAGGAAGGAGGCTCATGGACAGATTTTCATCCTCACAGTCCTCTGGTGGTCTGCCACTCACAGGTTAAGAACCACGGGTCTAAAGTATGTTAGCTTGGTTTAACTGCACACTGACTTGAGATTGAGTAATAAAGGGCAGGATATAAATATTTCAATAAATCACTTTAACAATAAATTTAAAAGCTATATCATTAGCTATAGTAGTGCTGTCCTCTATCGTGGAAAATATGGAACAGGAAGTATCCATTAAAAATATTACACAAGGGTTTGTTATAGAATGAAAATTTTGCCATCCTGTATAGTTCCTAAAATATTTTTAATGAGAAAAAAATGTAGGCGGCAAGATGACTCCCCTCTGCACCTTTATAATGAAAGCATGACATGAAGGTTTTTTCACACAACTCTCCAAACTGGTGTAACATCAGTTAGCATGACTAAGTCAGAGTTCTCTTTTCAATAAGCGGACCAATGATCAGAGCAATGAGGTGATGCTATTCTGCTTGGGATATAATTTGCGATCAGGACAAAAAGCCTCCCGTTACAAAAGTCAGTCTAATAGGAGTTCAATTAAGAGGACATTGGACTTTCTCAACAATATTCAGCAATCTCCATAGAGCTGGACAGGATGCTGATTTTGATAGCCTCATGAAGGAGGTTTGTGCATGCTTTAATCAAATTACAGCCTTCATTTTTGGCCAAAATGTCAATGAGATAAGTGCATGATTGTAGTTAATGTGCTCTGGAAGTGAATATGATGCAAAATGAACACGTTCTGGAGTGCTCATCATCATAACTCAGAGTTATAGAGTCTTTTGCCAACTTGCGAGTTTAGTGCTAATTTTATACAAAGGCAAGTTATTCATATTAAATGAAATATCAAACTGGCATTGTAACAAAACAGTAATTTTGTAGTCGTCATTAAAAAGAAATGTTGGAATTCCAAATGTATGCGGAAGATTTTAACTGATAAGTTTGCTTAGTACTAACTGCTCAGAGGGATCTGAACTTCTATTTCTCTGTGAGTGTTACAGAGGCCATTCTAAGTGTCTTCACATGTAATCACAAGGTACATATACTTTACCTCTGATGACACAATTCTATGGATTTGTAGTTTGGAGAGGCACCAGTACTTGTTAGCAGAAAAGGCCAAAGACCTTGTAAAACTACAGCTCCCAAGATTCTATAGTGCTGAGCCATGACAGTTAAAGTGGCATCAAACTGCATTATTTCTACAGTGTGGATGTACCACAATTTAGCTACTCAGGAAGTCTTACATTGGCTAGAATGTTGCTTCAAGATTCAATTTTATATTCCAAATTGTAACTGGAAAGCATGTTTATCATTTACTTAACATATTTTTAATCCTAGCCCACAAAAAAAAATAAAACATCTCTCTCTCTCTCTCTCGGCATTACTTCGTGAACAAAGATTCTTAGGAAGGACTCATCCCAACCTTTTTACAAGCACGTTGATGACTAAAAAGGCCAATCTGAGATAGGCAAGTTCAGTTGCAGAAAGCACAGCAGAAAGTCTCCTTGGGTGATGTTGTTTCCAAGTTACAGTTCTTTCTGCGTTGTCGTTTCTCTTCAAGACCCATTCGGCATGTCTTCTCGAAAGGGGCCGCAGCATTGTGGATAGTGCATCTCCATGCCTCCCGATGTGAGGCCAGGGTGGACCATTGTTGGTGATCAATCTGGCCGAGTCTGAGATGTTGTTTCAGGGAGTCTTTATATCTCTTTTTGGGGGCGCCTCTCTTGTGCTGACCCGTGGCAAGTTTACCATAGAGTAAACCCATGGATATAATTTTAAAACTCCTAAAAGCAATCCTAGAATTCAGTTTTAAAACAATGTAAACAATAATTGCAAATATTAAATATTGAAAACAACACACCTTGGCTGACCATTGGTAAGTTTGAAACAATATGGTCAGCTTAACTTCCTTGGGCAGGGAGTTCCACTCTTGTGACATATACCCACCAATGTAACTTCCCAAGAAAATGGGACATGCAACAAGTCTTTTTGAAGATTTAATATTAGTGACAGGCTCAGTCTTTCAGATATCAGGGCTTTGTATGTAAATACCAGCACCTTGAGATGACCTGTTGGAATATAATGAAGTTCGGATGTTATATGGTCTCTAAAATACAAATCTCACACCAGTCTGGGTGATTCATTTCACACCAGCTGCACCTTCCAAACACTTTTCAAGGGCAGCCCTTCACAGAGCACATTACAATAATCTATGAACCAGTGTGCCAGATCTTCTTTCCCCAAGAAAGGATATAGCTGGCACACCACACAAAACTGGGCAAAGGAACTGTTTACTGCACCAACTTGGCATTTCTGCAATAGCACTGATTTTAAGAGCATCCCTAACCTATAAGCCTGATTTTTCAGGGGGAGATCAATCTCATCTAGAACAGACTGTGATCCCAATCCCTGACTAAATTTCCTACTGACCATCAGGACTTCTATTTTATTTGGGTTAAACCTCAATCCACATTGAGGTTTGTCCTTACGTATTGCTATTCATGTTGGTAATACAGCAGAACTACATCCTCAGTTCTTACGTATTGCTATTCATGTTGGTAATACAGCAGAACTACATTGATCCAAAACAGGAATGCTCTGCTTCTTCATTACAGGACATCGATTTTTAACGTGGCAGGGGCTCTTGTGTGATGATCTAGTTATAATTTCCATATCACATTGAGTATTTTGTAATGACATTGTAGCAAGCCTAAATCAATGTATTTCTAGCCTTGCTAAAATAATGTTTTGGGCATTGCTATGATTTGAATAATGCTTTAATTAATTGGTTTACACAGTCTACACCTCACACCACTGGAGAAATTACACTGTTTAGCTGGTATCACACAACCTGACATCTGCAGGGAAGTAACAACCAGCAATGAAAGGACCTTTGGCCCATGATCTGTTCGGATATCAGACAGCGTGCCAGCGCCTTAAATTAAGAAAGAGATCCCTGAGATATACAGAGATACTCGCAGGAACCCCTCAGCAATTGAGAGTCCAAAAGTGGCAGGCTAAAACCCAACACCTCAATCAACAGCTAAGACTGGACGAGAAACTCCCTCCTGGGGCACACAGAAGAGTGTATATCCTGGAAGATGTTGAACAGGCTGCACTGTGGCACCACAAGATGCAGAGCTAAACTTAAGAAATGGGGCTACAAAGTGGAGTCCACAACATGCGAGTGTGGAGAAGAGCAAACCACATACCACCAGAGGCATTCCAAGTGGCCAACTTCTGGCCAAAGGACATGCCAAGTTCTTTTTAAAATCTTTGTTTGTGTTTTTAAATGCATTTTAATTGTACCCTCAACTCACTTCTGACATGATGAATAAATATTGGTTTACTGAAACTGCTAAATCAATGGAGTTCTGAATCCACTTTGGATCTTAGTCAAAACTTTAAAGAGACTATCTATGTGCCAAAACTATTTAAGAAATATAGGTTCAGCCCCTATAATTTTATGCTAAAAGCTAGAGCAGATTCCTAATGCACTTACCTGAAAACCATTGCCTATATTTTGAGACTATCAATTGTTCATGGGAGATAAAAGTATGCAGAATAACAGCAACATCTGGTCTCTTAGATGTGTTTATGAAAATGTGTGGCAAGAACACTGTTTGCACAAACATAGAAATGTCAAAAGTTTGACTTTGCTCGGTTTATTAATATTTGCTTGAACAATAAATATTTGTAACAGACATGGAGATGCTGGGTATGATATCTGATCAGAAATGAAAGAGCTGCACAACTAGTTCTGCATGTCTGAGAGCAAAGGTGAGAGGAAGGTTGCTCGGGATCTATTGAGAGATTTCTCCATGTTTTGCAGTAAGCTAGCAAAGATTTCTGTCTCCTAACTGCTTAACAACAGTCAAATTACTTCCCGCCACTACTTTAAATTGGGCTGCTGACACAAAAATAGTTTGTAGTAACCGAAGTGGATTTAGGCATGGAAAGGGGGTGAGTTTTCTGATATTCAGAATAAATCTTCAGGCATGAAATTTAGTTGTTCTATGCATTGCTTCAAGCTCCACTTGATAGATTCTAGAGAAAAGGCAAAGAATGAGAAGGCAAAGATGATCCTATAAGTCTGAAATCTATGTGCTCCTGTCCTAAGATGGCAATTTTTGGATTGCAGGCCTGAATGTGATACATTGATAGGCTACTGGCATTATGGGAGTTCTAATGCTGAGCTGTAACTTAATCCTTTTTTTGGGAACAGAATGATCAGAGATATAAAACCTGAATTCACCACTCCTATCATCTGAAACATGGCTTCATAGTTAAGCCATCAGACTGAAACTGGGAGCAAGAATGAACATTTTTTAAAATCCTGAATCACGTGGACAATCTTTGCAGCAAGGATGCATACTATGTGGCCCACTAGCTGCGCATGACCAGCAAAGATTTTTGCCATAGGCCCAGCCCCACCCAGAACTCCCACTGAAAATAATTTAACCCACCCCCTCCACAATGGATATTCTTTTTCTGCTATGAGGTGGATGTTCACCTTTGCTTTGTTGATTTGATTGCTGTTGCTTTGGTTGTGTAACTTCAAGTCATTTTCAATTTATGGTGACCCTAATGACCTCATCAGAGGGCCACCACACATTGTGGTGAATCCGGCAGTGCCTGGTGGGGGATGGGAGGAACCCATTACCTCATGCCCGACATCACCTCCCTACCTCATCTCATGGAGGAAGCTTCTGCCACCCAGCTTCCCCCCATTGACTCAAATGCAACACAGAAGCTTCCATGTTGCCTCATGAAACTGGGTATTTTTTGATGGCATCCTCTATATTTTTACAATGGGGGCCTGCCAGAAGTAGTTCTATGTTGTGGGATTGGAGCTGGCAGCTCAAGCATAAAACTATAGATGAACTGGCACATGCAACAAAAGTATCCTATCTGAGAAAGTTGTAAGGGGAGCATATTTATTTATTTATTTATTTACCATATTTATACCCTTTCCTTCTCTCTTAGGAGACTCAGGGCAGCTCACATATATAGGCAGCAATTTGATGCCACATGAACATACATCAAATAAAATAAACATATACATTAAAACTATCACTAAAACATATCAAACATTAAAAACCACTTATTTAAAATCATGCAATCCGATATCATAGTCTGAAGCCATTCCAATTATCATTGCACAATTCTGTGTTCTTTTATTGCACTGTTACCCAGGATGTCGGTCCCTCCAGGTTGAGAGTGGTGCTGCTCAATGCCAGGTCAGTTAATGGAAAAACATCAATTATCCAGTATTTAAAGCTCAAAGAACAGGCTGACCTGGCTTGTATAACAGCGACCTGGTTGGACGAGGCTGGGGGTGTTAATCTCTCCCAGCTTTGTCCACCAGGTTACTCCATACAGCACCAAGCGAGATCTGGAGAGTGGGGAGGGGGAGTTGCAATTGTCTATAAGGATGCCATCCCCCTGACCAGGTGCTCCATCCTGCAGTCTGCCACATTTGAGTGTGTTGGCCTGAGGGTCAGTGACCGGGACAGGATAGGGATTCTGTTTGTGTACCGACCACCCCACAGCACTACAGTTGCCCTACCTGAGCTAGCCGAAGTGGTCTCAGGCCTGGCGTTGGAGTCTCAATGGCTTATTGTGTTGGGGCACTTCAATGTTCATACCAAGACCACTCTGTCAGGGGCAGCTTGGGACTTCATGGCCACCATGGCAACCATGGGCCTGTCCCAATTAGTATCAGGTCCCACCCACAGTGCTGGACACACGCTGGATCTGGTTTTCTGTCAGGGATGGGAAGAAAGTGGGCAAAGTCATTGAATGTGTGGTGGCCTCACAACTCCAGGAGTTCTTTGTAGACACTAATTATCTAGATCCGGTACAGTCTGCTTTTAGGCCGGGACATGGTTCTGAAACAGCCTTGGTCACAGGGTTAGGGAGTTTCTCAGCTGTCTTTGATACCGTTGTCCATGGTATCCTTCTGGGATGCCTCGCATGTCCTGAAGGGTTGGTCTCAGAGGGTGTTACTGGGTGACACCTGTTTGACTCCACAACCATTGTCTTGTGGAGTCCCTGGTCCCCGATGTTATTTAACATCTACATGAAGCCGCTGGGAGACAGCATCCAGAGTTTCGGAGTAAGGTGTTATCTGTATGCAGATGAAGTCTAAATCTGTCACTCCTTCCCACCTGTTACTAAGGAGGCTGTTCAGACCTTGAACTGGTGTTTGGCTGCTGTGTCAGACTGGGCTAACAAATTGAATCCAGACAAAACAGAGATCCTCCTGGTCAGTCGAAAGGCCGAACAGGGCATAGGGTAACAGTTTGTGTTGGATGGGGTTACACTCCCCCCAAAGACGCAGGTTCGCAGCTTGGAAGTGATCCTGGATTCATCGCTGAGCCTGAAACCCCAGGTTTCAGCAGTGACCAGGGAGCTTTTGCACAGTTAAGACTTTTGTGCCAGCTGCGCCAGTACCTTGGGAAGTCTGATCTGGCTATGGTCGTGCACGCTCTGGTTACATCCTGAATAGATTACTGCAACGCGCTCTATGTGGGGCTGCCTTTGTAGACAGTTTGGAAACTCCAACTAGTGCAACAGGCCGCAGCCAGATTACTAATTGGAGTGACATACAGGAAACATACCACCCCCCTGTTATGTCAGCTCCACTGGCTGCTGGTCTATCTCCGAGCCAAATTCAAAGTGCTGGTTTTGACCTATAAAGCTCTATATGATTCTGGCCCTGCTTACTTGTCCGAATGTATCTGCCTCTACATCCCACCTCATAATCTAAAATCATCCGAGAGGCCCTGCTCTCTCTTCCGTCAACATTGCAAATGCATCTGGCAGGGATGAGGGACAGGGCCTTCTCGGTTGTGGCCCCCTGCCAAATGAGATAAGATCGACCCCGTCCCTCCTGGCCTTCAGGAAGAAATTAAAATCATAGTTTTGGGACCAGGCTTTCAGACAATAGACATAAGAAGCACTGTAGCTGGATATGGACTGGAAGGATGTTACAGCTGATTATATTGTGATATTGTTTTATGGTTTTTATGTATTACTGTTTTAATGATTGCTGTTTGTATTTATTGTGATTTTACTATTGTAATTGTTATGTAGCGGCATTGCATCACTACTATATGTAAGCCGTCCTGAGTCCCCCTTCGGGGGTAGAGAGGAGACGGGATAGATATACCAGAAATAAATAGATAAATAAATAAATGTTACTAACCGAAAGCTTGGTCCCACAGCTTTAGTTTTTTTCCTGGGGGTCAAGAGCTGAGGGGCCACCACTGCAAAGGACCTGTCTCTCATTATTGGGAGGGGGGCTAGAATTTTTTTGAGGGGGGTGACCTGCCAGAGATGGCTTTCATTGGTCAAGCAGAGATTCAAACCCTGGTCTCCAGAATTATAATCCAATGCTCAAACCATTATACCATATTGGCTCTCGATTCGATAATTCTGCTTGAAAGTGCCACCTCTTTGTCTCTCCAATTTACAATCAAAACTGACAGCACCCAACAGAATGGAAGAGTGTCCAGTGTCTTGATTTCTTGAATTTCCCAATATTTCACAACTGAAAATGTTTCAGTGAATTCTAGGGTTTTTCCTCTGTATACATGAACTTAATATATTCTGCCATGCCACCTAAAATGTTCTGGAACATCAGCAAAAATAATAGGGGTCTTTGCCTAGTCTGTCTGTCTGGATTAAAAAAAGATTGAGGGCAGGAGTACTTGGCACAGAAACTAAGGCATTCAAATGCTTAAATTAGCACAAAATCTGTATAATTTCATGCTGGGCCGATTTGACTGCAATAATGTTAATAGTCTAGATAGATTCTTTATAAGGCAACTCCTTAGATCTTTATATTTGCTTTGATGAAATACTTAGAACCAGCCTCACGGACTGGCTATAACTCTAATTCAATCTGGTTCTTAACACTGAAATTTAAATCCATCTTTGGGAGGGAAGGCACTGTAGCATCAGGAAACTAGCTTATAAAACACACATCTGTTTTGTCTCAATTTCTGCTCCTGTTGTTCATATGGTGTCTTCGTACAGCCAAGCAACATTTCAAACACTCTTTTGAACATGGTAATCCTAAATAGGCTGGAGGCCACTTTAAATCACTCCACATGGAGGCTGTCACCATGTGCCAAGCTGTTTGGAGGCATCAGCTCACCACACGGACAAGCTGATTTTCTCCACATTAGTGCAAATCTCCAAAGAGAACAGAGGAAAAAAGTCTGTAGGAGCCTAGAGAACATTGCCATATATATCTGGTGACCAAATAGTCATATGGTGTGTAGAGATGGGGCAAATCTGTCACTTCTGGCTCCACTTAGTTTCTTGTTTTTTCAATTCTAAATTCAGTTTTTCCTGAACTTAAAAAATGTCTTGACATTTTAAAAATGTGTTTACAATATCCATCATACAGCCAGTATGTTGGAGTGTTAGGCTTGGGCTATATGTTCATCTACATGGTAGAATTAATGCATTTTAAAAAAAATCTTTATTGAAGAATGCTTTTTTTCAAATATATACATAAAAGCAGTGTAAAGTTTGGGGAACAGAGGGGCCGGAATAGGGGTGGAACAGAGTACGGTAAGAGTGGAGGGGTTGGGTGGGGAAAAAAGAAGGGAGGGCAGGGGAGGGAAGTGGAAAAGTATAGTATGAAAGTTAAAAGAAAAAAAAGAAAGTTGACTTCCCAAAGTCCTTTTTGGTGGAGTTCTTCCTTTTCCTTAGTTCCTTTACCTTGGTTTGTCATCTTCAGGTCCTTCTCTTCTTTGTTATTTCTATTAAGATACTTCTATATTTAATTTTATGTTCTTCATATATTCCATCACTAAAGTCCAGCCCGTTTCTCTTATAGGGGTTCCTTTATTCCTTGCCATCAAGTATGTCAGTCTGTCCATGTTACTTATGTCTAGGATTTTCATCAGTAGTTTCTCTTCGTCCGGAATATCTGGATCTTTCCAGCCTCTTGCGTAGCATATTCTGGCCGCTGTACTCAGGAGAAAAAACAGTTTATCTATGTTGTTTTCCATTTTATTTTCATTCATGCCTAATAAGGAGGTCTCTGGACGCAAAGGGATTTTTATCTTCAACATTTTCTGTAGTGATTCATGGGTTCTTTTCCAATACATTTTAGCTTTTTCACAGGTCCACCATAGGTGGAAATATGACCCGTCTGTCTTGCTGCATTTCCAGCAATTGGTATTCATGTTTTTGTAACTTTTGCCAAGTTTCTTCGGGGTCATATACCACCTATAGGCTAATCCAATTTTCTTTTAGCTCTGTAGCATACATGTATTTTAATTTCTTTTTCCAAATTTCTTCCCATCTTCCTCTTTCTATTGTCCTACCTATGTTTTCGTTCCATCTTTTCATGTAATTTTTCCCTCTTTTTTGTCTTGATCCCAATCTAGTAGTTTCTTATATATCTTCGTTATTGTTTTTTGTTCAGATTTTAATATTATGTCCCAGAAATTATTTGTTTCTTGAAATCCTCTCTTTTCATCTTTTACGAAGTATTCTTTTAGTTGTCTATAATGAAGCCATGATATTTTGTTGTCTGCATTGAATATTTCTTGTTGGCTTTTTAATTTTATCTCTCTGTTCTCTTTCCTTATTAGTTCTTTATATCTTGACCATTCCAGCCATCCTAGCATTCTTAGCTGTGCGGCTTCCAGGGGAGATACCCACAAAGGGGTTTTGTTATAAAATTAGGGTTTATATTTCTTCCATATTTGAATAAGGCTTGACCTCACGAAATGATTACCGAATGTTTTTTCCTTCTTTGTCCCTTCATACCAGATATACAGTACTTATGCCATCCAGACCTCAATTCAATACCCTCCAGTATCAGCAGTTTTTTCTTCTCTAATTTTGCCCACTCCTTTACCCAAACTAGGGTACATGCTTCCGCATAGAGTCTTAAATCTGGGGTAGCCAGCCCACCCTTATTTTTTTTTCTTCGGTTAGGATCTTTGCGTTTATTCTTCCTTTTTTCCCCTGCCATATACTGTATATTTTGAGATGTCCTTATTCCACTCCTTTAGGAGCTTCTGTCCTCTTATGATTGGGAGATTTTGAAAAAGGAACATCATCTTTGGGAGAATTTTCATTTTAACGCTGGCAATCCTTCCCAGAAGTGATAGATTGATATTTTTCCAGCTGTCCATTTCCTTTTTCAGTTCTTTTCATTTCTGTATGTGATTATTCTGCATTTTGAGACCACTTTAGCTGCCATGGCTCAATGCTATGGAATCCTCATTTGCGCAAATTCTACAGTGTAGATGCACCCCTTTAAAAACCAAAGTTTGAATCCCTGCTCAGTTGATGAAACTTTTTAGTTGAACTTGAGCATGTCTAAGTTTAAGAGGAAGGCAATTCCAAGCCTCTCTGAATAATTTTCCCCCAGAAAACCATATGATAGTGTTAACACCAGTCGATTTGAAGGTACACAACAACAATTGATTATCTGTAAATATTTTATATCAATTTCTTGCCAAACACATTTTATATGATATTTTAATGTATCATTGCCAAACATACATATTTTGTGCAAGATTTCAAAATAGGTTGCATTGTGAATGTTACATTTATGAATACACAAACTTTGTGTGCATTTTGTTTCCATTTTTCAATTTCCCTTTTGACTAGAGAACTCTACTGGAGAGGAAAATTTAGAGTAATGGGAATTTTGCAGGATCACTGCCTTTCAGAGGTTGTATCAGTCTGCAAGTGTTTGAAAATTAGATCAGTTTGCAGTCAAATGTTAACAAATTTCTATCCTATCCTTACCTATGGTTTATTGGTTCCTACAGCCCAACTTCAAACAATGCTATCTCCAGCAAGGTTAGAGCATTCTAACTCCATTCACAGTAATAACATAAACAATAACTTACCATTCTGAAATTGATTATTTGAGCCTATCCTAGCTGGGATGGTCTAGCAATTGAATTTAAGCCATTGTCATTGTTGTTTTTGTTGTTGTTATTATTGTTAGCTTCATTGTTTTACAAGTTTGACAATAAAAATGTTAAATGACTAATGACATATAAGTATTTGTAGACATTTATTCATACAAGTCTGCTTTCAAACCTCTTAACTGTTTTAAGCCACCTTTACTCACATACTTGGGGAAAAACCTGGAATATTAACTAGTAGCAGTGCTAGCAGTGGTGATGGGTAGAGTTATGGTGAGAGCCACCCAAGTGCAGTGATTTTAACATTCAACTACATCTCTGCAGAGCTGGGTCTGAATCCTCAATTAGTGGTGGAAACCCACTGGGTGACCTTGGGCAAGTCATACTTTTTCATTCTCAGAGGAAGGCAAGGGAAAGGTTCCTCTGACCAAATGTTGCCAAGAAAACTCCATGATAGGGTCATCTTTTTTTAAAAAAAAATCTTTATTGAGTTTCAATAAAAGAATACAAACATAGAAAACAAAGTCAGACATACATTTAATAAAATCATTTTGCATTTCCTCCGTTGAGGGTAAGAGTTTCCTCAACTTTCCATCTTACTTCTCTACAAACTATGAGAAATAATGAGAGGAATTCTGGGAGAAGGCCTTACTGGTACATTATTTAAACTGTTATGTTTATTCATATCATGATCTGATCACCATGCTCATTATATCCCACATTCATGGGGTTATTGGGATAACAATACAAAAGGTTTGCTAGGGTAGACCCTCTTCCACCCAGTCTCAGCCCTCCCCGAACCAAACTCAGCCCCCCCCCCAATCAAAATCCTGGCTACGGCCCTGGCTGTGAGTGAATGACAGGCAACACAATCTGACTGTAGCAATTGAGCCAGGATGCAACTGAGCAATGGAGGTTCTCACCTCATTAAATAGACACAGCTTGGGTAAAACATATAACAGCTTTCTTTTTTTCTGATAGGCCCAACAGGCAGGGCTCACGGGGAAACCCTTTCTGCATGCCATGTGATCCTGAATCGAAACAGCAGGTAGTTGCAACTGGCAACCATGTGATCCATTTCAGTCGAAAAAACATGGTGGCAGAGCCCTTGCCATTATGGGCGTTTACATGTCCAAAAATGTCCAAAAAAATCAATTCTATATTGTCCAACTGCAGTCCCACCACTAAAAATGTAAAACATAAGATAAGAGCTGGCAGTTCAAATTAAGGTTCCAGTTAAAGGTAAGTCTGTGACTGCACAACTTAAACACCCCCAGATAGACAGACAAATGCAAATCTGCATCTCTTTCTCTCTCTCTCTCTCTCTCTCTCTCTCTCTCTCTCTCTGGTATTACTTTGTGAACAAAGATTCAAAGACTGTCATAAGCAGAAGTGAAGCTGGAGTATTGAATTGTTTTTAACAGATTTTATTTATTTTATAATTGTATTTTAATTGAATTGTTTTACTAATTAGATTAGTATTATTCTATTTCAATATTTATCTTCTATATGTTTTAACTTTATCATTTTTAAAGTTCTTAACTGGAAAAAATATGTATACATAAATATACCAGTAATAATAATAATAATAATAATAATCACAACTACATAAGAGCAACAGTATGAACTCTGTTTCCACAAGAGATATATTCCCTAGTTTTACATGGATACACACATGTATATGCACATCTGCAGATAATAAAGGGCCCTATTGAAATGAATGCCATGAATGCCATAGAAACCTTCTGGAGAACCTAGTAAATCATTAAAGGGAACATATTTTGTTTGATATGGAGAAATAAAATTGCAAATACTTATCCCGTGGATACAGGAGTTGTATTGTTTCTCAATTAAACTAACATGACCAAAGGCCTCTGAACATCACTGAGTGGTGAGACATGAAAGTCTTGATGAAAAGGGTGAAAAAGTCAACTACATACAGTATGATGCACAAGAAAATGTGTCCAGATGTCAAGTTGAGCTTGTAGGAGTCATGGGGCATTCTGGGGAGTGAAATAATATTGTCATGCTGTATGAATCATATCGTTTGAGTCACTATGCCAGGGCCTTCTACTTGTTGTCCTTCAATAGGGCCTTTGGAGATGTGCCTTGTCATTTTTGTGAGCCGCTCTTTACCATCTCTAATAATGTAATTAAAGACTCCCTTATCTCAGAAGGATGTCTCGAATATCAACACCATAAATAACGCATGGCAGTCAGGCGTTTCAGCATGGGGACAACATAAATAACTTAACTAGACAGCTATAAATCATACCAAGTATTCAAGTTGCTAAATAGTGGCGGCAAGTTAAGATGATCTGATGTGCTGGGTGAGACAAGCAGGAAATTGCAAAATAAACAGGAAAGCATCTGTACATGCTGCATTATGACTATGAGAGCTCAGCCAATCTTTTCCCTATGAATGTGCAGTTTGTAGAAGAATGTGTCAGAGTCATGTTAGATGAACTATGAAGCAATTCAGTATTTTGGAGTAGAAAAATGAAATCTTGCTAACTTTTTCTGCACTCCCATCAGATGATCTCTGCAGATTTGTTTAATAATTATTTTCCCAGTGAATAATTTATACTTGCGTAACTAGAGACTGCCTTAACTTTATTTGCAGTCCTTAGCAAGGGAAGTGTGATGTGTGGTCTTTGTAACTGTTTGCCCAAATGGATTGCAGTTAATGTACATTGATCAGACTTCTGTACACTGTATAAATCTGTCCCTTACCAGCAAGGAGAAAATGAAACAGCAATTAAAAAATGTTCCAAAAGAAAATCAAGCAATTTCACATAATCTATTTAATCTACTGCCACTTAACTTTCTCCCTCTACTTCAAATTGCTTCAGCATCAGACTTACATGTATTTATAGCCTTTCAGATAGCTTTAAGAAACTGCCATATATACTCGAGTATAAGCCGACCCAAATATAATGAGGCACCTAATTTTACCATAAAAAACTGGGGAAAGGTATTGACTCAAGTGTAAGCTGAGGGTGGAAAATGCAGCAGCTACTGATAAATTTGAAAAAAGAGATACCAATAAAATTACATTAATTGAAGCATCAGTAGGTTAATGTTTTTGAATATTTACATAAAACTGTAATTTAAGATAAAACTGCCTCTCTGATTAAACCATTCTTCTAACGTTCTTCAATGTAAATGTGCTTACGTACCCTTCCAATAATAATAAAGAGAGTAAAATAATAAATATAATAATAATAATAGAGTGACCTGGTTATGGCTCATGAATGGAACACTGCAGATGGAGACAGAAGGCCTGATCCTTGCAGCCCAGGAGCAAGCCATCAGAACAAATGCAATTAAGGCCAGGATCTAAAACTCAGCTAATGACCCAAAATGCAGACTGTGCAAGGAAGCTGATGAAACCATTGACCATATCCTCAGCTGTTGCAAGAAAATTGCACAGATGGACTACAAACAAAGACCCAACTCTGTGACCCAAATGATTCACTGGAACTTATGTCACAAGTATCACCTGCCATAAATCTGCAAAGGTAATGGAAAATGAAAATGCAAAAATACTGTGGGACTTTCTAATCCAGACTGACAAAGTTTTGGAACACAATACACCAGACATCACGATTATAGAAAAGAAAAAAGTCTGGATTATTGATGTCGCCATATCGGGTGACAGTTGCATTGAGGAAAAACAACAGGAAAAGCTCAGCCATTATAAGACCTCAAAATCAGACTGCAAAGGCTCAGGCATAAACCAGTACAGGTGGTCCCAGTGGTCATTGGCACACTGGGTGCCGTGCCAAAAGATCTCAGCCAGCATTTGGAAAGAATAAACATTGACAAAATCACAATCTGTCAACTGCAAAAGGCCACCTTACTTGGATCTGCACGCATCATTCGAAAATACATCACACAGTCCTAGACACTTGGGAAGTGTTAGACTTGTGATTTTTTTGATACGAAATCCAGCATAGAGTGAAATAATGGAAATGTAATAACAGTAATAATAGAGTAAAATTGTAAATGTAATAAAATAATAATAAGTAAAACAAAGTAAATGTAATAACATTAATAATAGAGTAAAATAATAAATATAATAATAAAAATAATGTAAAATAATAGCCCCCAGTGGTGCAGTGGGTTAAAGCGCTGAGCTGCTGAACTTGATGACCGAACGGTCCCAGGTTCGAATCCAGGGAACTGTGTGAGCTCCCACTGTTAGCCCCAGCTTCTGGCAAACTAGTAGTTCAAAAACATGCAAATGTGAGTAGATCAATAGGTACCTATGGCGGTCCGCCTGGGCTTGGCTGGAGTGACCACGTTAACAGCTCTAAGCACCCTATGCCCAGGGGATGCGGCTTGCCTTCCTGTGAGGGAGAGGGCCCCAAAGACTTGACAGAACCAAGCTTCTGGTACAAAGTAACAAAGTTTATTAACACGAGACACAAAGATGGAAGTGTCTGGCTCCAAAACTTTTACAACTGATGACAGGCTCGTAGAATCTTGAGCTTCTTACTTTGGTCATTTCTTCTTTGGTCTGTATGGGGTAAATGATCAACGCCTCTCCTTCCTCTCTCTGGTCCGCCGCCACGGGTGGTGGACAGACCCCAGCCGCTGAACTTCTTTAAATCGAAGGTCGAACGTCCTTCCTCTGTTAAGTCCAGGGCTGGTTGAAGGCGGTATTTTTCACTAAAAGGAGGTGACAGGCCGGAGCTAGCAACTCCGTGGCTCAGTCACACGTCCCTGGTAGCCACTGAGGTAAACTCAGAAAGGTATTCCCCTTTTATAGACTTCAGAATGGGCGGGAAAACCTGAGACCCTGATTGGCTGGGACTCTGAGGTGACTTTTGGAGGGAAAAAACTAAGTTCTAATTAAATGGGAAAGGTCTGAGGTAAATTTAGGCGGGAAAGTCTAAAGAGAGGAATCCCTCCCACCCATAATAAAAACACTAACCCCAGCCCCCAAACAGTGAATAGACCTATATAACAAACATGAGGCCTGTAATTAAACACGAGCACATAAATTAAACATACAAATTCAATATAAACAGGCCAAGCTTTTCGCAGGCCGCAATAGTACCGCTCTGGCAGGATGGTAACGGCGTTCCATGCTGTCATGCTGGCCACATGACCATGCTCTTGGCTTAAAATTGGAAATTAGCACCAGCCACCAGGGTGGGATACGACTGGAATTTAAAACCTTTTCCTTTACCTAAGTGAAGAGTTATCCATGGGTTGTCTTAAGGCAGTTTGACACCACTTTAACTTCCATGGTTCAATGCTCATGTTAGGACATGTGGTAAAACAACATCGGAATGTCATCAAGATGCAAAGTACTAATAAGATATTGCTGGAAAAACTGCTTTTGCCTGAGATTTCTGGGAAATTTTTCTCCTTTCTCTCTTATCCCCTCTGATGAGTCAATTGAATGCAAACTACTTTTGGACTTTGAATTCAGTTTGCAGCAATTAAAATCAGGGACAAATGGGAAAATAGAAGGAGAAAGTGCAAGCCATGACATTTTTAAAGCAGCTGAAAAAGTGAGGTGGCAGAAGATAGGTCAGTACTGTCACTACCAAATCAAGACAGTTTAAAGGTATGCCATCCTAACCTCTAACCTTTTGCCATTTTTGCCGTTAGAAGGAGCATTTCAACTGAATGAACTCCAAGGTTTGGTTGCTTTTACACAAAAGCCAACACTTTTATAAACTGTCCATGTACAATTATTCATTCCATTTGCCACACTGATAACAAGCTGAAAGCTTGCTATGAATTGATGCGTATCTGTAGTTCAGATATTTAATACAACAGCAACACATGTGTCCAGGAATTTTGTGCAGTTTTATGGTTAACCATATATAAACAACTATAGGAATAAGTCACTCTTTTCCCTGGCACTAATAGTAAAGCATAATGGTTCCCTTAGACTTCCATAGAAAAGCTCGTAATTGCAAGCTCTTGGGAAAACAGATACAGCTGCCGCATATGTGTTCTGTGTCTGATAAAATATATCGCACAAATTGAACAGAAAAGAGCAGAAAAATATATAGAAACATATTAAATAACCATATATATAAATACACACACAGCTCATTTTCATGGCAGTTAAAATGTGGCAAGGAGGGTGGGCCAATAATGATACAGAACCTTTCACCTCACAACTTTTAATTCCTCCCAGTTACAGAATGGCTGGAAGACTTTCAGATCTAATGGTGGTTGGCAAAGTAAGTGAAATGTTAGGCAAAGGAGAGGGGAAATATTTTGAAATTTGTGATGCGAATATGTTTCTGCTGGTTAGTATTCCATTCAGAAAGTTGGGATAGGGTGTTGTGCCATTACAACACTATGTCAGTCTTTTATTGATTTTAAATCATTGGTTTCAAACTTTGAATAGATAATTTTTGGGATGGATAAATGTGTGGAAAAGTTAAAATCAGAGATTTGTTTGGTCATCCAGGAACTGAGGGCCCCTTCCACACAGCTGTAAAAAATCACATTGAACTGGATTATATGGCTGTGTGGACTCAGGTAATCCAGTTTAATGTAGATATTGTGGATTATCTACCTTGATATTATGGGTTATATGTCTGTGTGGAAGGGCTCAAGGATAGGTCCAGATCAACCTGGAATAAAGGGTGGTATAACACTAATCCAGAAAACACTTCAGGATCTCTCCATGATGTGCAAAGTGGGGAAAATCAGTTTAGCTCAAAACTAAAGAAAATTTGGGAATACAATGGAGTTTGGGTGAATCTTTCACATGACTGGATCAGATGTAGGTCAGTTTGCTCTCTACATGGACCACTACCACTCCTTTTGCTCATCAGTGTAAAAAAGGGGGAGAGATCAGCCTCATGTCACAGTCACTGTTCTAGATCTCTGGGAAAGGTCCTGCTGTTTTGAGGCTGGATCTGCCAAGTATGAAATTTAGGTACCACTTATGCGGAGAGGTGAATTTAACTAATTTACTACGCCATAAATTCTCCAGCAAGAGTGCAAAGAATGAGGAAGTGCTCAATCAGTGTAACAAATGGATGATGAAGCAACAGCTCCCCTGGTGGCCAGAATACCCTCATGAAGCTGGAATAGCCTCTGTGTATCTGTCTATATATGTTGTGTGTCTATGGCATTGAATGTTTGCCATGTACTGTATATGTACATTGTAATCTGCCGTGAGTCCCCTGCAGGGTGAGAAGGGTGGAATATAAATACTGTAAATAAATAAATAAATATTCCAAGTCCTATGCAACACTAGTAAACTACAGCAACTTGTCCTGTTTGGAGAGCTGCACCACCTGGCCCAATTTGACGTGTGTGGCTATGTAGACTGTCATCATACTTCACACACATTTGTCAGACTTCCTTGAAAGTAATAGTATGTGTGTGTGTGTGTGTGTGTGTCGTAATACTTCTGTTTAGAATCTTAATTTTGAGCAGTCACGTTTTGATTCTAATGTGATAGGCATGTGAAGACCTTAGTTTTCAATGAAAGGTAAACTACTTTTTCATGTATATTTTTAAAGCTTTCTGGAATAATGACTTTATATCTCAATGCAGAAGGTTTTTAAAATTAGTTCTATATTGGTCCCAACTTTTCCCCACCTCTTTCCTCACATTCAAAATACCTGAAAATATTTTTACTGCAGACTATGAGTGCCACCACTTTAATTTTTCCTCTAAATTTTCATTTTTAATACAGCAGGCATTGTATTGTTTCTACTAACCATGTGTGTACTCTGTATTATTGCTTTTGTTTTCCCGTTCTTCTTCTTTTAATGATTAAACATATAACTAAAGAGCTTAACTAGTGAGTTTTATGTGAATTGGCAAATAACACCTGATGTTATTCAACAAGCTCAACATCACACTGACAAACCATATAGTTACAGAAGAAGATAAATAGTTTTGTTAATAGTCTATGGGTATGTGTGTGTATCTGTGCATCCACATTTGTTTTTTCGGAAAGGAACTAAATACCTTATCTCTTGCCACTGCTCATGTGTCATGTTTGCTTTGTGACACTAAATATTTCATTGAGCTCATGTGTAATATAAGCTAACCAAGCCAGGGCTTTCTTATGTTCAAGTATACAGCTTTTAAGTATATGAACTGAACACAATGAACAAGAAGTCAACCATTCTGTGTGTGTGTGTGCACATGTGTTTGTAAGAGAGAGAGGAGAGAGAGAGAGAACATAAGAACATAAGAAGAGCCATGCTGAATCGGACCTCAGCCCATCTAGTCCAGCATTCTGTATCACACAGTGGCCCACCAGTTGTACACGGGGATCTCGAGCAGAAGGAGGGCAAAACCTGACCTGCTCCGACCCCCCACACAACCAGTACCCAGGGAAATCCTGCCTACCTCAACCAACTCCGAGGTGGCACTTGAATGCCCTTTTCAGTAACTACCGATACACTTGGTATCCATGAATCTGTCTAATCCTGCCTTGAAGTTGTTCAGGCTGACAGCTGTCACAACCTCTTCTGGAAGTGAGTTCCATAACCCAATGACCCTCTGGGTGAAGAAATATTTCCCTTTATTAGTCCTAATTTTCCTACCTTGGAGCTTCAGGGAGTGCCCTCTAGTCCTAGTGTTTTGTGACAAAGAAAATAGTTTTTCTTTATTCACCTTTTCTATCCCATGCATGATTTTATACACTTCGATCAAGTCACCTCTTAAACGCCGTCTTTCAAGGCGGAAAAGACCAAGGCGTTGCAACCTGGTTTCATAAGGGAGCCGCTCCATCCCTTGGATCATTCTTGTTGCCCTTTTCTGTACCTTTTCCAGTTCCGTTATATCCTTCTTAAGAATTCCCTTTCTGATCATGCCAAGCATAGAATTTGCTTTTTTCACTGCTGCAGCGCACTGGGTTGACATCTTCATTGAGCTGTCCACCAAAAGGGAGACCTAGCATTGCAAACTCCTATTGTGCCTGCTTTATTCACAATGCTCTTCACAACACAATACAGTTCTAGCACCATGATTCCATTTTAACTGCCATGACTGCATTATTGGGGTTGTAGTTCAGTTCAGTGAGGCACTAGAGCTCATTGGTAGATAATTCTAAATAACTCACAAAACTACATATCCTAGGATCCCATAATAGGTAAGACAGCTTGACAGGATATGAATGGTTCATGTGAGTTTTGTGGTAGTAAGAGCAACATTACTTTATTGGTGCAAACATAACAACTTCTAATTGGTTACAAAAGTTATTTTGAGGGTATTTTAAGGCATATTTTTATCAAAACTTTGTAATTTTATATCATTTGCTTATCAATCTCATGCTTTTTTCCCACTTTGAAAGCAAAGTAACAGACAGTGCACTTACTGTATAAAGAATCTATTCCAGGACTCTTTGTGTAATACAATTTTCCAAAACTCTATTTTTCTTATCTGAAATGAACTATATCTATAGTACATGAAACTATAGATTCATGTAGGAGTTACTAGTGATTTCTAGATAAGTGTTCATTCTAGTCTCCCTGCATAATTCTATGGCCAGCTTTAGTCAAAACTTCAGGCAGAACGTCTGGTGGAAGCTGACCATAAAATCACACTGGAGACCTCTAGGAATTGTTAGATCTTTCTCTGTGATTTTATGGATTTTAAAGCTCTTGAAGACCATAACTGAAGCCATATTCAACAAGCTCACATAATTGTAATGGAAAATAATAGACAATGCAACCAATAATGTGACAAGTCATCTTGTCAAAATAACAACAAGAACAGGTTATTTGCTAAACATAGCGGTGAATAACAGATGCAGTTACTTTGAAAAGTAATTGTCCAAGATCCAAGTGAGGCTTAAACATGCATAGATTTGGGCTGCTATTCAGATACCCAGAAAGGAACTAGTAGAGCAGGACGCTCCATTTTGTGTTCAAATCATGAGCTGTCAACAGGCACAGCCTTGGATCAATGTCTCCCACTTAACAGGACAAACAGCACATGAATTTTATAGCTTGCTTCTACAACTCTTAAAAGAAACCCACAAACCCAAGAGCAATGTTATTGCAACCGCTATTACTTTGCTTTCTTGTTAAGAAAGCACGTTTCCCTGCCGTGCTGTGTACACAAGCTATGCTCATGTTACCAGACCTTTGTGAATGGCTTAAAGAAAGACCTCACAGATTTTCTGAACTCATCTGGCATTGGTACACAAAAACCCCTGAGGATCTGAGACATCTCTGGCTCTGGAATGTTTTTGTTTTCAGAAATCAGTCTTGAAACTGCAATGTTTTGTCACACATCTGGGAAAAGTGTGTAGAGGTTGCAAGGAAGGATTGGAACCCTTGGGAAAAGAAAGCATGAAAAGGAAAGACCGGGTGGTAAATTGGCTAAGAGGGAAGGATTGGCGGGGGCGAAGGGGGAGAAGAATAAAAACAGATATCACTTCAAACACTTCAGCTCTGTTCCTTTTACCAGGCCCCACCTCTGGTAGGATTGAGGACCAAGGGCAGAGTGCAACATACAAACAGCAAGCATTCAATGCTGGGACATGTATTCATTATATACATATTAAAATCTGCTGTTGATTCACTGCTGAATTAACATGGATCTGGAAATTCCCACTATGCTGGAAAGCAAAATGTGTCTAGGCCACATCTGATCTATGTAAAGAAAACTAACAGGTTAAAGTATTGTATGGTGCAGTATAGTATAACAATTCCACAGGAAGAATTCTGTGAGATCTCAACTCCATCCCCTCCAAGATTGCTTGTTTAGTTGTTACAACTTCCAACCTCATAGACATTCAGTGGTTGATAGGATTTCACTATATTTCTGTAGACAAACGTAGAAATATATGTGATGAATCTGCTAGGGTCTTGGCAGATGATGCCATTGGTTTGTATTTGGTTCTGGGGACATAACTATATTCTCATCTGATTCTTCTGCACCCCCACTCTCCGTTAGCTACTGAATGGCTATGGAGGGGGCTCCAGTGGTTAAAAAGTGAATCATTGAGCATATTGGTCGTTACACTTCAGGCAAATCCTGTATCAAAGGAAGCTCTCTGAAGGATATTCAAACTCTTTTGAAAGCTTTTGAAAACTATACATGAATTTTCATGGAAGGGGACATTTACAAGCTTATGTGGAAGAAGGGGTAAAGAAAACATTCAACCGTGTGAACTTTATTGAAAGAAAAATAGATACTTGCACAAGGAGTATTCAAGTGTGAACATCATTGTCTTCCAAATGCATAGAGGATGGAGTTGAAACCTTCAGAGATGTAATGAAAGGGGCAGTGCTCTCAGTATCTTGTTAATCTGAGTAAAGAAGACTTCCCAGATATACTTTAGGATTATATTAAAACAAAACATTTCCACAAATATAGGTATTCTATAATGTGAGGGAATTGCCCCAATGAAAACCTGAGAACTGTTTTGGATATTTTAAATAGAAAATGTGATGCAAAATATTGAGGGGTCAGGAGGTTAATATGAAGATGTAGTTCTGTGAGATGATGTGATGATGTTTTATCTTCCCTTTGAAGCCATATTTAATCAATTGAACCTTTTCTAAATTTATGGAAAGAAAATGTACAGTATGCCTTATATTGGTGAAAAAAAGTAGAAATGGGCCCTCCATATTGTGAAGTAGTGCAATAAAACTCATAGTCTGGCACTGGATACAAAATGAAACTAAGGCTTGATGTTGTTCAAACTTTGTAAAAGTCTTTGGGGATTCTTTCTGGCCCATAGACTACTGGGTGCGATAGATTTTTGATCATGCATGCTGAAGTGATCATATGTTCTCAAAATAAGCAGGAATACGAAGCCATGCATCTGTTGCTTTGTTCAGGAAGGGAAAGTATTTATAAGGATTATGGGAAATGTGGAACCAATCAGTAATAAGATTCCATTAGCTACTGCTGTTATTTGGGAGAAAAGGCAGTTTGGAACGATTGAAAGCAGAGCTGAAATTTCTTTCAAGACATTTTTTCTAAGATAGTTCCTCAGATCTCCCCTCCACCCAACAACAAAGATGGAGAATTTGTGGCCCTCCAGATATTGTATTACAATTCACACAGTCTTTTCCTGCTGGAACAGATGGGATTTAAAGGCCACTCACAGCTGGAAGACTATAAGTTTCTTTTTAAAAGGCAATTTTGCACGTGTGTGCACGCACACATGCACACACACATATATTTGAATTTCCAAAATAGCTTTCCTCTTTCATTGGGGTGCATTTGTGTGACGACTAACTACCCTCAATGCCATAGAATGGTCCCATCCCTGCAAGGTCATTGAATTGTTTCTCCTTTGCCTGGAAAAAATGGTTGAAATTGTCCCCTCTCATTTCTCTTCCTAGGAGTGATCCTAGACGAAAATCTCACGATGGAGGCCCAGATCCAGGCTGCAGCTAAGGGCGCCTTTTTCCATCTCCGTAGGGCCCGTCGGCTGGCTCCCTACCTTCCACCAGAGGCCTTGAGAACAGTGGTCCATGCCACTGTCGTCTCACGCCTCGACTACTGCAACGCCCTATATGTGGGCCTCCCCCAGACAACAACTAAGAGGCTGAAACGTATCCATAACGCCGCAGCCAGACTCATTACTGGGTCATCAGTGAGGGATCACATTTCCCCCATTCTTAAAGAACTTCACTGGCTGCCCCTAGAGTTCAGAGCCCTTTACAAACTCCTGGTGCTCACCTTTAAAGCCCGGCACAACATTGGGCCTTCCTATCTGAGTGACCGGCTGACGGCTCAATGCAGCGAGAGGCCAGCACGCTCCATCAACGGTGACCGCCTGACTACCCCTGGAGTGCGGGAGGCTAGACTGGCGGAAACTCGGCGGAGAGCCTTCTCCGTCGCGGCCCCTTCGACTTGGAACTCACTGCCGCCCACCCTCAGAGCCTCTCCGACTCTATCTGGATTCCGGCCAGCCTTGAAGACCTGGCTCTTCCGCCTAGCGTTCGGGACTGGCTCGGTACCCTGGACTACCTGAGCCACCCCTCCTGTTCATATTCCATGTTTTTAAACTGTTGTACATTGTTCACCCTAGGGTTTTAACTGTTGTAAGTCGCCCGGAGCACCGCCGGTGGAGGGCGACTCACAAATATTAAAGTATTATTATTATTATTATTATTATTATTAAATGGGCTGGGAAATTGGAGGCACCATGTTGGCATAATTTTATTTTAAAGTGGGCCAGAACTGTGAGAAAGGAGCCTTGTTTTCACTTCATCATTGTGGGGCACAGTGGGGCCCTTGCTCCTAACTTCAATATGATTTTAAGAACTGGCAAATAATACTGTTATTAATAGTAATAAAGCTAAGAAAGGCTGTCATGTCAGCAAGACAGAGTAAAGTAGAGGCCTCGAGCATCTGAACTGGAGCAGTGTTTATCTTTCATTTACTTTTTGATTTATTCCAGTTAGGGGGTGGGAACGAATGTCACAATCTTGGCCTCTGGACCAAATATTTGTGATCTAGCCCTGCATAAACATCAGTCATTAAGTCCACTAACTGTTAATAGTATGTACATTAGTTTCTAATCCTGGTAAATACTCTGGCCAATAAAGGACATTGTGAAAAGGTGAAGGCTGAGACAACAACTTAATTCCATTATAAATATGACAGCTAATTTACGGATACATGAAAGCCATTGGCATTTGGCACTCAGTTAAAAACAATGTCCCAATAATCATTCATTAGTTTGGACAAAGTCCATTCCAAGATTTCTTGGCCTTGAGTTAACAAAGCATCAACCCCTCCAACCCTGCCCTCATGGAGTCTTTCTCATTTTAGTATATCTGAGTATTTGCATACACATATAGATGCCATAAAAGATTTGTGCCACAGATCTCTTTCACACACTCTCTCTCTCCTTCTCCTTCTTCTTTTTCTCCTCCTCTCTTCTTCCTTCCTTCCTGTCCCTCTCTTCCACTCTCAAATTATTTGTTACTATCTAGCTAAAATACTTTTCATTCTGGAATTTGTAAATTACATAGCCAGCAAAAAGTCGGTGTTGTAGAATAAAATTGTTGTTAAAGCAAAAATGGCAGCTTTTATTGTGTGAGATGGAAATGCAATGTGCTCATATATATTTCTTGGCTCTGGATTCCAAAACAAATCATACAAAACACCATAGTGTTGGAGAAATAGGTAGTCTTCTAGAAAAGGAAAACTCCATTGCATATAGAGAATGTATGTTTATACAAGATAACACTAATATCAGCCACAACTGTTACATTACTTTCACTCCTACCCATACTTCCTCAACAGAGTTTGATACCAAACCAAAAAAAGTTCAGTTTTGTGAAGCATCTACCATGGCCCTCAAAGTGAAGCCATGAAAATATCGATGCCTTGCTCACCCAACTAAGAAAACAACTCGGTGGGTTTTGTCCACTTCCATCTTATTTCTTCCTGGTGAAGATAGTAGGTGAGAAGAACAAATCAAATTGTAATGAGGACTAACTATTGAAACTGAAACCCCATCAACACTGCCAGATAATCCAGGTTATCAAAGCAGAAAATACACATTATCTGATTTGAACTGGATTAACTTAGTTTACACTACAATACAGTATAATCCAGTTCAAAGCAGATAATGTGGATTTTCTATAGCTGTATTAAAAGGGCCAGAGACAGTCTAGCAGTGAGCATATTACACCTATCCTAAAGTCACTCCACTTGCTGCCAATTAGTTTCCAGGCAACCTACAAAGTGTTGGTTTTGACTTTTAAAGCCCTACATGGTTTGGGTCCAGATTACCTACAGGATTGCCATCTGTACAACCCGCCTTGCACACTTTGGTCCTCGGGTGGGGGGGGGGGCAGCTACTCCAGTCAGACAGAATTCGATTGGACACCATCACCCAGATGAAGAGGACCTTTCCATAAGCCACCCCAAGACTGTGAAATGACCTGCCATAAGAGCTCCGACAGTTATATCTGCTGTTGGAATTTAAAAACCATCACAAGTCAGAAAATCCCATAAATATCAGTCCTACTTTTCAATAATAATAATAATAATAACAACAATGCTGCATTAGCATGTGATGGTTCTGCCCATCCCACTTTGTCCAATGGTAGAGCTGGCCCTGGCCCGAACTAAGTTCATTTGTGCTTGGTACATACGGGTTTTGGGGTATTTTGGGTTTGTTTTTTTAAAACACTTATTTTTCCCCTCACCTCAGGGAATCTCCCAAGAAAACTTCAAAAAATATATGCATTGTGCAGCTGAGCAGAGGAAGCTCACACTTTCCTACTTGCTAATAAAGTTATACTTAAAGTAAAACTGAAGTAAGAATTTGGAGGTTTTTCATCAAGTAAAAAAAAATCAGAAAAGTCTGAGAAGAAGCCTAAGGGCTCTTCATAGTGCTGGCAGAATTTCTTGGCAAATTTTGTTCATCCCTAAAGATTTTCCCTAAAGCAAAGCAAAGTGAAGGAGGAGGAGAAAGAAGAGGAAATAAATGTGAAATGTTGCCCAGGCAAAACATCTCAAAATACTTGAAGGCAGCTAAGGAAGATTTCAAAAGATGCTTCTGTTTTGTGGTAATGTTTGTTATTGTTTCTGGGTTTGGTTACTTTTACACCGCAAACTTAACTTTTTGCATGTGTAAACAATCGGGTTTTGTTGGGCATGGCTACGTATCTCCAAGGTCTGCCAATATCCCTTTTCACACTGAAGGATAATTCCTTGTACCTCCTTGACTTGATTTTGTTTCTATGGCCCTTTCCAAGTATTGGTGCCCCTTACTTATTCACTTCAATTATACATAATGCTACTTTTTCCTCTTAGCAAGAGGCCCCCAATGTAGTGAAAACTAAGAAGAAACAAACAGGATAAGTTGTTGCCATCACTGTGCTATTTTAAATAAAGTGTCTGACTTAGAGCCTCATCAGACAGGCAGGGATAAAGCAGGGAACAGTGAGAGACAACAGAGGGAACCATCAGGCTATGTCTCCTTCCATCAGTGTCTGTCCTCCATTTTCCCATCCATTTCCCCCTTCAGATATGTCTTTCCCCGCTACCTCCTCACATTCTTCAGTGAGGAAATGGGTAAACTCGTGACTCCTCCAGAGGCACTTTAGGCTCTGCTTCTCTCCACTGCTGGAACAGAGCCCCACGGCGTTTAGTTGGAAGTTGCCCAGCATCATGTGGTGGGTTCCAAAGGACTCCATTCCAGCAGGGGAGAGAAGTGAGGGAGAAGATGCTCCTCTCTCTGCATCTGATGAGGTCCTTAGGCCTCTATGCAGTGAATATAACATAGCAGGCATGGGCAAACTTCAGCCCTTCACATATATCCCAGCCAGCTTACTGGCTGTTAGGAATTGTGAGAGTTAAAGTACAAAACACTTGGAGGGCCAAAGTTTGCCCATGCCTGTGACATTTTTTTTTAATTTATTGTTTCGATTTGTATACCGTCCTTCCGATTTGGCTCAGGACGGTTTACAATACATCAACCAAGCATTAAAACGATAAACCACAAAACAACATTCACAATTAAAACAGAATTAGCAAAGTTATCCCATAACCAAGGAATGACTAGACATTAAATGCCTGGCGGAAAAGAACTGTTTTGCAGGCTTTCCGAAATGCCAGCAATTCAGTAATAGCTTTGACTTCAAGTGGCAGGGTGTTCCATAGACTCTGCCTCATCGAGGATAAATGGATAGTCCATAAGGAAGGGATCTGTAAGATGTTATGATCCTCAGATCGAAGAGATCTTTGGGGAACATATGGGAGCAGACGGTCCCTCAAGTACACCGGCCCCAGACCATACAAGGCCTTAAAGGTCAGAACCAACACTTTGAAGATGATCCAGTGCTCAATTGGCAACCAGTGCAGCTGCTGCAGAGTTGGAGTAATGTGAGCCCTGACTGGTACTCCAGGCATGAGTCTCGCTGCAGCATTCTGCACCAGTTTAACCTTTGGATGACCAACAAAGGAAGACCAATGTGAAGGGTGTTACAGTAGTCTAACCTCGAGATGACCGTTGCCTGGATTACCATGGCTAGGTCGCTCCTGGTGAGGTAGGGGGCCAGTGTGGAGTTAATGTACACTGCAGAATCCATGATATTTGAAACCACTTTAACTGCCATGGCTCAATCCTATGGAATCCTGAGAGTTGTAGGTTTGCAATGTCTTTAGCCTTCTGTGATAAATCTATTGCTCTACCAAATTACAACTCCTAGGATTCCATAGCATAGCATTGTGGTGGCTAAAATTATGTCAAAGTACATTAATTCTGCAGTGTAGAAACCTTTTAAATATACGTGTGATTTCATATTCCAGCAGGGGTTATCCGGTAAAGAGATAAATAGGATTTCTACTATGCTTAATCTAGAGATTGTGTTGAATACAGACTTTTCCCACCAACGTTATAGAACAGAGGCCAATAATCGAATCTGCTGCTACAGAATCCTGGAAAATATAGTTTAGGGAAGCTGAGGACATTTCTAGCTGAAAATTCCAAAGGCTCCATCCTGAACTACATTTCCCAAAATTTTACAGGAGCAACTCAGAGGAATGGCAGATGATAGCCTATGTTCTATAACACTGGCAGGAAAACATTCTAGCTGTTTTAAATCAGTCCTTTAAAGCCTGGTAGATTCATTGTTCTCCACCATAATCTTAAAGAGATTGTGAAAGCTGTAAGAAGATTTTAAAAACTGAGAAAAATGTATATAGAAGTTGAGGATATATATATATATAGATAGATAGATAGATACACACACACACACACACACACACACATTAGTTTATACAGTCCGTCCTCCAGACTTGCTGGAATTAGGGATGCAGAACCCCCACAAAAGTGGAAAAACCATGAAGAAATAAAATTCTACCTCTTTCACCTACAAGAACAAGTCTTTAGGAATCTCTAGATCCTTCAGCATGACTTTATGGTCAACCATAGCAGGAGATTGCTAGAGAGAATAATCTCATCAAATCTACAAAAGTCAACACTGAAAATTGTAAAGGGCTGACTGCAGCGTATGTAATGCTACTCAAAACACAGCCATGAATGTATTGTACTTTGGATGCATTACAACTGTGCGTGAAAATGTATTCTCGGCTCTAACACATATGCTGATGCCATACTGGCATTCAGAGCCTCATCAGACAAAATTATATTTAGTTAAAGTGGCTTTTGAAAGTCATCTATTTGAGGAGTTTTCAAGTAGATAGCTTCTCCACATGGTTTGCAGAAAAACCATGGTGTATTAAATTGTACTAACAGTTCAAATAATTATATTAAGATGACTTCCCAAATATACATTTGCTTCTTGGTCATTGTTATTTAGTTTTGCTCAACTATTTTGAACATGGATAGCATTGTATTTTAAATAGATTTGCAATATACTTCTAACTAATATAAAATGAACTAATCGAGTGGGTTTTTTGTGATTACCTAAAAACTTTTACCAACAGAAACCTATTCCATAGTGACCAACATCAAAAACCTGTATCTCCCCACTGGCCAGTAGCCCGAATTTTGATGGGGGGGGGGTGAATCTGAGTGAGAGAGGATCTACCCTAGCAAACATTTTGTACCATTATTCCAATACCCCCATGCATATTGGATATATAGAGCATGGTAATCAGATCATGTTATGAATAAACATAACAGTTTAAATAATGTACCAATAAAGCCTTGTCATGGAGAATTGGGGGGGTGAAGCCCCTCAAGCCCCCCACTACATGCCTGTCTCCCCACATTTCTGTCTTCCCCCATTATCACATCAGGGCCCCGCATTTCTGCTACCTACAGAATTCTGGGAAATGTCGTTTGTGAATTCAAAAGGCCCTGCCCTGAACCTTATTTCCCAGAATTTTGCAGGTGGCAGAAATGCAGGACTGCCCACTTTAAAGCTATGGTGTGATAATGTGGTAAATGTCACAGGTTTTTCCTTTCTCTCCTCTTTCTCTCTTATTCTCTCTCTAAATTATCAGGGAGTGATAAGTATAGAAATGAGAAGGAAAGAATAACTTGCATTCTTTATTCCTTGGTGATTACTAAGAGAATACATCCCTATGATCTTTTAATTTGTGCTCAAAAGATTAATAACTGTTTGTCTAAGGAACCCAATGCAGACTTTATAAGAGATTTTACTTCCAAAAATGAGTTGAGTAAACAATTTGGCTAATCTCTTTCTCCCTTTCTTTCTTATCCCTTTCATTCTATTTTGAGTGAGCAAGAAAGCTGATTAATTCCATTCTTCAACCACACATGTGCTGGCATGTGGATCACTTTAGCTCTCTTTCCTTGTAGGTAGAAACTGTATGTAAGACAGCTGCAATTGACAAATAGTCCATTGCAGATTTTGTGCTCTGGTATAGAGTAATAGTTATAGAGATCACAAGAGACTGCCATATGAATTTTTCTAAGCTCACGCCCGGCCCAACTGTTTAAGGTAATTCGATCGCTGACGACGGTCCCTACCGTCCCAAAAAATAGTGATCAGGCCCTCACTGCCGGTGCTTTTCAGAGCTTTTTTACAGACAAGATACTGAGCCTCCGCCGGGACCTTCCGGCCACAGTTGACACAGTAAGAGAGCTAGAGACTCCGTGGCCCTCCGCCGGGCCCACCCTCGACCGGTTTCGGCCACTGGACGCAGATGCTGTTGATAAGATAGTGACTGCAGCTCGCCCTACCACCTGCTCCCTCGACCCGTGCCCCTCCTGGCTTGTTAGATCTTGCCGGGAGGGGTTACGTGGGCCTCTGTTGAATATCATTAACAGCTCCCTTGAGCAAGGGGTTTTTCCAGAGTGCTTAAAAGAGGCGGTGGTAGCTCCATTACTGAAGAAACCGTCATTGGACCCTGCGGTTCCCTCCAACTACCGCCCAGTGTCGAACCTTCCGTACCTGGGCAAGGTGGTTGAGAGGGCAGTAATGGAGCAACTGCAGTCCTTCTTAGATGACACAGCATGGCTAGACCCCTTCCAGTCCGGCTTCCGTTCGGGGCATGGGACGGAGACGGTTCTGGTCTCTATCACAGATCAACTCCGCTGCCAGCTCGACCAAGGCGGGTCTGCGCTGCTCGTGTTATTGGACCTCACGGCAGCGTTTGACACGGTCGACCACAATCTTTTGATCCACCGCCTGGCCATGGCTGGAGTGAGGGGACGGTCCTTAAATGGCTGGCCTCCTTCCTCCACCAGCGGTCTCAGCGTGTGAGGAGGGGCGGGTGGTCTCTGAGAGCTCCCCATTAGTGTGTGGAGTCCCTCAGGGGCCATTCTCTCCCCTCTATTATTTAACATCTACATGCAGCCGCTTGCACAGCTGGTGCGGAGTTATGGGCTGGTCTGTCATCAGTACGCTGATGACACCCAGCTCATTCTGAGGATGGAGGGCAGGCCGGAGTCCGTCCCCAATAATTTCCAACATTGCCTTGAAGCCGTTACTGGATGGCTGCGAGCCAGTAGGTTGAGGGTGAATCCGGCGAAGACGGAGATCTTGTGGCTGGGCCGCCCGGGCAGGGTGGGTGGCCGGCTTCCGACCCTGGACGGGACGGCGCTGCACCCAGCGCCGTCAGTGAAGAGCCTGGGCGTCCACCTGGACTCCCAGCTGACCATGGAGGCCCAGGTCTCCATGGCCAGCAAGGCTGCCTTCTTTCACCTCCGCCAGGCTAGGAGGCTTGCCCCCTACCTATCCCGGAACGATCTAGCCACGGTGATCCAAGCCACGGTCATCTCGAGGCTAGATTACTGTAATGCGCTTTACGTTGGCCTGCCTATGTCGTCGATCCGAAGCTCAAGCTGGTGCAGAACACTGCCGCCCGGCTCCTGTCTGGGACCCCAGCAGGTGGCCATATAACACCAATCTTGCAGGATCTGCACTGGCTGCCTATTGAGCACCGGGTCGCCTTCAAAGTGCTGGTTCTTACCTTTAAGGCCATCCACGGCCTGGGGCCAGCGTACCTGAGGGACCGTCTCACCCCATATTGCCCAGCGAGATCACTGAGGTCTGAGGAGGCCAATCTTTTAGCTGTTCCATCCGCAAAGCTGGCCCACTTAACATCGACCCGCCGGAGGGCGTTCTCAGTGATGGCCCCCGCTGTGGAACGCCCTCCCGGCCGAAGCCAGAGCTTTGCGTGACCTGCTCCCGTTCAGGCGGGCCTGTAAAACCTACTTGTTCAGACAGGCCTTCGGAGAGTAGGTTGGTGTAAATCCTCCTTGCTGCTGGACCTGCTGCTGCTTATTTTAACTGTACTGCCTGTTTAAATTGTGTTTAATGTGTTTTAATTGTTTTTATGTTGTTGTTTTAACCCTTGGCGTTGGGCCATCGGCTTTGTGAGCCGCCGCGAGCCCCCGGGAGTCGGCGGCCGAGAAGTCCCAATAAATAAATAAATAAATAAATAAAATAAAGGTTCTCAGGCAGGGTGTTGGCTGTCATTGGAGCAGTGGTGTCTGTGTTGTTGAATCTTGAAATGCAGAAGATTCTTGGGATAACATGCATAATATATGTACTAATCTAGGCTTCTATTAGGAAAACTGAATTTTTCAAGAAAATACTTTTCTTTTTAAAAAATTGTAACAACAATACAACATATGCCAAATGCACAGTCACACAGGGAGTATAGGATCCACAAAAATTTGTTAATTCCAAAACATGGGGAAAGAGTTGCACATCACATTAAGGGTTTTTTTTAAAATAGCAAAGGAATACTGTTTATGTTGCACCATAGACCTGAAGGACCCCTCAGTAAACCACTTGAGACTGGCCATGGTTAAATGCTTTATTTAGAATAATTGAATAAAGAAGATAGAAGTATAGTCCATTGATGCTCCCAAGCATCAGGTTATTGCAGAGCAATAGTCCAAAAGTAAAACAGGAACAAAATAGGTAAAAGAGTCTTGATGCCCCAATGGGCTAAATCCAGAGATAAGTTCTTGGCACAAGGCTTGGCAAACAGAGTCCAAAGGCTGGAAGGCCCAATGGCCCAGGCAGAGTTCCGTGAAGACTTGGCTTGAAGCTAAACGTTGGCGAAAGATGCCACACAGCTCTCAGATCCAACCTAAATAGGCCTCACAGGCTTTGATCCTTACGACACAAAGGTGCATTGTAACTGGCTCCCATGAGCTGACCCACAGATGGGCTTTCTCAAGCCTCCCGTATCAGAATGGTATGTAGCCTCATTAGTGCCTGCACCTGGAAGGAAAGGAGTTAACTCAACTTTACTTTTCCCAGCGCTTCTTCTCGGTTCGGGATGGAGAGAAGCTTCGCCTGTCCTTGAACGAGGATTTAACTGGGGCCTCTGTGAAGGCTGGCTTCCTGACTTTTCAGGCCTCTCTGAGGCTTTGGATTTAACATGGCGTTGGTCTTGCTGAGGGCCAGGGACAGGCTGGGGTGTGACAGTTTAGGTAAATTCCATGGATTATTTACCCAGGAGCCCAGAGAGTGGAGTTCACATATTCTTAAGTGAACATTGCTTTGATTGTAATTACAATGGCAAAATCATGTCATTACTAGAATAGGAAACTTGATAATATTCTCTGTTCATTGTTTTTTTTAAAAAAACTGAAAGATTGCGAACATTTTGCGCTTTTTTTTCAAAAACAGGATGGAGAAAATGACTTTTTATGACTTTTTATATATTAATGAAATGTAGGAAAAATTAACATTCATCGGTCCATTGTTTGGGGTATTTAATTATTGAACACCTTTCAATTCCATGTATGTAATTAAGACTTTGGTAATAAATTAAAATTTTAAATCTCCCTCTAGAAATATTCAACAGTTTGTTTTGGGATAGAACTTACCAAAATGTGCAATGTTGAGAATGTCAAAAATTTAAGGAAATGTTTGGTATAGTGGCAGATTGTTCGTGTTTACATTAGGAAAGTTCTTACTGAACATAGTTCCATATATTTCTCTTTTGTTATAAGTTTATGGTTATTATTTTGTATTATTTTGAGGTGTTTGTATTTGCTTATGGGCACTGAATGTTTGCCTTTTTGTGTGTAAACGGCTCTGAGTCCCCTCAGGGAAAGAGGATGGTCTATAAAGATGATGATAATTATTATTATTATTATTGATATATCACAATCCAGTACTTTTCCCCAAATGTGAATGAATGAAGGCATATCCTTAACACGCATGTGTACATTTGTAGGATCTTTGAGTGAACCATACCTCCTTGACACTGAGCCACTCTCAGTATAAATAACCCTTTTTACATAATGTAGAAGTCAATGCCCATCCAAAAAATGGGAACTTGTGATATCTTAGTCTCTTCTGACCTTTCCCCCTGTTTATGTTCTACTGCCAGCATGCCTCTCCTTTTCAGACAACTAATGTCCTTTTGTACCATTTGCAAAACAAAATACTGACTTTCTGCTCTAGGAAGAAAAAGCTTAAGTGCAAATGTTCCCGCAAGTCATCCCCCTAAAGTCCAATTTATTTAAACAGCTGTACATCAAAGTTTTTTTAAAGCATTACCAAGGTCTTGTGTGGTTGGCAAAGAGGCCCTTTAAAGAACACACTCTAAAATGTCATAACATTTCACATTTAATCTGCACAAGGACATGTAAGCTGGCAAACGTTCCATGTAATGCAAGGACTGCAGTCTCTGTGTTGAAAATGATTTCACAACAGAAATTGATGCTCTTTTTTTGGATGCTGAATCAACGGGGTTTATGTCCTAGTTGGATGGAGTGAGTAATACATAAGAATATCAGGACATAAAAAGGGCCCAGCTGGATCACACAAAAAGCCTATCTAGCCCAATACTATGCCTCCCATGGTGGCCAACCAGATGTCTATGGGAAGCTCACAAGCAGGACATAAGCTCTCTTCCAGTCACTGATATTCACAAACATTCCTCATTTAATCTTTCAGATTATTAGGGACTAGGGATGTAATATTTCACTAGTTTTTCTTTCAAAGGAAGCAGCATGTAACTTAAGCAGCCTTCTTTACACTGAGAGGTCATTAAAATTGTGCAGTTTTTCAAGATCATTCTCAGTTCAAGACTAATTCTGTACAAAAGAGTAGCACATGGTTGTTTTTGCAGAAAATAGAAATAAATGATATATTCTGCAGAAAAAAGATACATGGAGAAATGTGTTTTCTTCATGAGAAGATATTTTCGGTGGTCATTGTGACATCTTGTAGTAGAAAAGTTTAGAAAAGAATCATTTAACCATGTGCTCTGTGAAAAACTAATTATTTTCTTTTATTTATCCTGAAACTTCTTTCTTTCATCTTCTTTTGACAGATTCAGACTCTTGTATTATGAAAGAAGCTCCTTAGATATCTTTTCAAATTATCTTCTCAATTCTTACTAAAAGTCCTTACTAACAATCCTTACTGACAATCCTTCAGTTCCCTTTCTCTCCTGCGTCAGTCCTGGGTGAGAGCTGCTGTTTAACCCAGTTTGGATGGCTTTCCTTCGGTTCCCTTTCTCTCCTGCATCAGTCCTGGGCAAGAGCCGCTGTTTAACCCCATTTGGATAGCTTTCCTTCAGTTCCCTTTCTCTCCCGCGTCAGTTCTGGGTGAGAGCCGCTGTTTAACCCAGTGTGGATGGATTTCTTCCCTTTGCTTCCTCCCTCCCTTCTGGAATAAAACAACTACTTTCAAAGTAAAGACCACCCAATGAAACAGGAAGTAACACTTTGAAACCATTAACAAAGGATTCGGAAATCTCCGAAGTTTTGAAAAGTTTTGAACTTTTTTTTCTGTGAAAATTGGAATTGACTTTAGATCCGAACCACCAGCACCCCCTACATCCAAAATGAGTTTTGAACCATTTTTTTGGGATCAAACAAGCCTATTATTTATGTGTTCTCATTGCATAGGTAATAAATGTGGGAGGAAGTGGGGTAATGCTGACCTTCTGCCCTGGTTTCTCTGCAAAAAGGTGAAGATTTAGTCTTCGTATATGACTCCATTTCCCCCCTTAGGATAAAAACTATGTAAAGGAGGTTAAAGTTACTATAGTCATGGAAAATATGATAAAACACATAGAAATGATGGGTACTGCACTAGGTGCAAAGTACAGAAGGAAGGAATTTTCATGATTCAGGGCTCAAAACAAAAATATAATGTGTGAAGAGGGAGACCAGTTTAAAAAGTGAAAAACCTTGATCTCAAAGTGAACAACCTTGATCTCAAAGTGAAATAAATTAATGAACAAAATCTCCACAATGTTTCCAATCTTGTTGTATGTGTAGCATAACCCACATGCCAGTCTCAAGAGGCAGTAAACTTGTTTTATTGCCCTTCTGAGGTGCTACTGTGTCCAATTAGTTTGGTGTTACACTATTCTCTAATTAGCTGTGAAAAACACATCATAGTTAATTACATTGTACACTTTGGAAAAGACTGGGAATAATTAAGAGTGTTTCCTATTATTCTGCTAGTTTAGAAAAGAGCATGCATTTCTTTTGCAGTCTTCCAAAGAGTTTTACAGACCACAAATCAGATACTTATGTACTGTTCTGAAATCCCAGAGCTCTGAAATTCCAAGACTCAGTGTGGTGTGCATTATCTACACTAACATGAATCATGCTTGGCTTTTGGATTTATGCATACTTTACATATTATCTATCCATCCAGGAGCATAATTTAGTACACGAGGACTCAGGGGCAAGCAATAGCAGAAATCCTACTTTGGTCTTTAGGACTATCAAAGACAGACAGATGAGTTGCTGGGGTTCCCCCAAGAGGAGGAGATGATGATGATTGGGCTTTATTTATATCCCACCCACTTTCCCCAAGGAGACTCAGGGCGCCTTACAACAAGGAGAACTATATAAATAATAGTAATCATGCAAACAAAGATTTACTCATCCCTATGCATCATGATTCCCCCAAGAGATGAGAGGAACTGCTCTGGTGCTGCTAATGCTAGAATTGTGGTTGGGTGGGATGTCTTTGGAAAGGTGGAGAGGGAGAGCCAAACTGGTGGCAGATGCTGTATTATGATCAGTGGTTCATATGGAAGAAACAGTGCTACTTATGAAGGCTTGACTGGGCAGGAACTGGCAGCAGATGAATCCGTGCCTAGTATATCCCAGGACAATGTCTATGCAGTCTGTCTGCCCACAGCTCATCTTTTCATACAATTCTTCATAAAACCATAGAATTGGAAGAGACTGCAAAGATCATCCAGTCTAACCCCATCTCTTACTCCCAAGAGTTATTGGTAACAAAAAGCAAATTGTCCTGTTTTATCTTTACACCAACCTCAAGAAAGAAGGCCAAAAAATAACCACTTGTCCAAGTACTTTCATGGCTCAAGGAGGGCAGAAACTTGACTTCATGACTTCCTGGACCAATAGTCAACTAAGGCTAAGTCAATAAGGGCCACCCATTTTCATCAGTAGCTTGTTTGAGGTTGGTATCAAAATGAAAGCAAATGCATCCGCAAAAGGGTACAATCAATGACTGATTATTCATACGACCATGTCAAGAAGTATTGCTCCAATGTGTTATTGGATGCATTTGCTGTCATTTTGATAGTTTGTGCCTCTTCAAAATCCATAGCACCATTGATAACCACTGACCTCCAATTACAACACTCAAGTGTAAGGACTTCCCAATTCTTGGTGTTTATTCCATATTTTTTAAGGTTAGCTTTAAGTCCATCCCTAAATCTCTTTTGCTATCTGCCGACATTCCATTTTCTATTCTAAAAAAATAAAACTGTGCTGTAGATGGGTGAAATGAAAGTCATTGGTTGGTCATTTGTTGTCATCACCTGCATATGTTCCTCCATTCAAATCAAGATATCCTAAAAATTGTAACATTGTTTTTCTTCGCACCACAGCCCAGGACATTTTGCCTGCACTGAACATAGTGAAGGGGCTTTTCAAGATAATATTCATGCTCTCCAATTGTTTTGTCTTTCTATCACCTTGATCCTTGTGCTAAGTAAGCATGTTATCGGCATGGCGTAGAATAAATTCTCCAATAGATTCTGGTTTTTGATAGTTAGCAGTGGATTGCTGGGCGTTAATTAGTCCCCCGCCGCCGCCGCCCTTATGATGCTGATCTGCTTACTAGAATGGGGTTGATAGTCTTTCCATGGGGCATTCAGATTGAATTCAGATCTGCATACTTGTTTATGTCAGAACAATTAAAATAGAACACATGAGATGAAAGGGAGAAATAGAACGCATTCACTTATTCATTAAACATTTCAAGTTAGTCTGAACAGCTCTGGAGGTTTTGCAAAAACATGAACATTTCTTCATGGTGAATGAAGTAAATAATACAAGATAAAAAAGAAAGGATAGATCTGTTTTGACTTGAATGTAAGAACAAAACAAAACAACATGATACTGGGTTGCTGGTGACTTAGAACATTTCAAATCATCCTTTGGAGAAATGACAGGCAAGATTATTGACCAGAAAAGCATTCCCTTTTATTTAAAATTGTCATTGCTTGTTTAATCTGATTTTTTTTATTTCATGCTTCGTCAACGGTATTAAATAAAAATGAAAACCAAACCTGAAACAAATTGTACATCTGTTTGTGATTCAAACTTGCCCCCAAACAGAATAATGCATCATCTGGGGAATTTGTAATGTTCTCCTTAATAGTCTCGAGCGCCTTTCCATTCATTCTGGTGATGAATTCCTCTCTGCAAAAGAAGAAAGAATAGGGGAGGGCAAAGGAAAAATACATGGAGGCTCTGTGGTAAGCAAACATAGTACGTGGTATTACAAAATGTGTTTCACTGTTTACATGGCAGGAAATAAATTTATAGGGCTAGTCTGAGATATTTCCCTGCTTGAAGCAGAGCAGGAATGACCCCCAGCCAAGTCAAGATGTATTATACCCAAAGCCAGGTAAGTATTGTGTCAAAATAAGTTTGGAGTAAAGGTTCCAGACACAGGAGGGTATTAATCCAAGGCTAGGGCTTTTATCCCAAACCTGGGTTACTGGAATGTAAATCATGAAACAGTGGTGTATGAATACCTCATCATAAAGAAGGAGTGAATGAGTAAATGTGAACTAAATTACTACACCTTTTGATTTAAAAAAAGAACTAGCATATAAAGGGGCATGCAATAATAGAATGAAAAGCAATGAAATCAATACTGTACATCAGTACCGTGAAATCAAGACATTATGCAGTGAATCAATGCAATCAAAATCAAAATAATGACATCAATACATACCATATGTACTAATGTATAAGATGACCTCAAGTATAAGTCAAGGACAGGTTTTGAGGCCAAAATTATAGATTTTGACATGTTCCATTGATAGATTCAGAATTATAATAACAAAGGATACAAATGACAAAGCAAAGGAAAATGACATCACATAACTTCTAAAATCCTGGCAAGCATAACTGTCTGTTAAGGTTGAATGGATGAATAAATGTTGATTGTTCGATGTGTGGGGGACGTGATCAGTAACGGGGTAAGGGGCTGTTTGGGCTCTTCATATACACTCCATGGAGATGAGAAAGTGCCATCTCAGGAAGTCAGATGCCCCTGGCCACTGTCACCACCATTTTTCACCCAGGCATTCAAAAAGGCCTTTCATCACTGTACTCTGAAAAGGATTGTTCTTTTTTCATAAAAGTTAAGGTACATTATTAACCCTTATGAAAAAAAGAATCATGCCCTTCTCTGAATGCACTGATGAAAGATTAGCATTTAATCACTCCATAAAACTGAAAAGAACCTAAATGAAGCACTGACTTCTGGCTTTTTAAATGCCTTGATTGGGGAAATGACAGTGGCTGCTCTTTGGTTCTTCCCCTCGAAGAGTGCTGGGACAGCAGAGAACACTGGTGCTTCTTTTAGGTTCTCTCAGGATGGACCAAGGGTGCTTCCACACAACCATATCTCCCAGAAACATTCTACAGCATAGATGCAGCCCAGGATTTTATTATTTTATTTCTGAAGCTTTGGTGTTCTAACACAATTGTTTATATAATGAAGGAATTCTAAGCAGCAAGCAACTGTAATGCACACTCTTTTTTGGCCAAAGTACAAAGACTGCACTTTTTGCCTCTGTGCATTACATTCAGCAGCATTTTTTTTTTGGTTTCAGGGTTTCGAAAATTGAGATGTGCATTAGATTTGATAACTCATTAGACTCAAGTAAATACAGTAACTAGTCCTCTTTAATCCTACTTATCTCACACCAAATGTTTGCTAGTGTAGAGGTTGTGTATGGAATCCTGTACTTGAAAGATGAAAAAAACATCTTTAGCAGGAGGTAAAGAAGAAAAGTGTGTATAAAACTCCAAATGAAGAAGCCAAAGTGCAATATTATTTATTTATTTATGATTTGGTTTTGTATGCCGCCACTCCTGAGGGCTCAGAGCGGCTCACAATCCACATAAAACATGACATACTGAGGCATCTAACCTCTGAGCTTAGAAAAAATGTTACTCTTCCTTCTGTAACAAAAAGAACAAGGAAATAAATATTTTTCCTCCTACACACAAATGTGACTTTACACATTTCCCCCACCAGCATCCAGGTGACACGCACATATTTTCTGAAAGTCTGATAGCAGTCTCTGAAAACTCCTAGATAGTTTCTGGGAAACTGTTTATTGAGTTACAGCCCTACAATAGCCTAGCTCTCTCAGAAATGACCCTGGTGTCAAATCCAGGTGGTTTTGTGAAGGAAAATATACATACAGAACAAAGAAAGGGTTGGTTTGCAAGAAAACTGGATTTAGCATTTGAAAGGTGATGATTCCATGTTCAAATGAACTGGGCGAATGAAACAGTTAACATGAAACACAATGAGATATTTTTCCAGAGTCAGAAGTGGTAATGGAAATAACCAAATAAATGCAATTTGGAGACTCCAGGCTAATGCGTTTCCTATGCCACATTATGTGGCAGTGTCACTGGGGCCTTGGTCCTCCATCACAATTTCTGTCAGACCTTAACCATACAGTTGCATTGGAGGACCTAGAGAGGTCATTTAAAAAATCACTGAAATCTGCAAATTTGTAAGGTCAACTGCACTTGTTTAAATGTATGAAGTTAGGATCTTTAGATAATATTCAGCATGCCACCAAACTGCAGTTCCAAAAACACTGCTATTGGAAAACCACAAAGAATGCAGTGGCATGATACCAGTATCTGATATTATAAATATGTACACACATATGTATACACAATCAAATAGATTTGATCTTGATAGCTGAACCTAGGTGTGCTTTCATTTATTTATAGACAAATCCTATTACTCTGTCCAGCATTCCTCACCTCTTTTCATTTTGTTTATATGTATTTATTAGACATTTTCATTCTTTCACACACATACAAGGGGGGAAGGGTATGGAGATAGGGGAAAAAGAAAGAGGAGGTGGGGATAATGGAGTTATTGTTAGTGAGTTAAGTCTTGACCAAAAACTAATATATTGCATGGGATGGGAGGTAGCTGATTTTCTCAAGCCTGGAAGCTCTGTACAATGCATGTGATCAACAATCTAAGTAAACAAGAAGTGGGGAGGGGTAAATCCCCCCAAAATCTCAATAAATCCAGAAATATGTCATTTTCAGCCAGTGTACCATCAAGAGATGTCTTATTTCAAGACTAGCCGATAGAATAATACACACATTTTTTCAAACCTACAAATAAAGCATGTTGTTTTCTCTGCTCATTGAATATTAATGCTGAAATGTTTCTGACTTGCATGTGAACTGGGTAAGCCTTTAAATTTAAACCCTGTCATGTTAGAAAAAGCTGTTTTGCTGTCTTGTGTTTTGCTGCAGCCCAGGTGTCTGGTTTCTCAAGGGACCGCTATAGAGAGATTCATGGCCTTTCCTTATCTAAAACCTAAAGTAAACTCAGACAGACCCAGACATCATATGTATTGCAAAAGGCCCCATTTGACTAATCACTGCTGTAGACCATTCCCATAAAAATCAGTGTTATTCATGCATGCTGCATAGCAAAAGATAGCACGTGTCTAACCTCTGATCTCCCAGCTGTCCGGAGCAAGCTGGACCTACGCTGACCTGCCTAGATCATCGCTTCCTTTCCGGAGCTGTAACAGAGGGGTATCTCTTCCTAAGTAAACAGCAGAAGGCCTCACCCGCTTCCTGAGTCACCCCTGATCTCTGGGTGCTCCCATCTCTATTTGTACAGCTTGTCTCAAGGTCCCTTGAATTAAAGGTGGAGAAGGTGACATGAGCCAAGTTAATGCCAACACAGATAAGTCATCTGATAAATTCAAGCCTGTCTATATAGTTATCTCAGGCAACAGGAGTCTATGCTTCCTGAGCTATTTTTTGGAAAGGTTTGTAAAGCAGACCTCATGTATAGGGGCTCCATTTGATCCCAGCAGGGAAATGCCTGGTGCTATTAGCATACCAGAACAGGTGGACTCTCATCTGGTGCAAATGGGTATAGCTTTGTTGCAAACAACAGTGCCTGGCTGATTTATTTCACCTGTGGATCTGGCAGGAATTTAATCATAACGGATGGTGGTGGATGGTTACTGAGATGCTAATGCTCCATCTGGTCATCGTTTCTTTTCTCTTTTTTTTAAAGCGTGCAAGGTGAAGGGAAGCAGGGATTTCGTGCATTCATAAGATGCTGTGAATTCCTTTCAACCTTCAAGGCACTCTTCTGTGGGAAAAATATGCCAGAAGAGGACCCATCTGCAAGGTATGGTTCCCTTGGGCAAAGCAAATAGAGGGAGACCTATACTAATCAGTTCTTACTGCTAGGAAGTTCTTCTTAATGTTTAGGTGGAATCTCTTTTTCTGTAATTTGATTCAATTACTCCAAATCCCAGTCTCTAGAGCAGCAGAAAAATAGCCTGCTCCATCTTTGATATGACATACTTTAAAATATTCAAACATGTGCCACCCCTACATCTATCCTTCTCCAGATTAAACATATTGAACTCCCTATGTCACTCTTCATAGGGCATATTTCCAGAAGTTTTATCATTTTTATTGCTTCATAATAACAATGTTAACAGTTTTACTTCATCTTACATTTGTTACCAGTAGATATTGCTCTTTCTGTGGTCCGGTTTATATGGTGCACTTTCCATGTGAAGCAAATCTGGGGACAAATGGGACTCGTAAGAAGCAAAATGATTTAATAAATGAAACAAATTAGCCTCCTCCAAATGTTGTTGTTGTTGACTTTATTTATAGCCTGTGTTTTCATAACTAGTAGTCAAGACAACTTATCAATTGAAATGAGTACACTAGAGTTGAAAATGTAGAGGACATTGTAGCTTTCTAGTATATGCTAACCCTAAGGCAAATTTATCAGAGGGCGGTTTGCCATTGCCTTCCTTTGAGGCTGAGAGAACCTGACTTGCTCAAGGTCACCTAATGGGGTTCATGGCTGAGTGTGGATTTGAATCCTGGCTTCCAGGATTGTAGTCCATTGCTCAAACTACTACACCATACTGGCTCCCTGTAATCCTAATGGGATATGGCTAAGGAAGAACAGATCAGATGTCTCCAGGGATGGTGACAGTTAACACAATATTAAATTTGTAAAAGCTCTTTTGGCTACAACTGAAACCTAGACCTGCAAGTTGAAACCTGAGTCAAGGAGTACACTCAAACATACTTCTTCACGAGGAGTGTAACTCCTGAACAGGTGAAATCCCTATTCCCTCATGTGCTTTTGAATTGGTCAGAATAACTTTTGCCTTGTCTAGATTTGTTCAACCTCTGTGGATGCTTGCCATAGATGCAGGCGAAACATCAGGAGAGAATGCTTCTAAAACATGGTCATATAGCCCGAAAAACCTACAACAACCAAGAATATTGTATTTTAATATCTCAACATATGACTAAAATGGATTAAGAAAGATCACCCATAATTATCTCTAAATACTATTTTGCAAGCAATATTCCTAACACCTTGTCAACTTTCAAGTTAAAGATAAGCGAGGCAACTTTTGCTCTAGGACTGCATCTCACTAGAGCTGAATACCATTTGGTATTCAGCTCTAGTAACAAATTCTCTGTTTGACTTTACTAGAAAACGGACAAGCCATAATACAATATCTTGTCAGAATCACTGATTACATTATTTTTAGTGGGTTTGGGCACAGAAGTTCAAAGGAAACACAAAAAGTGATCTTGGGCTATTCCTGGTCAACCCTTTGGCCTGTGGCATCCATCTGGTCTGTTTTATTCTGTCCAGAGATTTTGGCTTTGTATCACCAGCATACTGATGACATTTATTTCCATACTCTACAACTTTGGTTGGGGTTTTCAGTTAATCTTCTGTCATCCCATTTAAAATTTTAAATTGTGTTTTTAAAATGTTGAAATGTCTCTTTCCTCCTTGTATGTTCCTCCTTTGCTCTCAGCTTACATCAACTGCTCTAATTTTGTTTGCATTCAATTAATTCAGTAGGCTCAGGAAAAAGGAAATTGCTACAACCTCTCTTGGTTTGTTTGTTCCTACTCAATCATACCTTTTGACATCTTGACCACACTGATTTATTTGACCACATGTGCCCCAATTTTCATCTGTGAAATGTTGATGGGTATACAATTCTATTTTGCCTTTCCACCAAAGTCCAAAGAGGATCTCACAACCTCTGAGGATGCTTGCCATAGATGCAGGCAAAACATCAAGAGAGGATGCTTCTAAAACATGGCCATATAGCCCGAAAAACCTACAACCCAGTGATTCCAGCCATGAAAGCCTTCAACAATATTCTTGGATTAAAAAGTAATTGAAACCCAGTATAGATGACTCTTTAGTGTTTTAGCAGGCTCTCGATGATCTGTAGAAACTCAAATATTTATTCTGAAAAGCAAATTCCAAAGAACATCCATCATTATGATTCTTCATTGCTGCGAAAGAGATCTGAAGCAAGGGGTTGACCATTGAAGCCCTGGGCTATTGGTATTTCTAATGAGTGAAGAAACCACCCTTCCTACATATCACACACACCCAATTAGGGATTGCTACAGGAAGCACATTTCTTCATTATTTTACCACTACACAATGAAGAGCTTTTAAAGAGGCTGACAAAGATATGGCTACAGATATTTTGTGTAGGCATGAAGACATATTTCTGCAATAACAGAAGCTTTTCCCACTCACACTTTGGATGTAACTGTTTCATACAACTTTATTAATAGTGGGTATACCCTTTGGAACCTTAGGATTTGTAGTTTAGGGAGTTACTAAGAATTCTATATAGATGGGCACTAGAGTTCTCTCCCAGCAAAAACTTCTTTAAGTACATCAGAAGCAGAAACCCAACTAGAAAAGCAGTTGGGCCACTTGACGAAAATGGCAAGAAAGGGACAATAAGTGAAGACAAGGAGATTGCTGAGCGGCTAAATGACTTCTTTGCCTCTGTTTTCACACAGGTGTCACAATGCAAGGACTCGGCCGGCCCCTTAATCACACACACAGAGACGGTAATCAGCTAACTAATTTATTGAAGAATAAAACATATAAAAAGGCAATTGTCCATGAGATATTGAAAGTATTGTCCAAAAGTAAAGAGTCCGTAGTAAAATCCAAAGGCAAAGGTTGTGGCAAAAGGCTTGGCAAAAGCTCTGCAAATCCAAGCGGAACAAGAAACACAGCAAGGTTCAAAACAGGCCCCAAGAAACTTCTTGGCAAGGTACGAGCCGCAACTTGGCTCCGTGGTCCTTTGCTCGCTACACTTCCCTAGGATAGAAGTGGCCAAGCTACTGAGGATCCGTTCCCACGGATCCTATACTTAAACCTCACGGCGGGCCCCCTGATGCTCTAGGCTTCGGCGGTAATCTGTGCTACGGGATCTCGCGCTTCTCTGGCGCTCTAGGCTGCGGTGCCAATCCCTCCTGCTGGAGTCGATGCTCCGTCTCCTATCAAAGCTCCGACCTTGCCTCCCAGCACCTGGCTCACTATCTTCATGAGAGTCGAACTCCCCTTCAGCTTCCATGGCCTCATCGCCCATGTTTTCCCAAATTCTCTCCTGTGATCCATACCCACCCGGTTTCTCATAACAATCATTGCTATCAGCACTTTCAGGATCAGTCCGACCTTCCCAGTTCTCATAGCCATCCGGCCATCCTTCATCCCAGGCCAAGCTCTCTGTGGGAGAGGAAGGTCCGGCTAGCTCATTAACCCCTTCCTCCATGTCTTCCTCAGCTGCGGCTGGTTCTAATGCAAGTGGGACCCCCGGTGCTGCCCCCTGCCCCCCAGGCACAAAAGAGAACTGGGTTGCTACACTATCCCCCCCCCTCAGGGCCCCTCCGAGGCCTCCCTCGAGGCTTGGGCTTGGCAGGGTACTTGCGGTGAAACCGGGCAACAATGTCTGGGGCATGGACGTCGCGAGCTGGTGTCCAAGAGCGCTCTTCCGGTCCAAAACCCTTCCAGTCGATGAGATACTCCAGCTTCTGGTATCTGGTGCGGGCATCCAGGATGTCCTGCACCTCGAACTCCTCCTCCCCGTCCTGCATCACAGGAGGGGGTGGCGGCTGCGTCACATCAGGCCGCACCCCCTTCGCCGGTCTCAGCAGGGAACGATGAAAGACTGGGTGGAGCTTCATGTCCGCTGGAAGCTGTAGTTTGAAGGCAACAGGCCCCACACTCTCCAACACCTTGTAGGGACCTAAAAATCTCACATCCAGTTTGCGGCTAGGTCTCTGCGTAGGCAAATTCTTGGTAGACAGTCAAACTTTGTCTCCGACCTGGATCTCAGGACCCTCCTGGTGCCGCCGATCAGCCATCCGCTTGTAATCCGCTTTAGTCTGGTCCAATGGAGTACGTAGCATCTCCTGCAGCGCAGTCAGCTCCTGCAGCCAATCTTCTGCTGCCGGCACATCTCCGGACTGGTCTACCGGAGGGTTGAACCTGGGATGGTGGTCATAGTTAGCAAAGAAAGGAGTCTCTTTGATGGATTCCTGCATCGCATTGTTGCAGGCAAACTCTGCCAAGGACAACAAGGACGACCAGTTGTTCTGCTGATAGTTGACAACAGGAGGACAGACAACATATGCCTGCAGCTGAGTCAGTTTTTTCAGGGAGGGAATTAGATGAATTAAACCAGATAGAGATAAACAAGGAAGATGTTCTCACATGCCTTACTAAACTAAATGTCAACAAATCACCAGGGCCAGATGGCATCCACCCCAGAGTTCTTAAGGAACTCAAGTGTGAAATTGCTGAAATTCTAGCCAAAATATATAACCTTTCTCTAAGATCAGGCACTGTACCCGAGGACTGGAGGGAGGCAAATGTAACTCCGATCTTCAAGAAAGGATCCAGGGGTGATCCAGGAAATTATAGGCCGGTTAGTCTAACCTCAGTTCCAGGCAAAGTGATGGAAACCATTATTAAAGAAAAATTACTAAGCACATAGAAGAACAGGCATTGCTGAAGGAAAATCAACATGGTTTCTGCAAAGGCAAATCATGTCTTACTAACATGATAGAATTCTTTGAGGGTGTAAATAAACACATAGATAAAGTGGACCCAGTCGATATTGTTTACCTTGACTTTCAAAAGGCTTTTGACAAAGTCTCTCACCAAAGGCTCCTAAATAAGCTCTTCAGCTATGGAATCAGGGGACAGGTCTTGTCCTGGATTGGAACCTGGCTAAACTGTAGGAAACAAAGGGTGGTAATAAATGGACACTTCTCTGGATGGAAAGAGGTGAGAAGTGGTGTACCCAAGGTTCAGTTTTAGGACCGTTACTTTTTAATTTATTCTTAAATGATCTGGATGTAGAAGTAAATTGTGAGGTAGCAAAGTTTGCAGATGACACTAAACTGTTCAGGGTAGTTAAAAATGAAACTGACTGTAAAGAGCTCCAGAAAGATCTCTCGAAATTGAGTGAATGGGCAACAAAGTGGCAAATGCATTTTAATCTAAACAAGTGTAAAGTCATGCACATCGGGGCAAAGAACCCCAAATACGCTTATCAACTGATGGGATCAAAGCTTTCTGAGACAAACCAGGAAAGGGATCTTGGGGTTTTGGTGGACAGCTCAATGAAGATGTCAACCCAGTGCGCTGCAGCAGTGAAAAAAGCAAATTCTATGCTTGGTATGATCAGGAAGGGAATTGAAAATAGGTTGGCAAATGTTGTATTGCCTCTCTACAAATCTATGGTGAGGCCACATCTGGAGTACTGTGTACAATTCTGGTCACCGCACCTCAAGAAGGATATAACGGAACTGGAAAAGGTACAAAGAAGGGCAACAAAAATGATCCAAGGGATGGAGCAGCTCCCTTATGAAATCAGGTTGCAACGCATGCATGGGATGGTCTTTCACACAACACTAGGACAGCCTTGAAAGGAAAGGGACTAATAAAGTTTTCTTCACCCAGAGGTGACTGGAACTCACTTCCAGAGGAGGTTGTGACAGCTGTCAGCCTGGACAGCTTCAAGGCAGGATTAGACAGATTCATGGATACCAAGGGAATCAGTAGTTACTGAAATGGACATCCAAGTGCCACCTCTGTGTTGATGGAGGCAGGCAGGATTTTCCCCGGGTACTGGTTGTGGGGGGTCGGGAGGGTTTTGCCCTCCTTTCTGCTAGAGATCCCTGTGTACAACTAGTGGGCCACTGTGTCACACAGAATGCTGGACTAGATGGGCTGAGGCCCGATTCAGCATGGCTCTTCTTATGTTCTTATGTTCCAGAGAATTCTACATCTTTGACCGGAGCTAAAAATAATGGCATTCTGTAAGCTGGGGAAATAACAGTTAAAGAGGCATGAAACTGATAGATCCATAACTGCAGAGACACGTCAGTGCAGTCGCTTCAGAACTTGGCTGGCCTCCTACACATGTAGCATATACCTTTTTGCTAGTGGTTGGTTGCACTCCCACCCATATGGGAAGGAACAGAGTGCATGCAATTTTACTGCTTGAGGCAAAAATCTCTGATGCAGTCTAGAAAATTGAATTGTGCTAGCAGTCATGCCTTATGAGAATCATAAGAGTGAGGCAGGATGGGTGGAGAAAGCTAGCTCTATTCAATGAGATTTTTTCTTTTTTTGTCAGGAGTGACTTAAGAAACTGCAAGTCACTTGCGGTGTGAGAGAGTTGGCCGTCTGGAAGGACGTTGCTCAGGGAACGCCTGGATGTTTTGATGTTTCACCATCCTTGTGGGAGGCTTCTCCCATGTCCCTGCATGGGGAGATGGAGCTGACAAAGAGAGGTCATCCGCACTCTCCCCAGATTCGAACCTCCGACATGTTGGTCTTCGGTCCTGCCGGCACAAGGGTTTAACCCATTGCGCTACTGAGGGATCAATGAGTATGCTAGAGGAGGGATTCAAGCAGACATCCTATTATGTCTACCAGTAGCTGCAAATTTCCATTTTCAGCTTGGGTTTGTTTAAAATTGGTGTCCATTTTCCTGATATCATAGAAATGTCAGCCTTTAATGAAGCAGAAGCTCATGGTGGCTTTAGAGCAGAGAATGTTTTGGACTACAGATATCACAATTCAATATAGCATAATGTGGCTTTTAAAAATGCATAATCAACATTATGCTGTGCTCCCTACAACCACAAAAATCAATAAAGGTTCTTATTGTTCATTATTATAATATAAGCTTCTGAATACTAGCACCTGCTTTCCCAAAAACAGAAAAATATGAACAGAACTCATGCAACCATTTTCTCTCTCCAAAGTTTATGTGGAAAGTGTCATCATAAGGTGCTGTTTCTGGCATATATTATATACAGGACGCATAGAGACATCATGTATTATCTGCTGACATGGACACATAGATATTCACACTGGGTCCAATCATTGTAAAAAGAGACTGAGGCTTGCTTCTGAGATTTTCCTCTCCTGTGCACTTTATCGACCAAAGTCTGTAAAAGTGCCCTTGGAGCCTCACTTTATAAATACAAGGGTATTAACAAACATTTGGGTCACAACTGAAGGTCACTTTAGCCCATTTGCTGCTCTGCTGTATCTGAAAGGTTTGGCTAGACTCACTTTACACTTCAGTCTTGTCGGTTGACAAGACTGTAGACACTGTTATCCAAGTTAATCCTCTTTCCAACGTCATAAACATGCCAGGAAGGGAGTATTGTTCCCAGGGAATTGTCACCACTTGTAGGATATCAAGCCTGTTGTCACTCAACAGGTATCTCAAGTCTATATGCTGTAAGTAAGGAGCAATGCTTGACACTAAAACAAAAAGAGCATTTACAGCTAGTATCATTGAAACCTTTCTAATTATTAAGTAGCATTGCCCAAAAGGAAATGATGGCTTTGCCACCACTTGAATGTCTTAATGCAAGATTAAGGGAAAGCACTATTAATCCAACTCTTTGGTGTAATCTTACATTGGTCCCACTGAAATGTATACAGTGCCTTTTCAGATCATAAAGTCTTTTTGTTGGTTGTTCACAATGATGTAATTCATTTTCTTGGAAAGTTTTGAACATTTTGAGCATATTTTACTTCCAGAGACTTTGAAAGTCACTTTGGAGAAACAGATTTTGCAGTAATCTTTTCCCTGTTTTGTGCCTCACAGGATGAAATCTGAATCAAATTTGAAGGCTCATCTTTGGCTGAAACAACTGTGAAATTTCAAAATGTTTTGATAACATCAAAAATTAACAAATTATTATTTTAATTATTATACTTTATTTATACCCCACCCTTCTCACCCCATGGCATACAATGCTGCATTACACATATCATAATATCATTATTAAACAATTAGCATATCAATTTAGCATACAGTAATAAAAATAACATATCAATTGAACAATTCAGACATAAATACAATAAAACAGCTTAAAAATAAACATTCAATCCCAACCAAAGTGTGCTGATGGAATAAGCGGCCAGAAGCAGCAGGCAACAGTTGAGTCAGGGGAACCCCAAAAATGAAAACCCGCACAGGTGTTCCAATGTCCAGATGATGGGCGATGTGGCCATTTAAGTAGCTGCGCAGTAAGGCTGTGGGGGCCATGGGATACCCCACACAGATGTTCTGGCTGCTGGGCGATGGGCGGCACGGCTGTTAAAGGAGCCACGCAGTGAGGCTGCAGGGGCCATATTATCTCCTTGAAGGCTTCTGGGTCAGCTGGCTGGAATGACGATGTGGCTGCAGGTCTCCTCAGGGCTGAGTAGGCAGCAAAGCTGGATGGCAAATACTCAAGCCCTAGGGTCTCTCCTGCAGCATGGCCCAATAAAGCTCTCCGAGGTCTCTAGGTCACTCCTCTTATGTTCTTTCCTTAGAGGCTGCTGGGTCAGCTGACTGGAATGAGAATGTGGCTGCAGGTCTCCTAGTGGATAAGCCCAGGGCTGAGTAGACAGCAAAGCTGGATGGCAAATACTCAAGCCCTAGGGTCTCTCCAGCAGCAGGGCCCAACAGCACACCATCAAGTGATCCAATATCTAAATGGAACATGACACAAGTATACATGGATATGAAAACCCTGAGCTGACTTTTGTCCTCATGATGTCCCTGTATTTCCAGTGAGGGCCCTTCTAGCCAGGCCCAAAAATGTGGTATCCAATGACACCTCTGGGAAATGCGAATTAATTCAGGACAAGTTTTTCTTAATTGTAAAGCTTGGTTTTGGGGGGGGGGGTTTAGGTGGCCCAGTACCATCCCGGTAGTCACCAGAATGGCATCTAGACATACATACACACTCACCCAGGAAGCCTGGGTTTTGGAGAGGGATGTGGGAACTCAAATCAGCACCTAAACAGGTTTTAAAATCCACTTTGGCTAGGATTTTGGTGCTGTCTGGATGTGCTCTGAGTATCACAGGTTGTCCCGGGTTAAATCAGCTTTGCCCTGCTTCAGGTAAAGTCAGGAAATGCTTGAAATTTTAGAGTATTCAGAGAAGTTTGGACAGCTGGATCAGGTCCAATTTGTGCCACTGTTCATGTGGAATATTGTCACCATCACCCTTTCCCTGCTGTCAGCAACTTGGGGGCGGGGGAGAGAGAGAGAACCTACCTGTGTTATCACACTTGCTACTTCCAGATGGCACATAGCATTGCACACTCCTGACCATTGTGAACACCCTCTTCTGGCATAAACAGAGATGCTCACGTGACCAAGAACGTGGGGAAATCTTTCTTCCTAGTCTCATGGGCAGCTTTGTATGGGATGCATGCTACAGCCAAGAGCTCTGTGGCCTCCTGGGAGTGGTCATGGTGACACAGAAGGTAGGATGATAATCCAGTGGGGCCAATGAAAACTTGGCCTGGCTGGACCACGTGGGATGTCAATCTGGCACTGCAGCGGGTTCAGCAGGCTGAGTGTGGCTGCCTCCAAGGCAAGTCCAGCTCATTTATGCCCTGGATTGGCTGTGGATTTCCTTGCCAGTGAAGACTCTTTCATGTAAAAAGTGTGAGAGAGGAAAGACTGGTATCAGATGAAGCCTAAATATTGCATTAAAACTATGATAAGCTACTATTTTTAAATGGTAAAATCTGCTTTAAAAACAAAAAAGTAGAGAGAAATCATTCATCTATATGATTTGATTTTTTCCCCCCACAGGAAAGGACCTTGATAACTGTTTCAGGAAAAGCCCGTAAATCTGGAAGATGGAAACAGGAAGCCAGACCAACTGAAACTGCACAGTGGAATGTGCCACACTTTTGGTTTAACTAAACATCTCTTACATTACTTATCAGACAATATATTGCACCCAGCTGATTGCACGGCTGTAAATTTGCTTGAAGGGCTGAACAGAGAACCATAAAGAGGTTGCTAGGTTTCCTTATTTTATTGGGTCACTAGGGGTCCAAAGAATGAGCTACTCCTAATATTTCAACTATATTCAGCCATGGATTCTCGTTAATAATCAATGGACTTACTTGTTTCAATTTCAGGGGCCCAACACACCCGCAGTGTGGTACTTGTGCTTAACAATTCAGAATCATTAAACACTGGCTAGCTACTACTTTCTTCTCTCTCCTTTAACAACCACTGATGTGCTTTAGAATTGTGTTCCCAGTTCTGCAGTAACATTCAAGACAGCAAAACTCCAATGAAAGAGAAAAGAAGAATAAATGAGGAAACTCTTCTTTGGCAGTATTGCATAGATAAATATGTCAGTTGGAATCTTGACTCAATTGTTATCAAGCACAGACCATTTAACTTGCTTTTCCCTATCTAGTTTTCCTTTAATTTGTTCACTTTATGCAGTTAGATTTATCACTTGCCTAGTCCTCAAGGGCTTACAATGTGCAACAACCTTAATAAAAACAAATTTCTCTGCAGTAAAATACAAGAGATTATCAGATAAAAAATAGATGAAAGCACTATTTAAATGATACTAAAGCAACTATAACTTATGCTCTAATGGCCCATATTTTTAAGGAAAAGAACTGCTGTACCTATTTTGTCTCTGCATTGCCTTAGGGCTAGATATTGAGGGTGCCTTATACATATTTTAGGCTTCTCTGATGACCACATCCATTAAAACAATATATAACATTCATTAGATATGTCACTGAAGCTGCTCAAATAAAGTTCACCTCAAAGAACTTTCTGACCACAAATTATTGTCAGGGTTGGATTAAAATATGTAATTGAATAATTTAGAAAACAAACCAAGATATTTGGGGCCTTTTGGGAAATAGTACCGTTCATTTCTATGCCAATAATATTTGGAGCAGGGATCGCTCAGCGCTCACCCATGTATTCATTCAAAGATTTAAATTCACTGTGGAATAAATTACTTGATGAGATTTACTTCTGAGTGGATAACATACAGAGCTGTATTGATAACCATCTATCAGGAATGCTTTGATTGTGTATACCTGAATGGCCTATGATTATATTATTCTGTCAGATATCGTTGGGTGGGGGTGACAAATAAAATGTATCATCATCATCAATTGGGAGCTGTGCACTGACACATAAAATCCCCTTCTAGCAGGGGCATCTGTTGGATTTGATTGCTGGCAAGACCCTTGTTTAACTTGGAACACATGTAGAAGGACCAACAGTAAAATCTAATGTCCATTTGCATTCCCTGTTGCTTTAGATTCCCATGCTCTACAGTGATCTTGCACGTGATATTTCAATGGCTTTATGTGCAGACATTCCCATATGAGGGTGCAAGGGTGCATTCACATCAAGGAGGGGACAAATGTATTGGTTCCATTAATCTTTCTTTCATATTTTGTTAATAACTTTTTTCTTTTTCATTTATAATGAAATTTGTAAACATTGATCAGTTTTTGCCAAATTTTCAATGATATTTACTAGGGATGTTCATCTTCACCCATATTTTTACTTGTAGTCAGAATTACTAAATGTGACTGTCATACTTTGGATGTGCCATGAAATTATGTGATTAATTGGGGAAGACAATAATGTAAAACAGAGATAATATAATGTAAATTCTCAATTCAAAGTCTGATTAAGAGCTAATTCATAAAAACTAAAGTAAATCTGTTTTATCTCACATCCAAATTTTTTCAAGTTCTTTATATTAAATTTGCAAAGAAATGTGAAAATTTTGAAAAATTCTTACCAGAAAGCCAAGTGAAATTGCACTCAGTCTGTGTGCAATTTCAGAGAGGAAGCACAAGAAGTTAAAATAACTTGACCACATGGCTAACGTATATGCCTAAGAACTAGCCCTCAGGGAGAAGTGCATGGAAACTATATTAATCATCTGAACTGGTCCTTACTTATTTCTTCAAAGCCCTGCATGGATCAAAACTGTTTGTTTATAATCTCCACGACCATAACCTTTTCTTTTCCTCCACTGAGCTCTATGTCACATCAGATAAATGTGTTCTGCCACCACACATGGCAATTTTAAGTATATCATGGCCATCCAATGTCTGTATTTTCATTTTCCCTTTCTTTTTTAAAATTCTATTGTTTGTGAAGTAGAATGAAGAAGTGCAAATATTACAGAAGTTGGCAACATCTTTTAAAGGAGGAAAACAGTAATTTCTCCCAAATGTTCAAACTGTGAGCTTTATGGTTGCATGTTGAATGCAGCTGTTTGTGTTTCATCACAGCACATATTAGGCTTGATTGACATCTCTCATTTGTGCATCTCATTGCAAGATGATTGGGAGTTTGTAATGCACTAGAAGTTTTAATGACGATACTGAACAAACATCTACAAAATGCTTTCAAAAAGAGAGTGTGACTGGCAGCCACATGAAACTGCCATTGATAGCTATCGGTCAATCATGGGCCAGTTAAGAGCTCTTCATAAAACATCACAAACGTACAAATGATTTCATAATCATATCACCTCCCTCTTTTATGAATCCTCCCCGGATTAGAATATTAAATCCTAAATCAACCAACACAGGGGTGGCATCACATAGTAGCCTTGATATCTGAGAATTAGCAGTTTGGGATCTTCTTTTCTCCTAGACTTAGCAAATATCTAAGGAAATGCAAATGGAGAAGAACAAATCAAGAGGCATAATCATTTACACTAACATGCACTGATGTGCATTAAAGACTCTATTTTGGACTATCCCTGCCTTTCCTTATTCTGGATTAAAGCCTAAAATACATACTGCATCATGTGTTTGTCATATAAACAACATGCAATGAATATGCCTTCAAATTGCATGACATTTGAATATCATTGGACCCTGCGGGTCCCTCCAACTACCGCCCAGTGTCGAATCTTCCGTACCTGGGCAAGGTGGTTGAGAGGGCAGTAGTGGAGCAGCTGCAATCCTTCCTAGATGATGCAACATGGTTAGACCCCTTCCAGTCCGGCTTCCGTTCGGGGCATGGGACGGAGACGGTCCTGGTCTCCATCACAGACCAACTCCGCTGCCAGCTCGACCAAGGCGGGTCTGCGCTGCTCGTGTTATTGGACCTCACGGCAGCGTTTGACACGGTCGACCACAATCTTTTTGATCCACCGCCTGGCCATGGCTGGAGTGAGGGGACAGCCCTTAAATGGCTGACCTCCTTCCTCCACCAGCGGTCTCAGCGTGTGAGGAGGGGTGAGGCGGTCTCCGAGGGCTCCCCATTGGTTTGTGGAGTCCCTCAGGGGCCATCCTCTCCCTCTGTTATTTAACATCTACATGCAGCCGCTTGCACAGCTGGTGCGGAGTTATGGGCTGGTCTGTCACCAGTAAGTCAATGTAGATGTGCCCCTCATCTATAACAATTTATGCTCTCACAGTCTATAATGTGCTACAAGAGCCATTGGCTTACAGATATTCCTCACTACTACAGCTATGTCTTCAAAGTCTTTCATCACTGACGGCAGTGGACCTTACTCTTAGGTGATTATTTCAATCTGATTAATTTATGTAAATATGTCCCATCCAAGGATTTTAGAGCAGCATAGAATGAAATCATTTAAGAACATAAGAACATAAGAAGAGCCATGCTGAATCGGGCCTCAGCCCATCTAGTCCAGCATTTTGTGTCACACAGTGGCCCACCAGTTGTACACAGGGATCTTTAAGAACTAGCAGAAAGGAGGGCAAAACCCCCTCACCTCACCTGCTCCCGACCCCCCACAACCAGTACCCGGGGAAAATCCTGCCTGCCTCCATCAACACAGAGGTGGCACTTGGATGTCCATTTCAGTAACTACTGATTCCCTTGGTATCCATTTCTAACAGTCTGTAACCATTTAAAAGAGGAAGTGTTAATTAAATAGGCTGCAACTGTATCAAACAATACGAAAAAGGAAGAGTTTCAAGTTCGTTTGAGAACAACTTTAAAACCATGCATATGTGCAGGTTTGAATTACATCAAGTGCCCCACTGTACCTCAATGTTCTAGCAAAAAGCCACATTTTAATCAATGCTGAAGTAACACTATTTGGTGGCAGTCACCTTTAAAGGGAAGATATTCAATAACCAATGTGACAAGGCATTTCAACAGTATATTGCTCCCATTGGTAATACACAGAGAAGAGTCCTTCCATCAAATCTCAGTCCTCTTGAAGGCATGCCTTCGCATTTCAAGATCCCAACCCATTTAGGGCTCAAGGGGCTGGTGAGAAAATATAGCGCCTTGAATCTGGACCAAAAGCTCAGTTGCAGCTAATGCAATTCCTGTACTACATGTTTTCTATATGCTCTCCCATTCAGTAGTCAAGCTGCTTCACTTTGCATCAACAACACCTTCCATGCCTTCCTGTAGTTCAGTTATCAGTATCTGAAGCTTAAAACCCCTATGCACATTTTACTGGTAATAACTATCACTGAATTAAATGACATTTCCCTTTTTTTGCAGATCTGTATAGAGCTTGCAATGTCACCTATGAAACGGTGCATAGGAAGATTCTACTGGGAAGCTCACATACCCCATGGGCCAGATGTGACTCTCCAGGGTCATTTATCTGGTCCTCATCCTAAACTTTAGACTTAGGGTCACCCTAAGTCTGAAATGATTTGAAGGCACTTAACAACAATAATCGTAATAACCTTGACTACCTCATCAGCCAAAATCAGGCCCACAGTTCCCACTGAAATACTGATAAGTTTATGATGGTTGAAACTGTTGTTCATTTAAAATTTTATATTGTTTTTATGGTTTTTTACACAATAAATAAGATACATGTAGTGTACATAGCAATTCGTTCATTTTTTTCTCCATTTTTTTCTCAACAGTCTGAGGAACCATGAACCAGCTCTGCTAAAAATGTTTGAGGAATCCTGCCCTAACCCAACCCTATTATTGTGGCGAAAATCAGTTATCCGAAGCAATGTCTTTATTATCAATCCCCACTTTATTATTAAATGACTTTTCCTCTTTGGCAATCTAGAGAGAAAGAAAGAAAGAAAGAAAATAATCTGGCTCATCTAAAGTATGTCAATAACTTTTGACAGTGTGCACTCAATCTAAACGGCATCATAAAAAATGTCAAGCAATAACTGTATTTAATGCAAAGATTAATAGGAGGTAAACTATTCATGACTCAGGGTAGCTCACGCATCCATGCGCCATTTATATCTGGTTTTTACTCAATATTAAATACCTCTGCATTCTATTTTAATTCCTGGTGGCTGTCAAAAAAAGCTGTTCTTTTAAATGTCAAGTTTTCAAAGCCAAATATAAGCACAAACTTATAGCTGCATGTAGAGATTTATATAACAGAAGATGCAACCATGTGGAGGCTTTAGAGAAATATGCAGTGTTAAGAGGAAAAGCAACATTGGCAAGAGTTTACATTCTCTTCATAGCATGATAAACCTGAAACAATTTTGTGGGGTTTGGGTGGAATGAAAGGGAAAAAGTACTAATTTTGTCAGGAATGAAACCTTTGCATTATGAAACACTGCTCTCCCAATGGTCAAGTTTCAATCCAGCAGGGAGGGTGGGGTGCTATTAACCATAATTCTTATCCAGATCTCAGTGTTCAAGGCCAGGGATCAAGTGAGTAAAGGAGGGGGGGGGGAGAATAATTGGCCATATGTACACAGCACCTGAAAGAAAATGCATCACTTAAAAAGAGAGAGAGGATTAAAGTGAATTAAGATCTGCTTATACTTTTCACACACTGAGAAATATATTAGATGAAAATGTGACATATATGACAACACATAGAAATGGCATCTCCTCCTAGTGGGGAAGACTGTCACCAAAGAGTATTTTTGCCTGCTCTGTATGATGTCTGTGTGTGAATTGTTGATGGAGAACTTCAATCTTTGTGTTTTCACTTCTTAAGGACTTTTAGCTTTAAAGCAGACATGAACTTTTCCAACAGAATGGGGGTGGCAAAGTGCCACTTTCCAGACATTATTGGACTGAGATCCCCTCTGCTCTTCACCGCCTCCATTGTAATGCCCATCCATCTCCAACTTATTCTTTCCAGCTTTCCATGTCATTGTCATTACCATATATATATTCATCGTTGTATAACTAAAACAACAACAAAACAGGATTAGAACCAGTAGATATTGCCTATTCTTTTCTCTGTCTGAGGTCAGGGCAGTAGTAATTGGGATGGAGGGAAAGGCTTTCATCTGGTTCTGGGCCTAAGCATGATGGGATTCATGCCTCTTCTTCTTTCCCTCTCAGACCAGGGCAGTGGAATTCGGAATACAAGCAGGGCTTTTAATCTGCTTCTGAGTCTAGGCATGGTGGAGCTTTTCCTGCATCTTCTTATTTGCTTCTCAGGTTAGGGCAGTGGTACTTGTAATGGAAGGAATAGCCTTTGTCTGTTGCTGGGCCCAGGCATGAGGGAGTTGTGCCTGAATCTTCTTCGCTCCCTCTGAGATCAGGGCAATGACAGTTGGGATCAAAACAACTGCCCAATTATGTTAGGCACTGGATTTTGCCCTGAACCTCTAAAAACCACCCCATTTTGTGTCTACAGCTTCTTCTTTTAGGTATCCCTTCATATCTAAGATGGATGAAAATCCCACCTCCAAAAATAAGAGTTCTGTTATCATGACATTTTGTTTCAGTCCCCAATTTCTAGCACTGTAGTACCTTAAAATTTCAGCTGGATGTTTAGGAACACAGTTTAGGTATCCAAAGGAAAAAAGTAGGCAAAGTTACAAGCAGCGTGTGAACATAGCAAACTATACATGCTTCTAAATGTGAACGGATACACCCCTGCACTGTTCTTCTACTGCATATTCATTAAGTGGCAAACAGAGAAGCACAATAACTTTCCATTTTGAAGGGGATATTTTAGATTTTGGAAAGAACTAGTAGCTAAAGCTAGGGCATGTTTTGTCCCTTTGGATAACCATTTGGTCTCAAGCCGTTTAGGTATATAATGTGGTTTTGTAATATTAGACAAATGTACATATTCTTGGAGAAAGCTCTTGGACAACAATAAAAGGTATGATAGCAATTTCCTGGATGATATGTTTAAAGAATTAATTTCATAATGCTCTTAAATGCAAAAATACAATTTCTCCAGATTTCTGATTAACTACCTTTCTTTGACCACAGGTGGTGCATAAGTTCCTGTGGGGATCATGGGCTGGATCCTCAGCTGTATTTTAGTCAGATTATTTGAAGCCACATTACTTCACATATGCCTCGTCCGATCTGTGCATTTGACCAGTCATGCATAAAGGAGGGCAATGTTTATCCACATATACTTGATATCAGCAGTTTTCCTCACTTTGCTCATATTGTTTGTGGAATGCTTAATTTCTGATTTGCAATAACTTAACTGCCAGCATTTCACAGAAAGCTGAGACATGTGGCCATGCAACATCAAAACATGATCAAGATGTTAAAAATGGTTAATAAAGAAGTATAGAGAAAGTTGGCGAGGTAATCTACAAGGAAATGTGAAGTGCATTGGAAATGCAAAAATAGTAATCACTTAAAGGGTTAAAATGGCTCAATGTTACGGAATTCCAAGATTTGTTTGGTGAGCCACAAGTACTCTTTGGCAGAGAAGACTAAAGACCTTGCAAAATTGCAATTCCCATGCTTCCATAGGAGCCTGTAGGCAACATTTATGACTTGAAGCTTGCCAAGTTTCAGAACATGTTGATCATCCACTGATTTTTAGAAATTTTCAAAAGTTTTTTTTACAAATACTTCTTTTAAAAAAACTTCAAGAGGTCTTCTCCCAAATTGTGGCACAGTGAGTCAACATGAGAAGGGCAGCAAGCCTGCCAAGTTTCAACACAATCATTCTATCCACTGATTTTAAAGTGGTTTTTTCTCAATTTTATCACGTTATTGATGTAAATCACGTTTATATCAATGAAACTTATAAGCAATGTACACTGGTCCTGTCAGAGAAAGCAGGCAAGTATGATCCTACTGATCTGACTTGCTGGATGTGGGACACAGAACTCATAAGCATGTCAGAGTTGAGAGATAATTTAAGTAAAGGGTGGTGGATTTTTTTAAAAGTGGGGGGATAAAAGAGGAGCCCAACCAGCCTCATTGGTGGAGTGGAAGTTTGTACAAAGCCGCCTGAAAAATTGTGAGGCAAAGGCAGCCTTCCTTTCCCTCTTCAAGCTGGGCTAAATGAATACGTAATGACTAAGGATGGGCATATATTTCTGCTTTATGGATGTAAAGTATGTATACCATCCTTATTTCTGAATGTTAGGTATGTAAGATAGATATACTGTACAATAGATGGACAACATGGTGTTATGGTTTGAATGTTGAATTCTGACTCTGGAGGCCAGGGTTCAAATCCCTGCTCAAACATGGCACCTCAGTGGCCAGTCCACACACTCTCAGTCTCAGAAGAAAGCAAAGGCAAACTCTCCTCCTGTTAAATTGTGACAGACTCACCAGAGAGTTGGCCTAAGCTGGCAATGACTTGAAGGCCATCAACAACATGTCACTGTCATCCAAAATCAGGTTGAATGAGTGGAAAGAAATAAGGTTATATTGAGTGCGATTTTTGAAAATGGACATCTGCAGATTGTGTCTGACTGCAAATTGTGAGGATACAGGGCAGAAATGTTAGCATCTTGGAAAGTTCATCACCTTCCATCTTTTATAAAAAGAAATATCCAACTCTAATTGCTGTGAAAATGGGTTTGAGAGTATGGACTGCTTTGTGCGTAGCCTAACAAGTTTCCACATCATCTGAAGCCTCCATAGAAGTGATTGAAACTAATTAAAAGTGATTGCTCACTACAGTCCTGGAAAAAGAATCCGCAAACTGAGCAAAACTTGGAAGAAAGGAGCACAGCTGTGTGGCTAAAAATGATGGCACCACCGACCTCGAGAAAGTGGGACACGAGGGGACCTTGTAGTGGGGAGCCACCAGGGGCATCAAGTGATGAACCCCTTCCTGCTCCACCAACAGGAAGGGTCAGTGTTGAGAGCCAGCATCTCTTCCAGGTGCTGGGTGCTCTCCCTCACAGATGGCAGCTTGCCACCAGCTCTGCCATTGCCCCTGGTCATGCCCCACTGCTTTAGGGTGGCCTGCTTCTTCTCCCTTCTGGCAGCAAGGAGACTGACATAAGTCTTGCAGCTGCTGCTATCGTGACCAGTCCCAGCCTGAGGATCCAGTTTGGTGCCTCTTGAGGTGTAACTGCATCTTAGTGGTAAATAGATGCTTTGTGTCTTTGCCCCTACTAAGTTTCACTTTGCAGTGGCCGCACACTGTGAGTGTGGGATCCTCCAGCAGCACCTGCAGGTGGTCCCAGATGGTAGACCTAGGCCTTCCAAGTCAAAGAGGTAGAGGTGCAGCCTCATCACCTACATGTCATTCATCCCACCTACTGTCAGCTGTGGGTGCACATCCACATGTAGAAAATCTTGGGTTTGAGGAATGGGGTTAAGGAAGCACCCTTCCTGGGACCCTTTCCTTTCTTCCCTTCAAGGGAGCCTGGGTTTGAGGAATGGGGTTAAGGAAGCACTCTTCCTGGGACACTTTCCTTTCTTCCCTTCCAAGAGCCTGGATTTGAGAAACGGGGTTAAGGAAGCGCCCTTCCTGGGACCCTTTCCTTTTTTCCTTTCAAGGGGGCCTGGGTTTGAGAAACAGAGTTAAGGAAGCATGCACCATGTACTCCTGAATAGAAGGGCAGAAACCACGTGGGTTGAAAAAGTGGGATGTTGGGGATTCTCCATGCCAAATTACCAGTTGGAGGGTCTGCAAGGACCAAGCATTAGGAAGAAGGTGGAGACCAGTACTCTCTGTACCATATCTGTCAATTTTTCTGCAGTTGCTATCTTCTGCCATGAAGTTATTATATGACTCATTCATCAAGCTTTCCCATATCTCGTTAAAGACAGATACAATTTCACTGAATTAAAGATAAAGAAAAATGAGATGATAGAGAGCCAAGGCCTTGAAGTAGTACACCTGGTCAATGAATGGAGCAGGAAGAATCCTTCCCCCTGTGGTAAGATGTGTTTTATTTCTTATCTAAATTATTGTAACTGTTTGTGCATTTGCATCTATGATGATACATTTAGTTTTTACATATGCAATTTTTGTGAAAATCTGTCTTTTGGGGAGTGGAGATGAGCAACATGCCCACATAGTCCAAGATGGATTGTCATAATACATTATTCATGAATTCCTTCATTCAGGAAATGTATACCCTGCCTTTTAGGCTGGAAAGGGACCACAGGGATCATCCAACCCTTGTTGTACTGAAATAGACAGCTAATACATTCCTGAAGAATGACCATCCAACTTTTCTTAAAGACCTGAACAGAAAAAGAATCCACTCTCTTCTGAAGCAGGCTACTCAACTGTCAAATAGCAATTACAGTCAAGATAGTCTGCTTAGGGTTAAGTAGAATGAATAACTATCTGGTTGGTTTATAAAAATGTGGAAAACATAACAAAATCCTTTCTATTTCCTCCACTTACTTGCAAGATACAGCAGAATATAAATAAAGTATTTTTACTATCATCATCATCATCTTCATCATGGCAGGACTGCGCTGAGTTGGGACCAGGTGGTCTTTTGTGATATTTCATTTCATTTCATTTCAATATATCATTTGATGAGTCACTCTCCACTGGAGTGCTCTGAGCGACTTACACAGCAATAAAACAGCAAACATATCAACGATAAATCACAAATTAAAAGCTTTGACGAAAAGCCAAGTTTTGAGAGCTTGAGAGAAGGACCGCAAATCAGGTATAGCTCTAATGTTTGGAGGTAAGGAATTTCACAAGGTTGGGGCAAGAACCGAGAAGGCCCTGCGTCTCGTGGAGTCCAGGCCTTCCTCCCTAGGACCGGGAACAAACAAGAGGTTTTCTTGAGCTGATCTTGGTGGTCTCTGATGACAAGTATGTGAGAGACGATCTCTGAGGTATTTAGGGCCTTGACCATGGATGGCCCTGAAAGTCAGAACCGGTGTCTTATAGGAAGCCCGATGTTCAATTGGGAGCCAATTGAGGTGTTGTAAGACTGGAGCTATGTGATGTCTCATTGGAAGAAGGGGAAACAGGGAGATCTCCCCCAAGTAATAATATTCCCCTTGGGATGCAACCATACAATGATACTTGGCAGAGGACAGAATTTATGTACTTTCTTTTCTGCTGTCAGGTGTAGGGAACATACAATTGAATGAAGCTAGTAGGGAGCTGGGGAAGGAGCATATGCCATCAAACTTCTCCTTCTCCAACTGATCTTCCTCTTATCACAATCTAAAACCCAACGTTCAATAAGCTTTTAACATTAGGAAGAATTGTCTGATGGCACAAGCTGTTTGACAGTGGAATAGATTGCCCTTATGGAGGGACTTAAAACAAATGTCAAATGGCTATCTTTCCTGAGTGTTTTAGCTGTGCATCAGAGGCAATTGAATAGATGGCTCTTGTAATCTAATTGCATCATCCCATGCTTTTAATAATTTAGGTCTTCCATTGGTTTTTCCCCCCTCCTTGCAAATTGATCATAGTACATCAGAATAGCAAGGAATTTCTCATTATCTTGTGTGACAAAGTATGTTGTAACAGCAAATCAACATTTCTCTAATGTAGTATCTGCTTTCCTGAAATAGGAATAAGAAGAAGGCCCCTTTCTTTCTATTCGATACTCTTTAAGATTGTTTGGTTGTTGCAAATATCTCAGGTCAGGTTTCGCCTTAAGAGTCTTGTATCTGTTCGTAGTGGAAGCTTGTGCACATTGGAGAATGCTTATTTTGAACTGGAGATGTTTATTTCAAAATCTTATTCATCCATAAAGTAGACTGGGAAACTTTTGACCAGCCATTGTTGCTTAGAACAATTTACCACAGACAGCTGTTGGAGGAAAAATAGAATACAAATAGAAAAGTGTTCACCGTGACAATACATTTGGAAGCCTTTTGTCAGTTGAAATATGCCATGAAATATACATTGCAAAAGACATTAGATAAATGCAAAAGACAGGAAAAAATCAAGAAAAAAATAAGCCATGTTTTCACAGATATTCCTGAGTTGTTTTCAGTGGTGGCTTTGATTTACCAAAAAAGCACTCACGTAGTTTGTGACACCTCATTTTCATGTATTTCTCTGCTCACTCAAGTGAATCCACTTTCATTTATTTATTTATTGAACTGATAGCTTGCCTTTCTCCTGAGATGACATTAAATGTAGCTTAGACTTTTTTTTAAAGATTAAGCTAATATATTAGTTTATAAAAGCTATACAAAACTTAAATAACAATATTATTCCTAATGGTGAAAAACAGTTTAAAACATTTAAACATAATTACTAGTAAGAGATTAAAAATACAACACATCATCACTTCGCATGCACATTACTGCTCCATGATTAAAATTCAATGGCCTGCCTGAACAAAAACATATTTTCTTACCAAAAGGGAGAGGGAGAGTAGAAAGAGGGCCAACAGCCTGAGAGCAGCCATTGGGAAGGCTCTTTCCAGAGACCTGACTAAATCACCCATGGAGATGCTGGTATTTTGGGGGGGGGGGATTTGCCTGCAGAATATAAACCACAATGAGGGGCTGGTAATAAAATTATTATAATTATTAAAACTGCAAGCTGATTTGCATAAGACAATATCAGATAGTCTGGATGAAAGTAGGCCTGCGTGCCTGACATGAATGGTGCTTGTTGCACTTACTGTTGTGAAGCCTGTGCGCCTGGCATGAATGGTGCTTGTTGCACTTTATACTGTGAGGCCTGTGTGCCTGACATGAATGGTGCTTGTTGCACTATGTTTACAAGTGGGAGCATGCCTTCCACTCTTTTTTATTATACTGTTGATATGTTATTTATTCATATTGCTAGTTGCAATAAACCTGTTCAATTTTCTAAATTGGCTGGTTTGTTCCCTCCTCCTTTACCTTAGCTCGGTAAGTCTTCATAAGTGTGCATTCACAGAGCCCTCGAAGAAGAATGGTAGGTTACATACCTGTGACCATCTTTCTTCGAGTGGAGCTCTGTGAATCCACACGAACCCGCCCAGCCGTCCCCTCTATCTCAAACCACCCTTTTCCTAGTTGCAATTGTGGCGTAGGAATGGGGTGGGCGCGCATGGAGGCGCCTTTTATGCCCCCCGGGCCGGCTGGGCGGAGCTACCGCCAAAACTTTTCAAACTGGGAAGTTTCCATTGGAAGCCCACGCTGGCGCGCAAACTTCATAAGTGTGGATTCACAGAGCTCCACTCGAAGAAAGATGGTCACAGGTATGTAACCTACCAGTATCCTTCTCTCTCTACTGGCCCCTAGTGGCCTCCGCCCATGAAATGGAACAGTACCTCCAGTTCAAAGCAGAAAATTTGGATTTTATATAGCAGTGTAGAAGGGGCCTCAGTCCTATAACCAGGTTTGAACTTCATTTAGGAACACCTGAAGCTAAGAGGTCACCACATACCCTAGAAGCTCATCCCAAAAGGCATATAGGAAGCTGATAGATTTTTCTCCAATATGGTGATGTCCAGAGAGAGTTTTATTTTAGTGGCCTTATCACAACATCTTTTAGGCAAGATGGAAACTTTCCTTGCTGTAATGAGCTACTCCCTTATCTGCTAGCCTTTGAAACATGCAGATGCTGCAGCACAGAAGTATCATAGATTCATAGAACCATAGAGTTGGAAGAGACCCTGTGGGCCATCCAGTCCAACCCCCTGCCAAGAAGCAGGAAAATCGCATTCAACACACCCCTGACAGATGGCCATCCACCCTCTGTTTAAAAGCCTCCAAAGAAGGAGCTTCCATCACACTCTGGGGCAGAGATTTCCATTGCTGAACAGCTCTCACAGTTAGGAAGTTCTTCTTAATGTTCAGGTGGTATCTCCTTTCCTATAGTTTGAAGCCATTTTTCCTCATCCTAGACTCCAGGGAGAATACAAGCTTGCTCCCTCCTCCCTATGACTTCCCATCACATATTTATACATGGCCATCATGTCTCCTCTCAGCCTTCTCTTCCAAAGGCTAAATACACCCATCTCTTTAAATCGCTCCTCATAGGGCTTGTTCTCCAGACCCTTAATTATTTTAGTCACCCTTCCCTGGACATATTCAAGCTTGCCAACATTTCCCTTCAATTGTGGTGCCCAGAATTGGACACAGTATTCCAGGTGTGGTCTCACCAAGGCAGAATAGAAGGGTAGCATGGCTTCCCTGGAGCTAGAGACTATATTCCTATTTATACAGGCCAAAATTCAAAATCCAGTGGCGTTTTTAGCTGCCGCATCACATTGTTGGTTCATGTTTAACTTGTTGTCCATGAGGACTCTAAGATCTTTTTCACATGTACTGTTGTGAAAACAGAAGAAAATATGGTTTGGAAAACATGCAACTTCCATGTGAATGGAGCAGTACATCAATGCCACATCTTTATCTAAACTTCCAAGGAGCTATTTAAAATACTGAGGTTATTTTGGGAATGGGGACCAGCTTTTTGGATACCTCCCCTAAATGTGGATTAAACCCTGGACTGGAATCATCACCCCACTGACACTGAGCCATGAGATATCAGTGTTGAAGAATGGTGATAGTGTGGAAGTGCTAAAAGTGGATTGCCTTGACACTATTCTTTAGGATAATTCCATCCATTTTGTCTTTCTTGGCATGACTTCTAACAAGAAGGTCCCAAAAAACTGGTATTTCAGCAACTGCGGTACTTGGTGGTTTAGGAGTCACGTGAAAAGGCTTCCCATTTAATATTGGTTATCTTTCAATAAACAATGGGCTGCTGCTGTTAGGCAGAGAGGTTAATTGTCTAAGGCTAACAGATTATGAAGAGATCTTTGAAGCAAGTAAACAGCGGCTCTGAAACAATAGAGTCCACTTTATTGCCAGATGACTAACTCCTAAGGTCAATTATTCTCACTAAAGAGCTGTGTAAATTTGAAGTACTGTGTAAAAAGAAAAGCCCTTCACACACAAAAACGATGACAAACGGGACAATTGCAATGCCTTTTTACCTGGAATTATTGTGTTCCCTGTCAAGTCTTCTTTTAGAAGCATGATCTCCAGTTTCAGGCTGAGCTCTTACACTTGTGAATTGTTACTTACACACACACACAATTCCATGTTCTCTCACTGCCTGACAGCCATCAGGCTTCTACCACTGCACTTACTGGGGTAAGATGAAGAAGGGGTGAGTTATTTCAAACCATGGAGTTAGAGCTAGTTTTAGCTCAGTTCTGGAGGCAAGGAGAAATGAGGGTGTGCTCTTGAATGCGGTGCACCCTTCTTTCCTTTCCCCGGGAAGCCTAGAACAATTGGACATTTTTCCCACTCTCTTTTCTCTCCAACAGTAAGAAACATAGTAGAAGGGGTCCCACCTGAGGCTTGGCATGTATGTAAAAAATCATATATTCTTGGAAGATGAAGATGAGTTGGTATGATGTGTCCTTCTATATGGATACCCCTGACCAATAAAACAAAACCAAAATTTCAGGACTTAGTTCTCTGAGAAAGTTAAAGCTTTTTGGTACAGTGGCTACAATCTCTATATGTCCATACTGCAATGTTGTGAAGTTCTTCAGCAACAGTGCAAGTAGTCCAGCCCTGGATAATGTCACCCAGTTGAAAACATAAACAACAGGCTTCCGGTTCCGGTCCAATGGCGAACTGACGGGCTCCCGCTTAGCTCCGGGGGTAACGAGTCTGTACAGGTAGAAAAAGAGGTCTAGTACCTCTCCCAAGCGAACGAGCCTAGTTCGCGAGGGTCGCAAAGCTGCACACCAGCCGTGAGTGGGCAAAAGGTGACCCCCCCTCAAGGGAGGCCACCCAAGCCGGCGATCGGCAGCAGCGGACGCGGCCTGTGGACTCGCCAAACAGGCCTAGGCTTGATTGTGTTCTGCCGGACCGGTTCACCAAGATCTTCCCGGGTGAGCAGAGACCCAAACACCAAGTGGCAAATAGGGAAAAAGAACGGAGCCTGCGACCCGAGCGCCTGAGAGGAGCCTCAAAACCGAGAAACCGAGGTGATCTCGCGATCCGGAGAGGAGAGGCCCGAGAGGGACAGCCACATGTGGAGCCGAGAGCCGAGAGCCAAGCAACAAGCAACAGCGGCGGCGGCAGCGGCGGTGAAGTCAGACGAGGTAGACGAGACGGAGAGGGGGTTAGAGGGGACGAGAGAATAAAGACGGAGGACGGAGGACGGAAGCGAAGGAGAGCGACTGAGAGAGGAGAGAGGAGAGTGTAAAGAGAGCCAGTGCTGTGATCCGAAATCTAGCCTGGTAGGAGATCCCCCTCCCCACCCTGACAAGGGAAACAAGGGTAAACAAGGGAAGATAAAGACAAAGCTTTGGGAAGGGGGGGCTTAAATCCCTAGCCCAAACTCCAATAACTCCAAACCCCAACACTCAAGCGCCAAAAGGCTTGAGGGCAGCGGGCAGCAAAAGATAGCTAAAGGGAAAGCTCACCGGTGTAAGTCCAGCGGACCGCAGCTCCGTGGTGACCTTGAAGACGCTGAAGACGCCATCTTGGGGAAGGAAAGGGAGAAAGAGCCTCGAGGGGTGGGGCCAGGAAACAGTCAGGTGAACAATCGAGCAGCTACCACAAGAGGGCAGCAGAGGACTGAAGATTATATCTAACACATTGACTGAAGACTGAGGCAAGCCCGAAAACATAACAAAAATAAAGGAATAAAAAGAACTGTAAAACCAAGCCGAATACCTGGCTCAGTAAAGAGCCCCCATTAAAGACAGGGGACAAAAAGCGCCATCAACCACGGTACAGCTGGCAGAGGAGCTGCAAAGTGACAGAGACCAGAGACCAGAGACCAGTGGCCAGCAGAAGCGGGAAGAACCTGGGAGCCCTTAGAGAGAGTCAAGAGAGCAGCCCACCCAATCACCCTATAAGGTGAGATTAATCTCCCCTCCCCCCCGCGCCATCTCCCCACTCCCCCCACTCATCTAGAACAAAGAAGATAAATAAATAAATAAACAATCTAATAAACATCTGCCTGATGAAAATGTCGTTCGCCAAAGGTAAACCTGAGACCTCTAGAGACCTACAAAAGGACAAAAAAACCCCTGGGAGGAAAGAGTCCGCACAGGGAGAGCTAACGCTGGAAGACCTTTTTGGAAATGCTTAAACTATCGAAAAACAGGACGATATTGCTAGTAAACAAGAAGACGGAGAAAAATGCTAAAGGATCAGGAAAAGCTGCTAAAGGACCAGGAAACCTTGATAAGAGATGAAATGGCCAACCTAAATAAAAACTTGAGAGAGGACATGACCAAGATTCAGGACCAAATGTCCAACATGCAGGAAGAAATTAAAGAGGTGAGACAAAAAGGGGAACAAATGGATGTCAAACAGAAAAAACTAGAGGAGCTCTACACGGAGAAAATGAAGAACTTGACACAAATGACAAAGCGTCTGGAAGATCAACAGGAGTTATTAGACTTCAAGGAGAAAGAATATCAGCTACGCTTTCGAAACGTGGAGGAGGAGGATCAGGAGGACGTGAGAGAGGTGATAACAGACATCATAATGAACCTCCTTCAACTACCAAAACAAGCTGCTGAGCAGGAGATAGACAGGACATACCGTTTGACAACAAACTTTTCAAGGAGAAACAAAGCCATTAGAGACATCCTGGTTTGTTTCAACAGAAAGAAAGTAAGAGATGACGTGCTTAGAGAAGGGAATAGAAAAACAGTAACATACAATAGAAGGAAAGTTATGATCTTAAGAGAAATTCCCTTCTCGATCATGTCCAGGAGAAAAAAGTACTATTTTCTGACGGAGCTGCTCAAGGAGATTGGAATTAAATATAGGTGGGAAAGGAGGGAAGGCCTGATGCTCACGTTCAAAGGCTCACGCCACTGGATCACCACAGTGGAGAAAGCGGAGGCGTTTCACGACAAGCTGATGAAAGAAAAAGATCTCCAGAAGGGCAAGCTACCGGGAGAGGGGAAGGAGTGCGAACCAGTGGCGGACAGTGACGAGGAAGCAGCAGGAGAGGGGGGTGAAATGAGTCCGAAAGCCAACAAGTCCAGGACCCAACGACAAAAAGAAAAGCTGGAATGGACAATGACAACTCGAAACCACAAAGAAAAAGAGTTAAGGAGCTTCTCTTATGGATATTAAGATTTATTCGAATAATGTTAATGGGCTAAACAGCCCCCATAAGAGGAAACGGGTCTTTAACCATATTCGCAGAAACAAATTTGACCTGGTAAATTTACAGGAAACCCACATCAGGGGAAAAGATATAGCTCTTCTTGAGAGAAGCAATCTGGGCAAATTGTACCATTCGGTTATTGAAAAAAAAAGAGGGGGAGTAGCTATATTTGTAAAAGAATCGCTAAAGTCGAGTCTTGCTTTTAAAGATAAGGAGGGGAGGTTTGTCGGAGTTTACTTGGATTGGGGCCAGAACACAATACTATTATGTAATTTATATGCCCCAAACGGGCCAAAGGTTAAATTTTTTAAATCCCTAAAGAAGTGTATTGCAAATTGTGTCTTTGATGAAATTATGTTGGTCGGCGATTTCAACGGGGTGATGTCCACTCTAGATAGATCAGCAAGGGAAAGAAAAAAGAAAGAAACCCAAGAAGGGCAACTCCCCAAAGAGGTAAAAGAGATTTTTAAGGATCTAGGGGTGAAAGACGTCTGGAGGGAACAAAACCCGGGGGTGAGGGACTATACATATTACTCTGGAAGGTTCCAATCTTGGTCTAGGATTGATTTGCTTTTTGCGTCCGCTATGGTTTGTATAAATGTTAAAAGAGTATCCATTGAGACAAAATTGCATTCTGACCACTGCCCTCTGGTTTTCCAAATAGGCAAGAAAAAAATACAAAAGAGGTGGAGACTTCAGGATGACCTCCTGAAAAGAGAAGAACAGACGGGCAGGTACAAAAGCATACTCAAAGAATTCTTCCACCTAAATGTAGACAAAGAGACAGCGGATGAAGTGGTATGGGACGCCAGTAAGGCGGTCATCAGAGGCCACTTCATCCAACAGAGTAGCATCAGAAAAAGATTAAAAAACAAGCTGGAATCGGAGCTGATTTCAGCAATTAACACCCTAGAATCACAGTTGAAGAGGGACCCGAAAAATCAAGAGATCAGGAAAGAATGGAAGTCTAAAATAAAACAAAAAGAATTCCTAGACCTAGAAAGGATTGAAAAAAACCTCAAATTTTTAAAACAACAAAACTTCCAAAATGCAAATAAACCGGGAAGTGGCTTGCGGCTAAAATTAAACAAAAGAAAGGGAGGAATGTGATAACTCAAATAATTGAAGGTGGCAGAGTATATAATGAGGATAACCAAATTCGAAATCAATTTCAAGGATTTTATGAAAAGCTGTATGCCTCGGATAATATAAAAAAGGAGGAGATCCAAAATTATCTGAACGAGAAAGGCATTCAGAAAATAGATGAAGATCAAAGAGAGGCCCTAAATAAAGAAATATCTAAGGACGAAATAAGGAAGGCAATTAAAAACTTGAAAAACAACAAGTCTCCGGGACCAGATGGCCTTACAGCCAAATATTATAAAAAGTTTGTCGAGGAACTTACTCCTCACCTCCATGTAGTAATGAATAAGGCCTTAAAAAATCAGGTGATTCCAGACTCATGGCGGGAGGCATATATAACATTAATCCCAAAGGAAGGGCTGCCTCCGTCCGACATGAAAAACTATAGACCAATTTCGATCCTAAATTTGGATTATAAATTATTCGCAGCAATATTGGCAGAAAGGACAAAGGGATTTTTAAATACATGGATAAAACCAGATCAAAGGGGCTTCCTCCCTGGAAGGAGCGCCAGAGACAACATCAGAATACTCCTGGACTCCATAGAATATTATAGGAAAAAGGTACAAAACAAGGTGGCCTTCCTCTTTATAGACGCCGAGAAAGCCTTTGACAGGTTAAACTGGGATTTCATAATAATGTTAATGAGAGAATTGGACATAGGCTCAAATTTTTTAAGCGCAATACAAGCTATATATTCAAGGCAAACGGCAAAAATTATAATAAATGGAGAAGAATCTAAATCCGTTAAGATCTTAAAAGGTACGAGACAAGGCTGCCCTCTCTCCCCGTTACTATTCATCCTAGCCCTCGAAATTTTGTTGGAATCCATAAGGTCAGACAAGTCTCTAAAAGGCCTGGAGCTAAGAAATGGATCTTTCAAGGTCCGCGTTTTGCGGACGATCTTGTCTGTATGGTAGAAAACCCGGAGGAAGATATGGAAAGATGGTTAGAGCTAGTCAGATGTTATGGAGAAGTAGCGGGGTTTAAAGTTAATAAACAAAAGACCAAAATAATTGTCAAAAATGTCTCCCAAAGGGAGAGAGAGACCATTCAGGCTAAAACGGGCATTGAAATTGTAAACAAAATAAAATACTTGGGGATAACCATTACAGCAAATAATATCAACCTAATTCAAAATAATTATGAACATTTATGGAAAGAGGTGAGGGGGAAATTAGAAAAATGGAAATCTCTGAACCTATCTTTGCTGGGAAGAATCTCCTAATAAAAATGAGTATACTGCCCAAGATGATCTTCGTATTAGAAACCTGCCTATCCTGAAAAATGACAAGATACTTTCAGTTTGGAAAAGGGACCTCGCTAACTACATTTGGGGAGGCAAAAGGCCAGGATTAAGTGGACAAACATGATCGATGAAAGCTCCAGAGGGGGATTGAGCGTTCCTGACCCCACAAGTTATTATGAGGCGGCGGCCCTGGATTGGGCCTGCGAGTGGGCCACTCTAGAGGATAACCGACTCCTAGCCCTAGAAGGCCATGAGCTCCGAGTGGGTTTGCATGGATACATGCAATATGACAAAACAAGGATAGAAAAAGATTTCAGGGACCATGTCGTCAGGAGGGGATCCTAAGAATTTGGCTCAAATACAAAGATAGACTCTATAGAAAAACACCTCTTTGGATATCTCCAATGGAAGCGTTCCATCGGAGACAATACGGAAAAAAAACTTGGCTAAGCTACGCGTCACTCTAAAGAGGAGAGAGGGAGAGTGGACCTTAAAGGGCTTTACTGAAGTCAGGAAATGGATAAAGATATAAACTGGTACCAATATGCCCAAATAAAGAGCATCTTTCTTAAAGATAAAGAGAGGACTTTGAGACAAAACCAAACTTTTGGGACCAGGTGATGGTGAAAAAACAGAAAAGAATCAGTAGGTTGTATAAAAAAATTCTAGAATGGCAAACACAAGAAGAACAAATAAAAGAGTGTATGTTGAAGTGGGCGCAAAACATAGGACAACAGATCCCCTTAAAGAACTGGGAAAGAATTTGGAATGTCCATCTAAAATACACCTATGCGTATGAACTCAAAGAGAATATAATAAAAATGGTGCATAGATGGTACCTAACCCGAGGAAAATAGCCAGCTATAATAAAAACTATTCCAACAAATGTTGGAAATGTAAGGCTGAGGAGGGAAACTTTTACCATCTTTGGTGGGGGTGTGGGAAAATAGGCAGGTTCTGGAGGGGGTGCATAAGGAACTCCAGGGGGCGTTGAAGCTGAAGCTAAGATTTAGACCTGAAGCATACCTCTTGGGGATGGCTGGGCGGGAGGTCGAGACTGACAAAAATAAAGAAAAGTTGTTTGTGTACTGTTCCACAGCGGCGAGACTCTGTTTGGCTAAACGATGGAAGTGTGAGGAACTACCATCGCTAGAAGACTGGAAAGCCAAAATCCACGACATAATGAAAATGGACTGCCTATCACAGGCCATGGATCCTGATAACAAGACAAAAGGACCGACTGGTCCATGATAACAGACTATTTGAAAGACTGTAAGAAAGAATGGACCATGGTGTAAGGACTAATCAGAGCCACCAGAAACCAACATATCCTCTCAGGGGGCCTTAGGTTGGGTGCAAAGAACCCGCCACGAGGATGGACTAAACAATAGGCACGAGGCAATCTAGCCTAAACGAAGAAAACGGGGTCCGCCGCTCGAGACCAGGGGGGCAATGTCTGTGTTGGTGTTTTTTAAGGGGGGTACGTGGGAGGAGGGGGGACACTTTTTGTTATATACTGTTATGTCATTGTCTGTATGTCTTTTTTAATTGCAAAACTCAAATAAAGAATATTATAAAAAAAAAAAAAAACATAAACAACTAAGAGCTGTTCTGGATAAGATCCAGCATTCTGTTTACACTGTAGCCAACCAGATGTTCATCGGAAAACAATAGATGAATACCTTTCCATTAATACTGTCTAGCAGATGGCATACAGAGGCATAATGTCTGTGATAGTCAGGCAAAGGCATAATGGCTATTAGCCACTTACAGCCTGAACCTTTATGAATTTGACTACTCATTTCCGAAGCTCTCCAAGTTGGTGTCCATTATTATATTGTATGCTGGTAATTTTCAGAGCTTGTATGTAACTCGTTCTTAACCACTGGTGGCTAGTAATTAATTCTTCAATAATGTTTTAATATATGCATTTTATTGTATGTATTTGTGTTTTAACTGTGTTGTGCTATTCCTTGAGCCATGAGGAGAAGTGGGCAACAAATTATTACTACTAGTAGTACTGGTAGTGCTGCTACTAAGGGTACATCTACACTGTAGATTAACACAATTTGAAACTACTTTAACTGCCATGGCTCAAGGTTATGGAATCATGACAGTTGCACTTTTCAAGGTCTTTAGCCTTAACTGCCAAACAGTCTTGGTAGAGTCTCATCAAACTACAAATCCCAGGATTACACAGCATTGTGCCGTGACAGTTCAAGAGATGCCAGACTGCATTAATTCTACAGTGTAGATGTGCCCTGAATTATATTAGTCTTAGTTTTTTCCACCAAAATAGAGTAGACCAACTGAATGTTGAATGCTGAGTTAATACAAAGGTAAATATTATTGATTTACCTACTCTACCTTACAATAGGATTTAGGTCCATACTTTCAATAATCAATTCTGCTTTGATTATTTTATTATTTACCTTGTTAATTACAAAAAATCACCAATTACTTTGATTATTTTACTATTTACTTTAATAATTTTAATAAGGACTTAGATTACTTTAATGGCTGTGCTAAGGAGAGAAGTAGTGTTTTAAATGTGACTTCAGACTGTGTATCAGGCTCTATTGTGAGTATGGCAATGACAATAGGATGTGTTTTCATCAATGGCTTGCAGAATGCAGATTTTTAAAAGTCAAATAGGTAGATGCTTTGGAGAAATATGAAAATTAAGAACTACTTTAAAATTATAACTAGTAGCAAGTGTTTTGGAGGCATGGGACTTGCAACCAATTATTTTTTATAATTAATTTCCCAATTACTACAAATTGCAATGTATGTACCATGCCACGAAGTATTTGGTTCTACCTGCTTTCCGTGTCTAAACTTTTAAAAGCAGGTAGAACCTCTCTCGGCATTACTTCGCGACGAAGATTCAGGAAGGACTCATCCCACGCTTTTTACAAGCGCGTTGATGACTAAAAGGCCAATCTGAGATAGGCAAGTTCGGTTGCAGAAAGCGCAGCAGAAAGTCTCCTTGGGTGATGTTTTTTTTCCAAGTTGCGGTTCTTTCTGCGTTGTCGTTTCTCTTCGAGACCCATTCGGCGTGTCTTCTCGAAAGAGGCCGCAGCATTGTGGATAGTGCTTCTCCATGCCTCCCGATGTGAGGCCAGGGTGGACCATTGTTGGTGATCAATCTGGCCAAGCCTGAGATGTTGTTTCAGGAGTCCTTATATCTCTTTTGGGGCGCCTCTCTTGCGCTGACCCGTGGCGAGTTCACCGTAGAGTAGTATCTTTGGGAGGCGGTGGTCCTCCATCCTAGAGACGTGTCCTGCCCAGCGCAGCTGTGTTCTCAATAGCATGGCCTCAATGCTGGTGATCCCTGATTGCTCAAGGACAGCAACATTCGTCACATAGTCGGTCCAGTGTATATTTAGGATTGTGCGAAGACAGCGCTGATGAAAGCGCTCGAGGAGTCGTAGGTGTTGGCGATAGGTGACCCATGTTTCAGACCCATAGAGGAGAATGGACAGTATGATAGCTCTGTACACACTGATTTTGGTGCTTTGTCTCAGGTGCTTGTTGCTCCAGACTCTTTTGTGAAGCCTTCCGAATGCACTATATGCCTTTGATAATCTGTGATCTATCTCTTTGTCAATCTTGGCGTCTGAAGAGATGATGCTTCCCAGGTAGGTGAACTGCTGAGCGGACTTAAGCACAGATGTGCCTATGCTGGCGTGAGGATGGTGGTGTTCTTCCTGTGGTGCGGGCTGGTAGAGGACTTCTGTTTTCTTCAGGCTGACTTCCAGCCCAAACAGCTCTGCAGCTGTTGCAAAGCAGGATGTGAGGCGCTGCAGGGCTGCTTCTGAATGGGCGACAAGGGCAGCATCGTCAGCAAAAAGTAGCTCACGGACTAGATAGTTTAGAGTCTTAGTGCGAGCCCTCAGGCGGCTTAAGTTGAACAAGCTACCATCAGTACGATAGCGTATATATATGCCGTCTTCTTCTTGTAGGTCTGCCATAGCCCTTTGGAGCATCATGCTGAAGAAGATTGTAAATAGGGTTGGTGCAAGAACACAACCTTGTTTCACTCCATTAGTTATGAGAAAGGGCTCCGAGAGAGCATCGCCATATCTGACTTGACCGTGCTGGCCCTCATGTAACAGGACAATCATTTTGAGGAACTTGGGGGGACATCCTAGACGTTCAGGATCTGCCACAGACCTTTCCTGCTCACAGTGTCGAAGGCTTTGGTGAGGTCGACAAATGTTACATAGAGTCCTTTGTTCTGCTCTCTACATTTCTCTTGCAGTTGTCTAAGGGCAAAAACCATATCTGTGGTGCTCCTATTTGCTCTGAAGCCGCATTGGCTTTCAGGGAGAAGTTCTTCTGCAATAGCCGGAACTAATCTGTTCAGGAGTATCCTTGCAAGGATTTTTCCAGCAATGGAGAGCAGTGTTATACCTCGATAGTTTGAGCAATCGGTTTTGTTCCCTTTTTCTTATACAGGGTGATGATAACTGCATCTCGGAGATCTGATGGCAGTTCACCTTTTTCCCAGCAACTCACAAGGAGCTCGTGGAATTTAGCATGCAGTACATGACCTCCCTGTTTCCAAGCTTCAGGTGGGATTCCATCGATCCCGGCTGCCTTGCCATTTTTCAACTGCTGTATGGCCTCAATGGTCTCTTCCGAGTGGGAGCTGTGTCCAGTTCATTTTTCATTGGTTGTTGTATCATGTGTTGGATAGCTGAACCTTGGACTACTCGGCTGGCATTAAAGAGACCCTGAAAATGTTCAGCCCATCGGTTCAGGATGGAGGTTTTATCAGTAATTAGTGTTTGACCATCTGTACTGTATAAGGGGCTTTGGACCTGATAAGTAGGTCCAAACACTGCTTTGAAGCTTCATAAAAACCTCTGTGATCACCGAGATCTGCACAGCGTTGTGTCTTTTCTGATAAATCAATCCACCACTTGTTCTGGATGTCTCTGAGTTTTTGTTGGAGTTTACTACATGCGAGACGAAAGGCTGCTTTTCTTACATGGCAAGATGGCTGGGCGAGGAATGCCTGGTGAGTGGTTCTCTTCTTTGCCAACAGCTCCTGGATCTCTTGGTTGTTTTCATCAAACCAGTCTTGGTTTTCTTAAGGGAGAATCCTAGGGATTCTTCAGCAGACTACAGGATACTGTTTTTGATGTGTTGCCAGGCGCTGTAGGAGAAGAATCTGTAGGGTGGACTTCAAGTTTTGCTTGCAGATTTACCTGGAAGTTGTCTCTCACAACAGCCTGTTGAAGACTGTTGACTTGGAGTCTCCTCTTTAAGATGCCACCCCTCTTAGGTTTGAGCTTAAGGTGTAGATTTAGTTTACATCTTACAAGGCGATGGTCTGTTTGACATTCTGCACTGGGCATCACTCGAGTATGACGGACATCACGAATGTTTCTCTGGCGCACTAAAACATAGTCAATGAGGTGCCACTGCTTGGATCGGGGATGCATCCAGGTGGTCTTCAAGCTATCTTTCTGCTGAAAGATGGTGTTTGTAATAGTCAGCTGCTGTTCTGCACAAAACTCTAGCAGAAGGCGCCCATTATCATTACAGTTTCCAACACCGTGCTTGCCTAATACACCTTTCCAGTCTTCAAAGTTTGTTCCTACTCTGGCATTGAAATCACCAAGGATAATGATTTTATCTTCTGCAGGGACCTTTTGTCTGAGGTGGCGTAGGTCGGAGTAGAATTTGTCTTTCTCCACAGGGTCAGCTTGCATAGTTGGGGCATATATACTGAAGAGAACAGCATGTGGGAGCGTAAGGAGATAATGCGATCAGAGTGACCTGTCGGCAACGTCTCGAGTTTAGAGCGATGGAGTTTTTAATCATAAAGCCTACTCCTGAAAGATGTTTCTCAGTTTTGGGTTTGCCAGACCAGTAGAGTGTGTAGCCGGCACCGTGTTCTTTAAGGCTGCCTTCCTCATGGAGACGAACTTCACTAAGAGCAGCGATGTCAATGTTAAGCCGTGATAGTTCATGGGCTATTAGAGCAGAAACGACGCTCAGGGCGTCCACTATCTGCAGAATCTTGCATGGTTCTGATGTTCCAGCATGCAAGTGTCAGTCTATTTGCACCTTTGCAGGCAGGTGTTGGCCTTTGTTTCTTTGTCTTTGTTCGACCGCATCGGAAGATGCCCGTTGGCATGGCTAGCCAACCAGGTAGACGGGGATGAGCTTTCGTTAGGCCACCTTTTCTAGGCCCCTCTCCATACGGAGCAAGCAGTGCTCTCCTTAAAAAGGCTGCTTGGTCGTTCAGGATGCTGCCGCACAAGACTGTCATCTCGCGGGTCTGTCTCGGGCGACCAAAGTCCTGAACCGCCTGCATGCAGGGTTGGGTCTGCGGCTTCCAGTGCATCTTTACACCTACCGTTTCGTCCCTCGCCTATCGCTACAGGGCTTTTTCGGAAGTTGGATGTGTCCTTCGAGCCTGTGCAATGGATTTTTCTGGTGGAGCGCAGCGTGCCTGAAACTGGCCTCACCCTTTAAACCAAAGGTTCATCTGCCAGGGCCTAGCAAGCTTGGACGGTGGCAGCAAGGTCCTCAGGTCATAGGTTTGGTTCGAGTTTCCTTCTCTTAGATGGTTGACCTTACAGGGTTAGACGAGCACCATCTGCCCGGGTTTGAAATCAGAGTTTTCCTTCTCTTAGGATGGTTGCCAAAAGGCTAGAGAGCCCATCCTGCCCATTGACACTCTTTGTCAGACCCTTCGGTTGTGACCTGTCTGGTATGGGAGGCCCTACCGCCGGCTATTATGCCACCGCCAGCATAGCTCACAACTTCACTAGAGGTACATAAGCCTCTCCCCCACTGCAAGGGGCGCCAATGGAGCTGCATGTCCAAGATCATGCTATAGCAAAGCAACAGGCCACACCCATGTTGTAGAAATGCTTGTGGTTGTAGGGAAGCTTTTTGATGAGTCACAATGTGTAGTCATGGTGTCATATAATAAAACAATTAGCTGTGTTTCAATATAATAGTACTGTATACAAAAAAATCTGATTCACTGCCATTCCCAGTGAAAGATTTTGAGAACCTAGCCATATGTAAGCTGCAAAGTATAACTCAAACTCTGTGACATTCCTAAAAGTGAAGCAGAGTGTATGTAGGAGTACTTACCCCTTGCTACCAACCACTGCTTCTCCAGCCTAAATCTCTTCCAAGCTTGCTGTTCCATGAGGTTCTACATGTGTGTGTCACTCTTCAAGTTTGGGATCTCGTGGGAATAGAATAGCTTTTGTTGTGAAAATGGTTCAAAATATAGTGCAGCAATTAGGAAAATGGTTAAGTACATTATGTGGACCTAGTTGGTCCTTGAATGGGGAATCACAATTTCATCTCATAAAATCGTGTCAGCATTGTCAAAAGTGAGTATCTGTTGTCATTGACAGCAACAATGCCCTCCACTATTACTGAAAAATCAGTCTATTGCCATCATTTTTGTGCATTGACAAATCAAGAACTTATCAAAAACAGGAGGAAAACCATTCTTCTCTCCTCTCTCTCCTTGAATTCATTAGGCTGCTGAAGTTTACAGAGTAGGCGGAACAAAAACCATATTGAGTTATTGTCTGCTTGGCATGGGGAATTCCAACTCAGCCTATCATGGCTTCACAAGACTGGCCAACCTGGACTGTGATACCAGATGAGTGATTAACTCACTTCAACCCCACTAACACAAAAACAACTTCCTTAGAAGAATGGGAACTTTCAGCAGATCTAAACTGAGACAAGTTGACCTGGCTGCCCTATTACAGTCATTTCAAGATTTCATCTAGTCTGAAGGAGATATTTCAGTGCCCTTTGGATTTCCTGGAACATACTGTCTGGTAAGTGAAAAACATGTTTAAAATAACTTTCTCTTTAATTAAAAAAGCAAATTAACATAAGGTAAATTGTTTTTCTTTATGGATTTTTAACCTGCTGTTGCTTTTCATGTGATATTTGAAGGTGGCACTGTTTAAGGGGTCAGACCACAGTTGCTATATACTTCTGAGGAACCATCTGATTTACTCAAATAAATATGCATGGAAAATGTACTGAAATAAATTCTATCATGAAATAACATTTGCTCCTTATTGTAGAAAGAAATTATTTAATTTGGGGGAAATTGTCTTATTTTTCCTTAATTAGAAAAAGAAGCTTCAATGTTACCATTTATGTTGTTACTCTGTTAAATCTTTTCTCCCTCTCATTATCTAGCTGATCCAATTTCTCATTTGATTGTTTAAATCCTGTTTATCTTTTAATGTGCCCTAGATTTTTCCCACTAGCAAATTTTGATTATGACACTGAAAATGAAGTGTGCGCATGAACATCAAGATTAATGCAATTAAAGAGATGCGCTGAGGATACAACATTTCTGCATCAGTGATTTTTGCAAAATTGAACTCTTATATGTGCTGTTCTTGTGTTTCATACTGACTGTTTTGCTACTGCAACACGGATAAGAAAAACATTGTTAATTTGCATGGATGAAGGATATAGTCTTTCACTGGACAAGGTAAATTCTGGAAATGCAGACTGTCTATTATACTTGTTTTGCATACTCACAGCAATGAAAAGGTAGGTTTACCAGCAAATGCATGTTTAGCAAAAGGCCACAGTTCATCATGACCCTACAAAGTAAACCTGTGTGATACATGCATACAGTATGTGTACAAACACTCAGTTAAGTGATAAGATACAGGCAACATGTCAGGAGAGAATGCTTCTAGAATATGGCCATACCGCCAAAAAAAAACCTACAACAACCCAGTGATTCTGGCCATGAAAGCCTTCGACAACACACAGTTAAGTATTTTTAATTCTGTTGTTTTTGGTGAGACATCTAAACATGTATTTACATCTAAATAACTGGAATCAAGGTGAAACACTGAACAATGTGTATACTGTGCTTGCATGCATTGTTGCAGGTTCGCTTTGTCATTTTGTCACCCTATAGAAATATAGGGTAGTATCTACACTTAGGCATGGAACACAGCAATTGAAAGAAACAGAATTTCTTCCTTCCTTCTCCCTGGTCTTCGGAACCCTCTGGCTATTTGATGTGGTGATGGGGGTGACATGGCCTTGATCCAGTCCCTTTTTCGTGATGCTGAACACAGGAAAAAAGAAGTAGCAGTGCCAGTCCATGTGAATAGTAGATGACTTCACATTGGAGCTAATTTGTTGTCCACACTCTATTCTAAGTGCAGGGTTGCTTCAGAGTTTCACTGAAACTCAAAAGCATTGCCCAATTCTGCTTAACATGGGGCTAAACTGATTCAGCCTAATTTACCCCACGTTAAGGGCCAGAAGTCCCTGACCATTTAGGTGTGACTTTCTGTTCACTTTGGGTTTTACAAATAGTGTAAAAAAAGCCCTAAGTCATATTTTATGACATGTTTTTATTAAAGTTTGCAAGTAAAAGTTGCACATGAAAGCAAACAATGTATTATAAATTTACAAGATTTGTGATGGTTCATAGCATAAGAGGTTTCATGATTACAATGAAAGTGTGGGAACAATATAGTAAAGAGAAAGTAGGGTAAAAATAGCAATGGTGGGGATAAATGGGGGGATGTATACGTAACCATATGCTTATGTATACATTAGAAAGAGAGAGAAAAGTAAAAAGTAAAAGTGATGCACTTCCAGGTCGATTAAGGTCATTGAGTTCGTCTTATGGCTTTGAAATATGTAATTTTCCATATTTTGTCCTTAGATATTCTGTCTTAAAGTAGTTTTTTCTTTCCTTCTTTTAGAATTGGTGAAATCCATTATTTTCTTTCTCTAAATATTTTAATAATTTATCCCAATTCGTTGTATTCTTTTTGACACCACTTTGAGATATTTTCTGTGTAAGTATATCCATGTTCATAATGTCTAGGGATTTTAGAGACCATTGTTCTAGGGATTGTCAAAAAAAAAAAAGAACCCTAAGTCAGTCTACAAAATAGGGAAAACTCTAGGGGGCCTTCCACACACCCATATAACCCAGAATATCAAGGCAGAAAATCCCACAATATCAGCTGGGTTATCTGAGACCACACCACCATATATTCCAGTTCAAGGCAGAAAATGTGGGATTTTATTCAGTTGTGTGGAAGGGACCTAGCTTTGTGATATGTGAACCTTTCTGATCTCACATAGGGCAAGGTTTAGATAATTTTGCATCTGAATATGGCCTAATCCTAGAAAGCCACACTCAAATGTGGTATTGGACTTCTTATCACCTGCCCCACCAGAACTCTTCAAATACACCCCAAACTTCACACACACACACACACACACACACACACACACACACACAAAGATTTTGAGTTGAAACCTGTTTACAGATGGCAACTGAAAGTGATGTGATTTCAATTCCAGTGTGAAGTGATGGATCTGTGGCAGCCTCCATGGTTTCCCATTCTTGCCATAATATATAAAATACCCCTGGTAGTGCAAAACAACAGCAGCAGCAGCAGCTGTAGTGAGGAATACAATGTGAACTGTATATATATGCTACCCCCATTTCAACTGGCCTTGGACATAGCACAGATTTTAAGAACAGTGAAAAGCCCTGAAAAGCAATGAAAAGCTTTTATGAAGTTGAAAATAAACATGAAATGAGTGGGATATGCTACCTGCTACATGGTTCTACCATCCTCCATATATTAGGGTGGGTGTTTTTATCATGTCAGAAGTGACTTGAGAATATACTGCAAGTTGCCTCTGGTGTGGTAAAAACTGGCAACAGAGTTTGGGGATATTCAAGTTACAACTCCTTGAATACATCAGACAGCTGAGTTTCTGGTCATGATGACCAGGGATGTGGGAATTGTAGTCCAAGAACGTAATTTTTCCACTCAATTTCTATTTACTGGAAAATGTTTGCCATGATTAGGAGGCCTTGATGAGTAAGAATAAGTATTTTGGGGTAGATGGAAAAGTAAGATAGGTTTTTCTCCTTATCCCTGAAGTTCATCTCTTCTTTGAAGAATGGACTGTGACCTCCTTACAGCCCATCTCTGGGCTGAAACAACACTTTTTATTGATGTCTCTTGAAATGATCAACTCTTTGCAAAACAAGCAGCTTTGTTTTACAGTCTGGGAAGTAGAATTACCAGCTATCCAAAATGATTGACACCACTTATCATCAAAATGCTATGTTCTTAGTAATGTTGACCAAAGACAAAGACAAAAAGCAGACCAGTTGTCCCAGTGATGTCATTTTACGATCTGATTCCTCAGTCCATAGGTATATCAGGAATGGAGATTTTTCAAGGTTTCAACAGTTTGAGGCATTTACTGCTGGATCTTGAGATAATATATCTTGGTGGGGGTGTTCCAAGAAAGGAAGCTAAAGGGATCATGAGTATTTATTGGTGGTATTACCAAATAGTCATTCCTTTGCAGGGAATTAAAGAGAGTGTTTGCTTGTTTTCTCTTACTGAGTGATAACATCTTATGATTATGGAACTTATGGATTTCCTTCAGTTAGACAAAGGATAAGAATGGTTGTCCTTGACCCATGGTCATTAGGACTGGGGTGTACGTAGGACTGCAAGAGTTATTCAATCTTAAATTTCATCTTTAATTTTAAGGTGGGGTGCAGTGGGAGTGAATGTACAATCCATCACTTAATAATTATATTTGTACTGTTGGATGAGATTTACATATAGTTCAATGAAGTATTTTTTCCTTTTCCTTTGGGTACATAGGGGTGATAATTCCCTTCCTCCATTGGGCATAGTTCACATGCCAATCTTCAGAGCAGAAATTTAATCTATACCTCCCTTATAGGTTTGATGCATTTTCTGGATCTTAGCTTGCAAAGCTGCCTCGGTCAAAAGAATTAGTTTTGGCCAGAACAACTGGATGCTTAGCAGAGGAAAGATAAAGATGCTCAGTAGGGGACAAATAAATTACTTCATTTGTTGCGGGAAGTTGTGGCTTTCTGGGGCCACAAAACTGTTTTAAAATGCCAACAATGAAACTAGAATTGCCAGAAGACCAATTGTCTGGTTTTGGAAATTTGGACAAGTTTGATATTAAGCAGTGCAGACAAAGCCTTCCAGCAACCTATTTAAAAGATGAGAATCATTCTTCTTGGAACTTTCCTTTATCTTTTTTACACAGCAAAACTGGAGTTGCCAAAAATAAATACATAAATACATAAATAAATAAATAAAGGAAACATGATGTGATAGTGTCTCACTGAACTGCAAATGCAAGGATTCCATGTCAAAGTGGTATAATTGTTTAATGTAAAATGGGTACAGGAGGGAAAATTTGCTCCTTTAGCTAGAAAAAAAAGGAATGTTCAAGGATTGCAAGAACAGCTTTTGAAAGGAACATTAAGCCTTCTTTGCCAACTTCCAGTTTAGTCAGACAGGGGAAATGTACTACAGTGTTTTTATTCTGAGCAATGGCAAATATACTGCAATGCACAAACATGAGACTGATGGATGGGAAATGGCTTAGCTGAGTCCTGTTCATCAATTTCTCAAAGTGAAGCTGCATTCTAAATGCATATATGTCTATATGCTAAGTTGCTAGGCCTTTTGTAAGAAAAATACTAAATTTTAGAAAAGTTTGGGGTTTTTTGGACAACAATGCTCAGAAACTCCAAGCTTGATCATACTGTCTCATATGTCTTCTTCCTGCCTCTCTTGGTATTCACTTTCTGTCTCTCCCAACAATGAGGCACCAGCTGACAGCACTGGCTCAAAACAACTTCCATTTAAAATGGATCCACCTACGTTCCTTCCCCTTTCAAGGCACCACTCTCTATGAATGTTCTAAGAAAAGAGAGGTCCTATACTGTTAATACATAAGCGGTTATGTAGTATGGAATACAACCCTATGAGTTCTGTGGGCCTGATAGCAAGAGTTGAGGATTATTTGGAGCACATATCTGCCTGGGTGTGAATGCTTTGATTTTATGTTGGAAAGGGAAAAGCACAAGATTCTGTGGAGATAAACACGCTTTTACAAAAGCAAGTGAAAAAACAAACAACCTTGATTGAAGGTTTTGTCTTAAAAGTAAAAAAGGTTTATCCTGTTGTTTACTGGCTCACAAAGAATCTTTCAAAGGAACAACAATGACAGGCTGTTGAAAGACTGAACAATGCATGAGATCAAAATGAATACAAAATCGTTTATGCCATTTTTACTTTGTCTGCATTCCTTTCTCCTCCCACCTTCAGATATGGTATGGGATGTGTGACTTCAGTACATAAAACGAGTTTTGTACCACAGGCTAGATGAGGTTTTTTGAAGACCTGGCTAAAAGTGTCTGTTTTAATTACTTTAGAATAAGAAGAAAATAAAGAGATACCAAAGGAATTTCTTCATGATGGGATAGCAAGAATGTCTGCATTCAAACAAAACATATATTCAACTATTTAAAGATATTTTTTAAAGTTTATGAAGTAGACGTGATCTATTCTGAAACAAGTCAGCTATTCACAAACATTTAGTAAAGCATGGAGTCACTTTTTTCCAGCTTGAAAGTCAGACTATTCCATGGGAACTTCCCAGTAGGTTGCATGTCACCATTTAGGAAGCCCAGAGCCCGAACTATAGAATTCATGTCCTGTTGGTAGCTTCCAATAAATATACTGTGAGAAAAGATGCTAGTCTAACTGGGTCTCATGCTACTGAGCTTAAGGTTCTATGTTCAAAGTGAATTGGGCCACATAATTTTCTCACATACACAAACACAATGTGCACAGCCACACACCAGGCACACAATAAGGGTGGATGGTGCTTCCCATGTCAGTGAAGCAGTGTATTTGCTCTGGATTTTTACTATAGACTTTTTAAAACACTCTAGATAGGTCCCTTACATTTTGAACTAAAACCTGAGAAGATTCCTACCCTGCTGGGAAGAGATCTACTTTCCACACAGCATATGTCTCAACTATAGTGACAGATAAGGATGAATGAAGGAGAACATTTGGGCCAACAAGTCTTACAGAGTTGTCATAACAGAATGGTTCCATGCTCCCTTGGGAAAGCAAGAAATGGTGAATATGGGCTTGGTCCATACATACTGAATAGAATATGTGAGCTGATTCTAGAATATAGAAGAGAGTAAGCAGATGATCTTCAGAGAATTTTGCCTTCTTCAAAGCATGCTATGACACTAGAAATTGAGAAGCGGGGGGTTGCCTGTTGTCTATCTGGCTTGCTTAACGAGTGCTGGGACTAATACTACAAGAATTCATTGTTCAAAGCAGGAATTTCCATTTCAGGGTGTTAGTTAGTTACCTATTTAATTGCCTTAACTTAATTCTGGGGGTGTCAGGAATCAAGGTGCATCCAAGTCTAGGTAGGGTCCCAACCCGGCCTATCACAGCAATTTACGGGCGAAACACCTGGATTCCCTGATACGCCAACCAGGACAACCCTTTTAGGGAATTGAGTGAGCGGACTGGTCTCAATATATTGAGATCAGCCCCTTCCCATTCCAAGGCCATTTTACTTACTCACCCCTCGACTTGAACTTCAGGGTGACTGTTTGACTTAATGGCCTTCACCCCTAAATGGGGTGCCTTAGGTGAACACCAATTATGAAATTTCCCTAGCTATTTTCCGCCACAGATTGGGGGCAAGTGTCCACTTTGTCCCCATCACGCACCAAATCTCCTAACACCCCCTAACACTAATCTCAAGCCAGACAAGATTAGCAGTTGCCCATTTCCGAGAAATGAACTTCATCTACTCTGCGAAACAGGTATTATCCGGTGATCTCTGTGTAGCATTACCTTTCACCATATTATGCGCAAGGCCCGAACTCTTTTCTCATTCTGAGAGCCATCACATCTCCACCGCCCTATCATCAAATATGTAGCATGGCAGACCAGAAGATGTGGCACTAAGGCCATGCGCACCAGCTCCTGTGGAAGTCTGCCTGGGCCTGTAGGAACATGCCTTACCCGTCGACAACCCAGGTCGTTACCCCCAAAGGACCAACAATAAATTTCAGGAGGAAATTCACTCCCGGACCAAAAGAGGAGGGGGGGTATAACGAAACGAGCCATTGTAGACAGCGTCTACCTCTCCCTTCCCAAATGGCAAGGGAGGCAAAGGTTCACCACCATGGTGGGTCCCCCCATCATGAAGTCCCAGCTCCAGATTCAGTATACAATTGACATGTGTGGGCAGCGCCCACCTCTCCATTCAACTGTGACAATGGAGGCAAAAGTTCCACCTCCACGGCAAACCAACAAACCTCAGGGATAACGCTGAGTGTAATTTTTTTCTTTGTTTTTTCTTTTCTCCATTCCCGAGGACAATGGAGACAAGAGGTGAACCAGCGAGGTGGATCACCCAAGCCATGCGGACCGGCTCCCGCTTCAATAAGAATCATGTGTGGGGGCAGCGCCCCCTCTCCATTAAGCAATGGTAATGGAGGCAAAAAGTCCACCTCCGCGATGAACCATCCAATCTCAGGGATAACACTGAGGGCAATGGAGGCATGGGGTGCACCACCAAGGTGGATCACCCCCAAGAAAACATGTTTCCAAACTCTCCAGCCACTCGCAAAGGCTGAGGGCATGCCTCATATACTGGCCTTATGGCCTTAAAAACAACTGGCTTCCAAACTCTCCAGCCACTTGCAAGTTGAGAGAGTGTGCCTCATACACTGACCTTAATATGGTCTTAAATAAAACTGTGTTTCCGAACTTTCCAGCCACTAACAAAGGCCAAGAGAATGTGCCTCATACCCTGGCCTTCTTGCGGCCAAAGAAAACTGTGTTTCCACACTCTCCAGCCACTCACAAAGGCTGAGTGTACCTCATACACTAACCTTCCTGTGGTCTTAAGAAAACTGTGCTTCCAAACTCTCTAGCCACTCTCAAAGGCTGAGAGAGTGTGTCACATACACCGGCCTTCTTGTGGCCTAAAGAAAAATGCTTCCAACTCTCCAGCCACTCGTAAAGGCTGAAGAGTGTGCCTCATATACTGGCCTTCTCGTGGCCTTAAAGATAACTATGTTTCCAAACTCTCCAACCACTCGCTAGGCTGAAAGAGTGTGCCTCATAAACTTGCCTTCCTGTGATCTTAATTAAAACTGTGTTTCCAAACTCTCTAGCCATTCACTAGGTTGAGAGAGTGCGCCTCATACACTGACCTTCCTGCGGTCTTAAGAAAAGTGTGTTTCCAAACTCTCCTGCCACGGCAAGGCTGAGAGAGTGTGCCTCATAAACAGAACTTCTTGTGCCCTTAAAGAAAACTGTGTTTCCCGAGCCCTCCAGCCACTAGCAAAGGCTGATTGAGTGTCCTCATAAATTGAGCTTCCCATGGTCCTAAAGAAAAAATTCTCAAGCCATTTGCCAAGGCTGCGAGAATTTGCTTCAACACTACCACACCTATGGCCTTAAGTAAAAAACTGTGCTTCAAAACTCCCGAGCCAATCACAAAGGCTAAGAGGGCGTGCCTCATATAATTGATCTAGTATGCCAGATCTAAAGCAAATGCCTTGCTTCCAAAACTTACCTGCTTGTACAACTGACCTTCTTGTGGTCATACAGAAAAAAAGTGATTCCTAACTCTCAAGCCGTTCCAAAGGCTGAGAGAGTGTGCCTCATACAATTGACCTACTTGCGGTCTTAAAGCAAAACCCTTGTGCTTCCAAACTCACCAGCTTGTAACTGACCTTCTAGATGTCATAACGAAAAAACTGTGTTTCCTGACTCTCCAGCCGTTCCAAAGGCTGAGAGAGTGTGCCTCATACAAATGACCTTCATGCAGGCCTAAAGCAAATCCCTAGCACTTCCAAAACTCACCAACTCATACAACTGACCTTCTTGAGATCATAAGGGAAAAACCAGTGTTTCCTAACTCTCAAGCCATTCCAAAGGGTGAGTGTGTCTCCTACGATTGACCTACTTGCGGTCGTAAGCAAAACCCTTGTGATTCCAAACTCACCGGCATGTATAACTGATCTTCTTGTGGTCCTAAAGACAAAACTATGATTCCTGACTCTCAAGCCATTCCAAAGGCTGAGAGAGTGTGCCTAATACAATTGACCTTCCTGCCGATCCTAAATCAATTTCCTTGTGCTTCCAACACTCACCAGCTCGTACAACTGACCTTGTGGTCAGAAGGAAAATACTGTGTTTCCTAAATCTCAAGCCGTTACCAAAGGCTGAGAGAGTGTGCCTAATACAATTGACCTACTTGCAGTCTTAAAGCAAAGCCCTTGTGTTTCCAAACTCACCAGCTCGTATAGCTGACATTCTTGTGGTCATAAAGAAAAACGTTGTTTCCTGACTCTCAAGCCGGTCCAAAGGCTGAAAGAGTGTGCCTCATACAACTGACCTTCTAGCGGTCTTAAAGAAAAAGCTTTGTTTCCAAACTCTCAAGCCATTCGCCAAAGCTGAGAAAGTGTCCTCATACACTGGCCTTAAAGAAAACTGTGTTTCCAAACTCTGCAGCCACTTGCAAAGGCTGAGAGAGTGTGCCTCATACACCGGCCTTAAAAGATAAATTGTGTTTCCAAAATCTGTAGCCACTTGCAAAAGGCATCATACACTGACCTTCCTGTGGCCTTAAAAGAGAAACTGTGTTTCCAAACTCTGCAGCCACTTGCAAAAGGCATCATACACTGACCTTCCTGTGGCCTTAAAAGAGAAACTGTGTTTCCAAACTCTGCAGCCACTTGCAAAGGTTGAGAGGGTGCGCCTCATATCCTGGTCTTCCTGTGGCCTTAAAAGAGAAACTGTTTCCAAACTCTGCAGCCACTTGCAAAGGCTGAGAGGGAGTGCATCATACGCTGGCCTTTCTGTGGCCTTAAAAGAGACACTGTTTCCAAACTCTGCAGCCACTTGCAAAGGCTGAGAGGGTGTGCATCATATGCTGGCCTTCCTGTGGCCTTTAAAGAGAAACTGTTTCCAAACTCTGCAGCCACTTGCAAAGGCTGAGAGGGTATGCATAATATCCTGGCCTTCCTGTGGCCTTAAAAGAGAAACTGTTTCCAAACTCTGCAGCCACTTGCAAAGGCTGAGAGGGAGTGCATCATATGCTGACTGTCCTGTGGCCTTTAAAGAGAAACAGTTTCCAAACTCTGCAGCAACTTGCAAAGGCTGAGAGGTGTGCCTCATACTCTGGCCTTCCTGTGGCCTTAACAGAGAAACTGTGTTTCCAAACAATGCAGCCACTTGGAAAGGCTGGGAGGGCGTGCCTCCTACATTGACCTTCCTGTGGCCTTAGGGAAAAACTGTGTTTCCCAGCTCTCTAGCCACTCGCAAAGGCTGAGAGAGTGCACCTCACACAAAAGACCCCTTTGTGTTCTTTTAAAGAGAAACTCTGTGCTTCCCAAAACTCCAGCTGCAAACAAGGCGGAAAAAGTGTGCCAATTCGCTACCGTAATGTTAGAAAAAAGGAACAAGGAATACAAAGGGAGGGGTAGGCTAACAAGCAGCAAAAACACAAAAGTTGAACCACTAGAAGATGACACAGGTGGAAGCTCACAGGTGGTCTTGATTAATCAAATGATATTTATCAATGCAGTATATAAATCACAATATATCAAAAATAGCACACAGTGAAAGACACACGCAGTATAAGCCAATATACACAGTATTACAGCCCGGTTGTGTGAGTACACGGCGATGGAGAGGCAATGCATACATAGAAACAGGGGCGATAAGGGCAGAAGTCCAGTGATGAAAAGAGGAACGAGCGTGGTCAGGTAAAGCACAAGGAAAAGCCGGGCCGGAACGCTGGAGGCGCGTCACAAGGAGGTGCCGGCACCGAGGCGCGCTTGCCGCGTCACTGGGAAGCGACCGGGCGGCGTGGTGAGTGGCGTCATCAGAGGGCGCAAAGAAGACCAAAGAAAACAAACAATCGTGTAGAATTCCAACAGCGACATTGGCAAGGTCCCGGCTCTCCTTCTACCCTGAATTTCCTCCTTGCATCTATTTCCCTGCGGACTCAGTCGCTGTTGGAATTCTACACGATTGTTTGTTTACTTCGGGCTTCTTTGCGCCCTCTGATGACGCCACTCACCGCGCCGCCGGTCGCTTCCCAGCGACACGGCAAGCGCGCCTCGGTGCCGGCACCTCCTTGTGACGCGCCTCCAGCGTTCCGGGAAGCGCGAGTGCCCCAAAAAAACTGGCCAGCGTCAGGCCCAGGTGGCGAGGCCAAGGGCGCTGCCCCACGCACCGCCCGGCAACGAGGCCTCAGGGCACGCATGCGCCCGCAAGGAAACGTCCGCGCCAGGGAAAAGCACGCCCCCCAACGAGGAGCGCACGCGCCACCAAAACTTGGGCTGGCCCAGGCCGGGCCCAGGCGCCCCTCCAGAGCCAAGGCCAAGGCAAAGCCGCGCCCCCGCGGCGGGCACTCACTGCGCAAGGCGGCAGTACCAGGGTGCCCCCCCCCCCCGGGACAACAAGGGAAGAGGGAGAAAGAGGGGCCGGGGACGAAAGCCCGGCAGCAAAGACCCAGGCCATAACCCAGCCCGGGCCCAAAGGAGGGGGAAAAGGGGGGAGGCCAGGAGGACAGCCAAGCGCTCCCCCTCCCACCGGGCCCAAGACCAACCTGTAATCCCTCTCTCTTCGACGCTCTGGCTCGAACTGAGCCTTTTGGAGGCTGACCTTCCAATAGGAAGGCCACGCCCCCATTACCAGAAGGTTCCAAAGGAACCACGCCTCTTCCAAGGGGAGGGGGCAAATCCCTTTCCTCCCTGGCTTCGCCAGGGGGAAAGGCCGTTACATGGAGCAATGGCGTTACTCAATTTAATACATCTTCCCACCTTCCTATTATGATTCAGGAGTGTGGATATTCTGAATATCTACATAGGGTCATTGTCTCTAAATATACTTACATCTGTTTTAATACCCGTGTTTAAAATATCTCAATTATTATGTGAACTTGTCCTCCATAATGGTACTACAATTACATGATGAACTGGATGCCTTTTTATACAAGATATTTGGGTAGTCTACAGAGGAAATTATGAGCAGCCTCGAAACTCTTAGATTATTTTTCCCCTTTGGAGAGGAAGGGGAGAGAAAAATACAAGGCAGCAAGCAGCCAGGCTGTAAAATAATAGCTAACATATTACTGGTATCTTAGCCAATAGACATCTTAGAAGTTGTGAAGTAGGTGGGGGAGTCATTCTGTGGCATTTAATTAAATGTATGTTAGCTCTGTATAAAACTTAAGAGTCCCAGTCTGTTATGTTTATCAAAGAGAAATGTAAGCGGCCTTGATCACAGGCTTTAAGTACATGCACTGGAAGATGATGTTTATATTCAGGGATATTTTAATAGATCGTATATAAGTATAAAACAATGTGATGATTCGAAAATTTAGGAGGGAGTACAAAACCATTGATTGATGGGTGGAAATTATTTATCTTCTCAATTCTGCTTCAATACTTAGTTGTATTTTTAGTCCACTTCCTTGTCCATAGTGTTCCATAACAAATTATCCAATTAGGATCTTGGATCATCTGAGAAGAATTCAGTGGTGGTGAAACTGGATTAGGGCATTTTCCTTCTTAATAGTTGGGACTCAAGTTGGAAAGAATATGCAAAAACTTTCAAACCCATAGTTGAAAAATAAAGATATCACAAATGTTGGGAAACCCTGATGAGGGAAGCACTAGATAGATAAGAATCATAATTCACAATTCATCTTAGTGTGCAAAACAAAAGGTATTTGCATTAACCAACATTTTTGGCAGTGAAAACTGAACTCACTGCATAGAAAATAGAAAACAAATTCACTATGTTTCAAGGGAAGGCTGACAAAATTGTCTTTCTTGGAAACAATGGGCAGGCGATTCACTTGCTGTCTTTTATGTTTAATGTAAACACTGCATAATAGTTTTATTTTGAACATTAAAATCAGTTTGTCTGACTATGGGAAGGTCCCTAAACTTGCTGCAGCTAGCTACCCATGTCTGCATATGTCCAACGTTTCTCGGATGAAACTTAGGACACATATGACTAGGAAACATCAGAATATGGTCAAAATTGCCATAGTGGGTAAGGAGGAAGTACTCATTCAACTATGGACTGAGTTTCCCTTAAGTTTACAGTTGAATAAGGAAAAGAAAAAGACCACATCTACAGGTTATCTACTAAAGTTAATGTTTAGTTTGATCCCCAGGCTGTCAAGCCTGCAGTTGAAATACAGTGCTGACATAACAGGGAATAAGTTGGCAAAGTTTGATTTCTGGGAAATCTGGTTTAAGAGAGAGAAAGCCTTTAGCACTTATCTGATCCTTCTCTTCATTGGATTCATGTCCCTGTATCACTTTTGTTTCAAGATGAAATACTGGCCGGTATCCCATTGCTTAGTCCCAAATGTCAGGAGTGCTTTTATTGTGCTATTTCTTCATGGCAAGAGATTGAACCGGATGGTCCTTGTGATCTCTTCCAACTCTATGATACTATGATTCAAACCAACTGGATCAGTTCTTGAATGGTAAAGCAATACATGGAGCCAGACTATTTCAAATGTTTAGGAGCTGAACTAGGATCCCAGGAGATCAGAATAAGAGCTGACATAATTATCTTTAAACATTTAAAGGGATATTTCATGTAGAAGATGTGGGGAGATTGTTTTCTGTTGCTTCAGAGACAATAAAATAAGGCAATGGATTCAACTATTAAGAAAAGATTCTCTGCATCGTAAGAAGTGCTTGACAAAGTAGTAGACTGCCTCAGATGATGGTGGCTCACCACTTTTGGAGGTATTTCAACAGATGTTGGATAATCATCTTTCAGGAATAGTTATGCTGTGAAATACTGCATGGCAGGGGTTTGGTCTAGATGGTCATTGTGGCCCCCTCCACCTCCGGGATTCTATGAATCTATTAATTCCCACTCAGTCGTGAAAAGCTACTGGATTTTTTTTTGTCATGTCAGGTGTGACTTGAGAAACTGCAGGTCGCTTTTGGTGTGAGAGAATTGGCCAACTGCAAGGACGTTGCCCAGGGGACACTCAGATGTTTTGATGTTCTACCATCCTTGTGGGCGGCTTCTCTAATGTTCCTACATGAGGAGCTGGAGCTGATAGAGGGAGCTCATCCCCACTCTCCACAGATTCGAACCTGTAATCTGTCAGTCTTCAGTCCTGCTGGCACAGGGGTTTAACCTATTGCACCACTGGGGGCTCTAGCCACTGGATGACCCTGGGCAAATCATAGTTTCTCAGGCTCAGAAAAACGTAATAGCAAATTATCTCAAGATCTTGCCAAGAAAATCCTGTGACAGGGTCCACATAAGTGTGAGTCAACTTGAATGCCCATAGTTGAAAAAAACAACAAAATTGACTTTTAGGTACATTTCATTGGTTCCATAGTTGTACTGTAATTGGGTCTAACCGTACACTTTAGAGCAGGGGTTGGGAACCTACGGCTCGTGAGCCACATCTGGCTCTTTTGATGATTTTCAGGAGTGTAGGTCAAAAAAACGCAAACACCAAAAATGGTTTGAAATTAATTATTCAATATATCATTATCTGTATTCTCAGTAGTCATACACAAATCGGTTCCAAAGGAAACACAGTGACGGAAATCACAGCCGCAAGTGCCGTAATCCTTAGTGCAAGGTCTCTGAGTTGTAATCATATAATGGAGTCAAGGTCACTGAGTTGCAGAAATCCCATCTGGCTATAAATGCAAAAAATGAAAAATCATATCTATAAAGCGATCTAACATATCATATACATTATATATACCAATATTCATAATATAATCAATCAATCATAGTGGTTAATACCATCAACAATCAATGCCGGACAGGGAATGAAAAGAAAGGCACTCAATATAAATGCTGTAGTAGTATAGGTCATTAGCAAGACTAATTACAAAAGAACTTCACCAATTGTCAGACAGTCATTAAGGCCTGATTGCCTCATGCTGGGTTTAGAAGTAGCTTCTGTTCCCAGTTTTACAATCCAAAAAGCCTCACGTTGTAAGAGTTTGGTCTTAATGTCAATGTATGGGGTAGGTTTGATCCTTTCCAATACTAAAACTTGAAAATCTAAAATTACTCCGGAGTTTCCCTTTCCCAACCATACAAGTAGATGTGGGAGATGCTCTATATGTAAACATATATACACACAAGAATTTCTAACCAGCCCGCACAATGGCGTTAAAATTAAACTCCGCACCTGGGCAACTTGTGCCAGTAAAAATTTGATTTATTGTTTAAAGTGTGGCTACAATAGACTTTATGTTGGGGAAACGGAAAGGGAACTCCGGACAAGAATTTCGGAACACCACTCACGCTTCCGCACAAAAAATGAGAATTCTATACTATATTGCCATTTCAAAGAAAAACATCATTTTGAAGATTTTCAAGTTTTAGTATTGGAAAGGATCAAACCTACCCCATACATTGACATTAAGACCAAACTCTTACAACGTGAGGCTTTTTGGATTGTAAAACTGGGAACAGAAGCTACTCCTAAACCCAGCATGAGGCAATCAGGCCTTAATGACCATCTGACAATTGGTGAAGTTCTTTTGTAATTAGTCTTGCTAATGACCTATACTACTACAGCATTTATATTGAGTGCCTTTCTTTTCATTCCCTGTCCGGCATTGATTGTTGATGGTATTAACCACTATGATGATTGATTATAAATATTGGTATGTATATACAGCCTTTCCTTTGTTAGTTCTCATAGAACGCATTATGAATATTATTGTGTGTATATATAATGACAGTATATGATATGTTATGCTATTTCGCTTTATAGATGTAACCCGGACCACTTTGGAAACTTCTCATTTTTGGAGCATTGGTCACAAGGTCCCGACGAAGCCAGATGGGCAGAAACGGCTAGACCGTCGACCAATCTGGGTTGCCCGCCAATAGATTTGACATATGATTTTTCGATTGAATTATATATGATTTCCGCAACTCAGAGACCTTGACTCCATTAAGGATTACAAATACTGCACTTGCGGCTGTGATTTCCGTCACTGTGTTTCCTTTGGAACCGATTTGTGTATGACTACTGAGAATATAGATAATGATATATTGAATAATTAATTTCAAACCATTTTTGGTGTTTGCGTTTTTTTGACCTACACTCCTGATTGTTTTGGGAACAACAACTTACTTATCTCTTTTGATGATTTTATCTGGCTCTTTGATAGGGTTGCCCCACCAAATAACAATCCTGCCCAGCCCCACCAAACCCGGGGCTTCTCCTTGAGTGGGGAGAGTCACTGGGGCCGAGGCAGACCGCGCATGCACTCCGCCCATGGGCCAAGGAGAGTCGGGGGAGACACCCGACGCATGGATCTACATCCTGGCATTCATGCAGAGCAGGGGGTGGTGCCCCAACTACTGTGAAGAGCCATGGAGGGGGGCCCTCCTCCTCCCTAGCAGCCGCAGTGAAGAAGCCTGGTGGTGCGTAATGGCGCGCGAAGATCCCAGCTGTGCGCATGCACCGGCTGACCCACCCTCTCCCTGCACAGGCAAAGAGGTTTGGTGGTGCGCACAGTGGCATGCGAAGATCCTGGCCGTGTGCATGCACTGGCTGACCCGCCCTCTCCCTGCGTAGGCAAAGATTTGGTGGCGCACACAGTGGCGCATGAAGATCCCGGCCGTGCGCATGTGCTGGCTGGGTCTCCCTCTCCCTTCGCAGACGCAAGAGGCGTCTCCTTGCGCAGGGAGTGCACGTGCGACTGGCCGCCATGGAGCGGAAAGGTACGTCTGGGCAAGCTTCTCCGGGTGGCGAGGCGCCCCTCCTCTTCCCATGCTGGGGATTCACCCCCTTTTGCGCTGCTTTTCATTGCCCTGGCATAATAGCATGCTTCTACATATGCTTTTATCCTTTTATCCGAAATGCAGGGGACCAGAAGGATCTTGAATTTATTCTTTTATTTTATTTGGGGATTTTGAAATCCCTGCATTTCTCTCTCTCTCTCTCTCTCTCTCTCTCTCTCTCTCTCTCTCATGAGTTCTGTCAGATTTTGTTTTTATTTATTTATTTATTGAATTGGATGGGTTTTATACTATATGGCTCTCACTGAAATACATTTCACAATATTTTTGTTTTCATGGCTCTCTGAGTCAAAAAGGTTCCCGACCCCTGCTTTGGAGTAAGACCATAAGCTCTGCTTAGCACCAAAATCCTTAAGCAAAACCTAGCATATTGAAATCCAATTCTTAATGGCAAAGGTTTTTTTTGTGTGTTTTGGCAGACAGTGCTAGCAGATTGGTTGTGCAGATAAACATTCTTGTTACTTGTGTAAACAAGAATATTTTCCTAAATTTGCCGAATGAAAATGTTAATAAGCATCATGAACATTTCTTGCTTAGAATGGCTTGAAGGTTATAAGTGGCATTGATACAAGGCCAGGAAAACCAGAGGCAGTGATAGTCGAAAGCAGTTAGCAATCAGTAATGGATGATCGAGGAGCAGTAAATAATTAAATAGAATTCCAACAAATGCAGAGAGAGGCACAGAACATTCAGAATGCAAGCAGATGACAGACAGCTGAATACAGATAAATGTATTGTAATTATGACTTTGACAAGCTTTTATGCCATAAGACTTACTCTTTGTTCTTGATAAAATATGATAAGTAAAGAAGGGTTTGATTTTTTTACTCTATTTTTTTTAAAAAAGTGAGGAGGCAACCCATTCTGTGGCATTACTGAGTGATGTGAACAGAAAGAGAAATGTTTAAAAAGACAAATCGGCATGTTTAACAATAGCCCAGTTGTGCAGGGTTGTATGCTCCATAAAATGTGAGTACTGAAACAGTGGGAGGAAAGAAAAGAGACTGGAAGTTCATTCTTAAGCTAGATGCTTTTGTGGCTTTTGTATTCATAGTTCTCTAAAGCGTTTTGCCCCTAGCCACAAGCAGAAACTGCAGAGTGTTCAAATAGGTATGTTACTGGTTCAAGCTTCACTCATCTGAAAACCCAGGCGAGCACAAATGGACTCTGCTTTTTATTCTTCAAATGTTTGTATGTCTGAGAAATTAAGATATTCAGCTCCTATCCAAACCAAGGAAATTTTCTTCACATTTGAATATATATTAATTGGACAACCTGCAGAACATCAGAATAGAAACTGTGGAATGTATTTTGCATAGCATCGCAAAAACTCAGAGCACAAAAGTTAATCTGTATACCTTTATAAAACGGAATGTTTGTATGTGTGTATGCGGGTATGCGGGTATGCGGAGGGCGGGAGGGCGGATATGTGGCAGTCACTTTCACAGGCCAGGAAGGATATGTGGCAGCATTATTTGCATAAACGACTCCCATTGGCCAGCCACGAACATTCCAGGGAGGCTGGGCCATGGATAGGCCAGCATTCCAACATCCCAAATCTCAAAGGTGCCAGACAGAGTTCTTTACAAAAAGGCTTCCTTCAGCTGATTTTACAAACTAGGCCTCAGCCTGTATTGACAGTAAGGCTTCCTCAACTTGATTTTCGATACTAGGCCTCAGCTTGAATTCACAGTAAGGCTTCCTCAACTTGATTCTCCTGACTAGGCCTCAGCCTGAATTGACAGAAAGGCTTACTTAACTTTATTTTCCTGACTAGGCCCCCAAAAATGACAGAACAAGATTACAGTTGGTACACAGACCCCCCCCCCCCAAGACCCACTCTACATTCTGATGCAGTTTGAAGGACTTGCAGTACCTTCACTCACTTACTCTGACCAGCACGGGTGACGGACCTGGACCAAATTTGGCACACATAACCCCCATGATGCCCTTTACATCCTGGTGCAGTTTGAGAAAGATGAACCACGGATTATAGGATTTGTAGTACTTCAAAGAGCTTTGCTTCCCAGAGACACTGTGGCCCACAACAAAGACTGATAAATATCAAACTTGGCACACAGAGCCCCCATAACCCACTCTATGTCCTGGTGCAGTTTGGAGAAGAGCAGAGCATGGATGATGGGGCTTGAAGTACCTCCACTCACTCTATGTCCTGGTGCAGTTTGGAGAAGAGCAGAGCATGGATGATGGGGCTTGAAGTACCTCCACTCACTCTATGTCCTGGTGCAGTTTGGAGAAGAGCAGAGCATGGATGATGGGGCTTGAAGTACCCCCACTCACTTCGTGAGACCGCTGCGACCCTCATCCAATGACTGATCAAGACCAAACTTGGCACACAGAGCTCCCATTACCTACACTACATGCTGGTACAGCTTCAAGTAGGATGGACCATGGATGATGGTACTTGAAGTACCTCCACTCCCTGAGACCACAGCGACACTCATCCAATTACCAATAAAGACAAAACTTGGCAAAGAGTGCCCCCATGGCCAACTCAACATTCTGGTGCAGTTTGTGGGAGGCCGGATTATGGATGATGGGACTTGCTGTACCTTTACTCACTTCCTGAGACCGCTGCGACTCTCATCCAGTGACCGATCAAGACCAAACTTGGCACATAGAGCCCCCATGACCCACCTTACACCCTGGTGCAGTTTTCAGGAGGATGGACCACGGATGATGGGACTTGAAGTACCTCCACTCACTTCCTGAGACTGCTGTGACCCTCATTCAATGACTGTTCAAGACCACATTTGCCACACAGAACCCCCTACATCCTGGTGCAATTTGGAGGAGGATGGACCATGGATTATGGTCCATGGTCCATAATCCTTCACTCACTTCCCGAAACTACTGCGAGCCAAATGAACAACTGATACGGACCAACCTTGGCACACAATGCCTTCCTCAAATAACCCGGGCACCGCCGGGTCATCAGCTGAAGTTTGGAGGGGGACAGAACATGGATGATGTGTCTTGCAGTACCTTCCCTCACTTTCCAAGACTGCTACAAACCTAATCCTAAGATTGATCAACACCAAACTTGCCACACAGAGCCCTCATGACCCACTCTACATCCTGGTGCAGTTTGGAGGAGGGTGGACCATGGATGATGGGACTTTAAGTACCTCTACTCACTTCCCAAGTCTGCTGCGACCCTCATCCAATTACTGATTGAGACTAAACTTGGCACACACAACCCCCATGACTGCCTTCACGTCCTGGTGAGGTTCGGGGGACGACTGACAATGGATGATGGAATTTGTAGTATTTTCACACCCTTCTGTTCCCACAGACCACTGCGGCCCCCAACAAACACCGATAAAGACCACACTTGGCACACAGAGCCCCAGTGACCCACTCCACATCCTACTGAAGTTTGGAGGGGGACAGAACATGGATGATGGCACTTGCAGTACCTTCCCTCACTTCCCAATCCTGCTACTAACCTATTCCAATGACTGATCAACACCAAATCTGGCACACAGAGCCCTCATGACCCACTCTACAGCCTGGTGCAGTTTACTGTGAGATGGACCACGGATGATGGGACTTGAAGTACCTTCACTCACTTCCGAAAAACAATGCACCCCTCATCCATTCACCAATACAGACCAAACTTAGCACACAGAGCTCCCATGACCCAATCTACATCCTACTACACTTTGGGGGGGGGCCGAGATGATGGGACTTGCACTACCTTCAGTAATTTCATGATACCACTGCAACTCCCAATAATGATGGATCAAGACCAAACTTGGCACACAGAGCCCCCATGACCCACTCTATATCCTGCTGCGCTTCTCAAATAACCCGGGCAGGGCCGGGTCCCCAAGCTAGTGTAATAATAAAAAAAGAAAACAGGTATTCATGTTTTAAAGTTTTTAGAAAATAGGTTATCTTTTGCAAAGACACAGCAAAGAAAAGAATTGCTTTTTAGCATTTCTATTATTATAGCAATTAACTATTTTGACATTTGTACTAAGCTATAACATGCATCTTTGAAAACTGTAAGTAAAATTAATTAATTACTTTCCCCAGTGATTTTATTTATTTATTTATTTACATCATTTATATTCTGCCCTTCTCACACCGCAAGGGATTAAGGGCGGATTACAATGTACATATACCGGCAAACATTCAATGCCATAGACACACAACATATATAGACAGACTCTTAGAGGCTATTTAACATTCCAGCTTCTAGCCACCAGGGGGAGCTGTCACATTCTTTCATTCTTTGCATACTTCCTGGAGATGTTATGGCCTTGTAAATCAGTTAAATTAGCCTCCCCACAAAGTGGTACCTAAATTTCCTACTAGACAGATGCAACTGTCTTTCTGGTTGCAAAGGTCGACAACAAGCTACACAATTTGGTCAAGAGCTCACCCAGATCCGGGCAGGCTTCGAACTCATGACCTTCCAGTCAGTAGTGATTTTAATGCAGTTGACTCCTAGCCAGCTGCGCCACAGTTCCGGTGCATGTGATGTAGCTCCTAGCTATTAGTTACACAAACTGAAAAACAAATGTTCAACTAAATGGTTTTAAGGAAGTTCTGACAATGCTAAGATGCCATAGATTATAGTTTTGATGAGTTCAAAGTGATTCAGCAAGACGGCCAATGCAAATGGAGAAGAAGACATAAAAACCATTTTCTTACTGGCAATCAGCTGAAAGGGAATAAAACATGCCATCAGAATTAACTGTTCTATTGCACATGCCTTATTTGATAAAGGCAGACAAAGTTCAATTTTTTAAAAAGAAATATCACCTCCTAAGCTTACAAAGCTTTGGGAAGGTTTGATAACTGTGTTTACATATTAGACAGGTCTTCTCAGTATCCTGAAGGATTAGTAAAATCCTAAGTCACTTGCTTGTAAAGTAGAGGCGGCAATATGGTAGAAATGTGACTCTTTTCAATGTGAAAGTAGTCTTTGTACATCAAGATGACTACTAGTTGCATACTTTCAGTTGTGTTCTTCCCGTATCCCAAATACTGAATGCACACCTCATTAAATGAACTCTTTTTATCTTTCTGCTGTCAGATATAAGTTTCCTGAATGAGTGGAGAATATTTCAGTAGCTTTGCACATCTGCATTTACTTCCCCAACACCAGCAACTCTCCAAATCATCTGGCAATAATGAAATCACAAGATCCACTTTAAGTGACTTAAGAATTCAGAATTTATCAAACCCCTTTTCCTAAGTAATTTGAAAAGCCTGACCCATTTTAACATATTTGCTGTATGTTTTATTATATGCACTTCTTTTACATCTAAATTAAATTAAATGTAAGAACCATTTACTGTTAATGTAAATCAGTGTAAGGGAACACACAAAGGACAAGATTACATCTGTCAAAGGCCAGGTAAATGCTTTAAGAATATGGAAAGCCAAAGCTCTAATAACTACAGTATGTTTTAAGGCACCATGGAGGTGCGATTGTAAGCTGCCTTGAGTTCCCCTCAAGGTAGAGAAAGATGGGATATAAATAAGGTAAATAAATAAATGAAAGAGAAGTCAATAGAAAAGGGGTTGAATCTTTCAGAATCCAGACTACCTACGCAACAAGAATAAGGTCCCTCGGGACACAAAAGTAAATTTTAAATAAAGAAATGCGTTAGGTGGTCAGGTGGAAAATCAACTACCAACTCTATAAGCTTTAGAGATGTAAGAATAATAGCCCTTCGGAAATTCTCTACTAAATGTATTAAATAAAAGAAGGAAGTACCTCTTTCTCACTAATAAATATAAGCCCTTGAATATTAGGTTTGAAAGTTAAAGAAATGTAGAAACTGGGGTAACTTATAAAGATAAGAAAATTTGGTTTACCTCCAAAAAAAACCCTACAAGGCCCTCACAGGAGATTAGAGAAGGAAAAAAGGAGTAGACTCCCACTCAGCATCCCTAAAATCTGAAAAGAAAAAAAAGAGGGGGGGGGAGAGAGGAGATATTAAATCATTCCTGAATTCTGAGGAGCGACTGCCCCATGAACCGGTCTATTGAATCCAACAGAGGAATATGAAATACAAGAAAACAGTATTGCTGATCCCACTATAGAAGACCAAACAGAGAATGAGATGTTTAGCTATGAGAGGCTAGATAATGAAATAATGTAGAATAATAATGCAAAGGAACTTTCTTTCCTTTTCTATGTTTTTTTTTTGTTTGTGCTCCCTTAAAACCACGGTGGGGACCGCTCACATGAAGCTCGAAAGATACAATTTATACTTATAAAAGAATAAAGGCAAGAGGAAAAGATTAAGAACTTACTGGATTAGCTATGATAGAATACTGGTAAAGGTATTATAAAGGACAGACTATACTTTGATTAATGAACATCTAACATCGACCCGCCGGAGGGCGTTCTCTATTATAGCTCCCACACTATGGAACGCCCTCCCGGCCGAAGCCAGAGCCCTGAGAGATCTGCTGCCATTTAGGCGGGCCTGCAAAACGCATTTGGTTAGGCCGGCCTTGGCGAAATAGGCCTCGTCTATACTCTCTGGGCTGTGATATCTCCTGCTGCTCAATTGTTATATTGCATTTTGCTGTTTAATTGTTTTAACTGTTTTTAACTGTTTTTATGTTTTAACCTGTGGCGTTGTGCCACTGGCTCTGTGAGCCGCCGCGAGCCCCCGGGAGTCGGCGGCGAAGAAGCCCCAATAAATAAATAAATAAATAAATTATGAGGAAGCTTAGGTTGCTTACCTGTAACCGTGTTTCTTCGAGTGTAAGGTCTGTGAAATTCACACAAATGGGTTTACTCCCGCGCATGCGCAGAACCTCGGACATACTAGCTAAAATTAAAGATTTATATATGCCCCTCCCACTCCCCCCCCACACCCCCTGATCCAGCTACCTAGGCAGTTCCTTGCCGCCAGACAGCAGCAGTAACCTAGGCATGACATCAGAGGGGAAATGGGTGAATTAACAAGCTTATGTACCTTGGAGGTGGGTCATGCCACACAGGAAAACAGCACGGCTCTGCCGGGGCGCATCCTTCTTCGAGCGTCGACTTGTAGTGGGCTGCAAGCGTCGAGGGTTCACCCAGGAAGCAGCCTTGCAAATTTGATCAACAGAAACATCCCGCAAAAACGCTTGGGATGTTGAAACTGCCCTTGTGGAATGGGCTTTAACACCAACAGGCAATTCCTTATGGGCCAACTGATATGCCAATCGGATTGCCAGGACTATCCAAGAAGCCAAACGTTGAGAAGTGAGAGGGAGTCCCAGGGAATTTTCCCTATACTTAAGAAACAGGGGACTTCCTATAGGAGGCTGTCCTATGCAAGTAGAAGGACAAAGCCCTTTTAACATCAAGGGAGTGAAGGGCAATCTCCAAGGGAGATGAGGGATTGGGAAAAAAGGTTGGGAGGACAATGTCCTGAGTCATATGAAAATGGGAAACAACTTTAGGGAGAAAAGTGACATCCGTCCAGAGGACCACTTTGTCCTCATGGAAACGAATGAACGGAGGGTCGGACCGGAGTGCTGTGATTTCACTAGCCCTCCTGGCCAAAGTAATGGCCACAAGGAAGGCCGTTTTCCAGGACAGATGGGAAATATGGCATGTAGCCATAGGTTCGAAGGGAGGTTTAGAAAGTTGGGAGAGGACAAGCTCCAGACTCCAAGATGGAGGAGGAGGAGCGGCAGGGGGAAAGGACTTCCTGTATCCCTGTAGAAACATACCCACTAGGGGATCCTGAAAGAGGGACGGGAGGCCGAATTTTTTTCCTATACCAGGAGAGGGATGCTAAATAGCATTTGATGGAGGAAAGGGAGAATCCTTTAGTGGAAAGGTGAATAAGGAAATCTAAGACAACTGACGTGGGGGCCGATTGTGGCAAATGGCCCAGTGGCCGGACAAACGCACGGAACTTGTCCCATTTGTAGGTGTATGCCTTCCTGGTGGAGACCTTTTGGGCTGCCTGGATTATCAGGTGGACAGGGTCGGAGAGGTGGGAGAGGGCCTGATCCTCCACGCTGTAAGGTGGAGAGATGGAAGGTCCGGATGCAGGATGAGACCCTGTTGAAAGGAGAGGAGGTCGGGATCCAACGGAAGACGAAGGAAGTCTCCCTGAGAGGCCTGGAGAAGGGGTGTGAACCAAGGCTGACGGGCCACCAAGGGGCTATCAGGACACAGTCTGAGTTGTCGAATAGTAGCTTTGCGACTACTCTGGATAGGAGTGGAAGCGGGGGGAATGCGTAGAGGAGACCTGGGGACCAGTGGTAGAGGAATGCGTCTCCTAGACAATCTGGGGATGCGTGAGGGTGGAGTCTCGCGCAATACCTGAGACAATGGGTGTTGAGGTGTGAGGCAAATAGATCTATTTGGGGGACGCCCCAGCGCCTGATCAACGAGAGGAAGTGGCGGGGACTGAGCTGCCACTCGTGAGTGGTGGACGACGTCCTGCTCAGTGAGTCGGTGAAAGTGTTTTGAAGGCCTGGAAGGTGAATAGCATGGAGGAATGTGTTGTGAAGAATGCACCATTCCCATATCCGGAGGGATATGGAGAGGAGAGTGGGGGAGCAGGTACCCCCTTGTTTGTTGATGTAATACTTTGCCGAGGTGTTGTCCGTGAGGACTTGGATCACCTGGTTGGAGACTACGGTCACAAACGACCGAAGGGCCTTTTCTACCGCCGTGAGTTCCAGGGCGTTGATGTGGAGCCTCTTTTCGGAGGGGGACCAATGACCGCTGATGGTCAGGTCTTGGAGGTGAGCGCCCCACCCCGTGGAGGATGCGTCTGTCGTCAGGGACAGTGACGGCTGAGGAGGAGAGAAGGGAAGGCCCGAGCACACATTGGACCTGTCTGTCCACCATGACAGGGACTGCAGGACGTGGGCGGGGGTGGAGGATCATGGACTGGTTGTCCAGCCCTGGCTGGAACACAGAGAGGAACCATGCTTGGAGGGGGCGGAGGAGGGCGAATGCGGTAACGTTCGTGGTGGAAGCCATATGGCCAAGGAGAGATTGAATGGTCCAGGCGGAGCACCGGTGGCTGGTTTGGATAACCTGGATAGAGTGGCACAAATTGAGGAAACGATCCTCTGGGAGGTAGGCCCTCTGGGATACTGAGTCTATCACTGCACCTATGAACTGCACCGTCCGGGCAGGCGAGAGGTGAGATTTCTCTTGGTTGACAACAAGTCCCAGGCTCTGCAAGAGAGATAAGGCATAACTGATATCAGATGACAGCTGGTCACATGACCCAGAACAAAAAAGCCAGTCGTCCAGGTAAGGGAACGCGGTGACACCCATTTGGCGAAGGTGGGAGGCGACGACCGCCATACATTTAGTAAACGTCCTTGGGGCCGTGGAGAGGCCGAAGGGAAGGACATTAAAAGAATATGGGGCACCGTCCACCATAAAGGTGAGGTACTTCCTGTGGGACTGCCTAATTGAGATGTGGAAGTAGGCATCTTTAAGGTCAACAGTAGCCATCCAAGCTCCCTTCGGAATTAAAGGGAGGATGGAGGGGAGAGTGACCATCCTAAATTTGCGTGGTCTGATGAATTGGTTAACTTCCCAGAGGTCCAAAATGGGCCGGAGACCACCATCCCTTTTATCCACAAGGAAATATCTGGAAAAAAGCAAAATTGAAGTTGGTGGGATGGGGTAGGGGAAATGGCTCCCTTAACAAGGAGAGCGTCAATCTCTGTTAGTAAAGCAGGGGAAGCCTGAGTAGAGATAGGTTTCCCAGGAGGTGGAAGGGAATCGAACTCTATAGCATAACCTCGGTGAACAATATCCAAAACCCACTTATCAGTGGTGATGGATTGCCAAACTGAAAAGAAGGGCCGCAGCCTGTCGAGGAACAGGCTAGAAGCAGCGTGTCTTATTGTTTGAGGATCTACCACCTCGATACTGACCCCTGAACGGAACACCTGGACGCTTGTATCCCTGTGAGGGGAACTGTGGCCGTTGTCCTCCTCTATACGGAGCGGAGTTGTAGTATCCGCGAAAGGACTGGTGGTGAAGGTAAGGACGCCAACGCTGCCTATAGGGTTGATAGGGAGAGTTGGACTGTTGGCCATACTTGCTCAATGTTTGTTTCATTTTGTGGGAATGCTCTAATTGAGAATCCGTTTCAGGATTGAAAAGGCCAGCTTCATCCATAGGCAGGTTTTCTATCAGGGAGCGTTGATTGGACGACAATGCTGCGGATCTCAACCAAGCATGTCTCCTAAGGGCAACTGACCCAGCGATCAGTTTGCCTGAGGTATCTGCCACATGTTTGGCCAAGTCCTTTTGAAGGGTGGCCAGATTGAGGGCTTCCTGGTGAAAGGCCTTAGCCATGGGCTGGTCAGATGCTGGAAGTAGGTCCAGATAAGGGCCCATCTTGTTCCATAGGTATGATTGATAGACGCTCATATAGACGCCATAATGTGCCATTCTGCCTGACAGGCATGCTGAGGCATAGAATTTTCTGGCTATAGCATCAAGCTTTCTACCTTCCTTATCAGAAGGGGCAGCCTGATTATTCTGAATTGGCTTAGGTTGAGCATCGGTCACAATTGAGTTAACCTTCGGAAGTCTGGCCACCCAGGGGGTGGTGGACAGGTCAATCCGGTAGAGGTTTTCTGCCTGCTTGGACGTGCTTGGGACGGAAGCCGGGGCAACGCCAGAAATCTTCAAAAGCTTGACCAGATAAGGTATAGTGGGCAAGGTGGTAGCTTGCTGAGTTTGCTGTTCAGCAGAAGTAAAATAAGGGTCTTGGACCACATCCTCAGATTGAGGGGGCTGGATGCCAAGAGATCTGGCCAGTCTGATTAAGAGTGCAGAAAACTTTTTATACTCCTCTGCCTGCTGAGGATCAGCCTCGGGCTCTGGCATAAGAGGGATAGGAGTCACCTCAGAAGAGCACTCTAACTCTGCATCATTGTCATCATCTGGAAGGTGGGGGGGATTGGGCAGGAGCAGCAACTGGAGGAGCAGGGGCTTGAGTGGGAGGGGCTGGGGGGGCTGAAGGAGGAGGAGGGGGTGCCACGGATTGCGGGCCATAGGTGGAGGGAGGCCACGGATACCGGTATGGGTCCGGTGAATGGAAAGGTTCAGGAGGGTAATAGTGGTTGTAGTAGGGAAAAGGAGGGGGATAGGGAGGGGGGTAACCATAATGGTACCCATAAGGTGGGTCCCAGGGGTGACCTCGGTCACCGGAGCCCTCCTTAAGCGGGCTCCGGGACCTAGAGCGAGGGAAAGCATTGAAATCGGCTTGAAGTGGGGAGCGCCGCGCGGCCGCGCGGCGCTGCGGTGGCGGGAGCGCGTCCTCACGCAACGGCGGGAAAGCGGAGGCGCTCGGATACCGAAGAGGAGAGGGAGGCCGCGTGGCGCTGGCCTCCACGTGGCGCAGCTCTTCGGTCTCCGGAGAGCAGGAAGGTGGGGGGGCCGCCTGAGCGAGTGGGGGAGAAGGAGGAGAGAGCAGCTCAGGCTCGGAGACCGAGGAGAGCAGGTGACTCGGAAGGAGTTGGGGGGGATTTTCAACCCCTGAGTCTTCATTCCCATCGTCCCCGAAGAGCTGCAGCGTCTCTGCTGCACACAGGGGGACACAAGGACTGGGGGCGGCAGGGCCAGCCAGGAGCTTTGGTATATTTTGTGCCACAGCCTCTTTAGATTTCTCCTTGGGCTTGGCAGATTTGGAGGCTTTTTGCTTTTTCTTCCGGAGTGGCTCAATGGCAGAGTCAGAGGCCAGCTCTCGGATGGCACCGTCAGTCAGGGCACTCAGGGGATTGGAATTCAAAGGCCCCGAAGGCAGAGAGGGCTGGCTCATGGAACGAGAGAGCCCAGTCTCTGAAGAAGTTATGGCTTGCTCAAAGAGAGAGGCCTTGAGCTTAGAATCCCTGCTCTTCAGGGTTCTATTAGAGAAAGACCTGCATATCTTGCAGGTATGGGGAATATGAGATTCCCCCAAACAGAGGAGACATTTAGGGTGCCTATCCTCTTGGGGCAAGGTCGCTCCACAATCGGAGCACCTTTTGAAAGAAAGAGAAGACATCTTATCTGATAGTCGAGGCAATCCGTGGACTTTTAGCAGGAGCTAGCAGTCGGAGATCCTTTCGCTGGCTAGGCGGAAAAAAAGGAACTGCCTAGGTAGCTGGATCAGGGGTGAGGGGGCGGGGAGTGGGAGGGGCATATGTAAATCTTTAATTTTAGCTAGTATGTCCGAGATTCTGCGCATGCGCGGGAGTAAACCCATTTGTGTGCATTTCACAGACCACATGAAGAAAATAAAATAAGTAACAAGAATGAGTAGAGTACAGTATGTCTGTCAGATTTTCAATTCTACAGTAAGAGCAAAGAGGAAACCTCATGTATAAAGAAAGAGTGAAGAATATATCTAATAATGTGGAACTAGAATGGAAGTCAACATATCCTGCTACCCTTTTCCCTTTCCCCTTTTCCTATTGTGTTCATGTATGTTTGATAAAATGGAAACTTTCAATAAAAAGAACCTTAAAAAAGATATCTGGGGGTTCCTCGGGATTGGCTTGGCTCCTTCTTCTGACTTATATCAAATAACAAAATAACCTTTTTATGGTATGAAGTTGATTAAGCTGATCACAGTGATGTCATTTTATAGAAAAGGTACAACTAGAAGATTTTCCAGCACTTTCAATAATGTTATCTGGTTTAGCACATTTAAATATTTTATTCAAACACGTTGGTAGCTTTGTGTGGTATTTATTTTAATGGAAAATTCATAAAAATGTAATATGTTCCATTTTATATACCCCAAATGACTGCCCTTTTAGCATATATGTCAAATAGCATATATGTCAAAAAGTACAGTACCCAATATACCAACAGTTTACCTTTCTTTTGATGAGGTATTACCGTAGTACCTTTAGTTTCAGTCATTCTCTGCACCACATATCAGTTTTATATCAAGTTGAGAAAAATCTGATTCAGTAAAATTAGTTGAAGGTTTTATTTCACTAAAGTCTTGACAACTATGGATAAATGTAGAAATATATCTAGTATGTAAGTATTTAACTGGAAATAAGTAATAAGCAATTGTTCCCACATCTGTCATTTGATGATGTTTGCAAATCAAGTTATTTTTTAATGTCAGTGGAGTAGAAATTGATAAAATGTTTAGTGACACAACATCATGGAAAATATGTGAAGATAACTTAACACTACATCATGTGGTGCCTATCTGAATTTAAAATCTTCATTCTAAATTATCCTATTTTGACAAAATTGTGATCAAATCAAATGTCAAGTATTTTACACAAAACTTATCAAAACATCTCCCATTTTATTTCAGAATTGATGGACAATGTTTTAATGCAGTGTTTCTCAACCTAGGGGTCGGGATCCCTGGGGGGAGGGGGGTCATGAGAGGATTTCAGAGAAGTCACCAAAGACCAACAGAAAACATATTTCTGATAGTCTTAGGAACTCCTTTGGCAGAGAAGACTGAAGATCTCCCCGCCTGTTCTTCTCTTCCTATCGGGAAATGGATTGTGAATCCTCCCACCAAAAGTTCTCCTCTGCTGTGATTGGCCAGCCTTTCAGCAGGCTTCTCAGCCAAAGGGAGGGCTGTTTCTGAGACTCCAAGTGGGAAGGGGAGAGCAGGCGTGCTCAGCACATGGAAGCATAGTGCGCATGTGCGGATGAGGGAGAACATGCAAAGCTGGAAGCGAATCCCTTCAAGGCATGGGGGTCCTGTCATGGAAGTTTGGCCCAATTTTATTGTTGGTGGAGTTCACAATGCGCTTTATAGGTGAACTATAAATCCCAGCAACTGCAGTTACCAAATGTCAAGGGCTATTTTCCCCAAACTCCCCCAATGTTCACTTTTGGGCATATTGGGTATTCTTGCCAAGTTTAGTTCAGATCCATCATTGTTTAAGTCCACAGTGCTCTCTGGATGTAAGTGAACTACAACACCAAAACTCAAGGTCAGTGCCCACAAACCTTTCCAGTATTTTCTGTTGATCATGGGAGTTCTGTGTGTCAAGTTTGGTTCAATTACATCAGTGGTGGAGTTCAGAATGCTCTTTGATTGTAGGTTAACTATACATCCCAGCAATTACAACTCCCAAATGACAAAATCAACACCCCCCCCCCAACCCCACCAGTATTCAGATTTGTGCATATCAGTTAGTTGAGACAAATTTTATCCAGTGAATGAAAATACATCATGTACATCAGATACTTACATTACAATTCATAACGGTAGCAAAATTACAGTTAGGAAGTAGCAACAAAAATAATGTTATGGTTGGGGATCACCACATGAGAAACTGTATTAAGGGTTCGCAGCATTAGGAAGGTTGAGAAACACTGCTTTAATAGAACAGTTTGTTGTTATGTAACGTGACATCATTTCCGAGTGCGGCAAATCTATCTCAAGGTTTTCTTGGCAAGATTTGTTCAGTGGGTTTTGCTTCCCCTGAAATGGAGAAAGTATGACTTGTCCATCATCACTTGGTGGGTTTCCATGGCTAAATCTCCAGTCCTAGTAAAATGCAGAAACCATGATACGACCCTTTCAAATCAGTTTTCCTTAAATGTTTTTAAATTGGCTTTAGTAGAATTCAAGTTCAGCCTGAGCAGGGATGTGATAATTTTCCAGCAGCCAATATCATAATGCAGGAATTATACTGAAAATTTTGCAGCAAATGTATCCATCTGTGAAAACAATAGCATCTTTTCAGTCAATATTGCTGCGTTTTGTTTTGTATGCATCACTGTTTACATATTAGACACCTTTCAGGGAAAGCATGTCATAATGATCTATTTAAAATTTATCAGTACAGTCTCATGATGGTTACTCACAAAGTGGATTTCACTGTGTTAAATGGAGCTCCCTTATAAGTCAGTTGCAAATCAGAATCATAGAGTTGGAAGAGACCTCATGGGCCATCCAGTCCAACCCCCTGCCAAACAACAGGAAAATTGCATTCAAAGCACCCCTAAAGGTTTTGGAGAATGTATCCAGTAATGTCTTTACTCTAGCAGAAAGTGTTAATTTTCTCCGTGTGCTTCCAAACCCTCTATCAATTGCAACTCTGTTCCATATTTAAATATGGATTTTTTTTCATTTTTTAAAAAGTGAATTTGTCCATTTTCATGCATTTTAAACAATACATGAACCAAAACTCAGTTGTCTTTTAAAATTTGCCAAAATCCCCAATGGCTTTCTCTAGTAAAATAAGGATTAAACAATGTGTGAATATGTATTGGGAAAGTAACAGTAATATGCATTATCCTCAGGACATTACTTGCAAAAATTTGCATGCTAGATAATAGTTGTGTTTACAAAAAAAGCATGCTTTAGAAGAAATACACACAAAACAACTTTTTAAAAATAGGTATGCCTTGGGCATAAATTGGGTACTATGCTTTTTGTAGGGATACATTTTTATTTGTATTTTACATTTTTAAAATCAGGCTTTATTCATGTATTTAATTTATATCCCATATGGGAACCAAAGAGGCTTATGCATTAAAACTTTAAAACAATGTTAAAATAATATATCTAAAATAAACTGTTATATAGACATTTTAAAAGCATTAAATAGCATACTCCTTAAAAAAATGAACATAGACCAGTTAAACACATTATACAGTAATTCTTCTGCTTTTAATGGTTGATTTTTGTATGAGTTTTACTTGTATTATTTTAGTTCATCTAAATGATGTTGCTCGGGTCCTAATGTATTTCCTGAAAATTCCCATCAGTTATTGCAGTCTTTTCTGTTTAATTGAATTGAGCCCCTGTTCATTTCTGGTGTATTTTGAATACCAAATAACTATTTCTGCAATTCATTTCATTTTGGTATATTGCAATTCATTTGGTATATTGCAATTTTGCAATTCATTTCATTACACTATATTTGGTATAGTGTAAGCTGTGGGTATTAACTTGTCATGTGTATGTGGCCTATATACCTCCCCACTTCAATCCCCTCATTGCCCAGTATGTTTCTAAAGATAATAATAACCTTTCACCTGAAAGCACGATCTTATTTTTTTATTCCTCTTTTACAAAACATTTTTGTGCTATTGTGAAAACCAGTTCCTGATAGCATTACTCTGTTTTTCCTCTCTGTGAAATGGGGCATTAGAGCAGTGAGTCCCAACGTTTGGTCCTCCAGGCGTTTTGAACTTCACCTTCCAGAATTCCTGGCAGTTGGAAAAGTTGGCCGGGGCTTCTGGGACTTTAAGTCTCAAACACTTGGATGACCAAAGGTTGAGAACCACTGCACAAAACCAAATAATACCACCATAGTGGTTTCTAGCAATAGTGCAGTAATAGTGAAGTTCTGGAGACAATTTAAAAATTATAACAATGTATGGCAATAGTGCTAAAGTTCTAGAGAACTTTAAAGAACTAAAGTTTTGACAAAGACATTGGAAGCAAGAAACCACATGAGAATGACAGATCTGGAAAGACAGCTTGAGGCAAAGAGTGGGATGAGAAAAGGTTCAATACCTCCACAGCTAATTTCACAATTCACATCATAAGCAAGATACCCACTAACAAATAATTGTTTTAAAAAATTGTTAGTTTCAGTTGGCAGAGCTGGGGGGAGGTAATGAGGTATCATATTTTATGGGGTTATTTTTTATTGAGTTTGTTTGTTTTGTACTGTATTCTAATGTCTCTATATGTTTACTTTTTAAATTAAAATTTGTTGTGAAAATCTAATGAAAATTAGGGGGGGGGGGTAGCAAAATACTCACAAATGAACCAACATTTTTGCCTTATTAATACTTATTTGTTTTTAAGTCAAGTGAACATTTGGTTACTTTAAATGGTGCAGCACCATGTGGCAACTTTGGCCAGTCTGTGGATCCTGTATAGCAGGGGTCAGGAACCTATGTCTCGTGAGCCAGATGTGGCTCTTTTGATTATTGCATCTGGCTCGCAACAGCCTAGGAACTGTGGGAGTGGAAGTCCAAAACACTTGAATGGAGGACCGAAGTTGGCCCAGGCCTTGTCTACATGTCGGGCTCGGGGAAGACAGACCTGCACCCGCAGCTCCCAACTTGCGAGGAGGCCTCTCGCGTGTTCGCTCCCTCCCCCCCTCTCACCCATGTGCGCCTCTGTTCCCCATCCCCCACAAAAACTTGGCGGCGCCTGACAACCCAGCATGTCCATTGGTCAATGCTCTCGTGAGGATCCGGCGGCCCCGGCCTCCCATTGGCTGGCCGCTCTCTGTGTACACATCAAGCGAGCGAACCCATTGGCCCATGCACTCGCGATGAAGCCACCCAATGGTCGAGTGGTCTGTGTGTACGCAGCCACCTGCTCGCCAGTCTGAGGAGAAACGCCTAGAGGAAAGGGGCGTGGCCTAAAGCTTAGTTTTGCCCTGCTCCTCCGTGAAGAGCCTTAAAAAATAGTTAAAACTGCCAAAACCATTTGGATGCACAACCTGAAGGTAATTCTATACAATATTGGGTTGTTATGAGTTTTCCGGACTGTAAAGCCATGTTCCAGAAGCATTCTCTCCTGACGTTTCGCCTGCCTCTATACTCACATTTAGTTGAATTCAGTCTTAAAATATATTATATATATTATATGGCTCTCACTGAAATAAATTTCCAAATATTTTGCTTTCATGGCTTTGAGTCAAAAAGGTTCCCGACCCCTACTGTATAGAATGATGCAAACACAAGCCTCTCTTTTGGCATTCTAATAATTGGAGGCAATTATCAGAGCTTTTGATAACTGGAGGCAATTTTGTTTCTCTTCTCTTTTATCTCTCCCTTGACTCTCAAACACACACACAGATAGAAACAAACAGTGTAAACCTTGCAGATGAATCCAACTGCATTTACTTATTTACATGTGTTCAGAAAGATTTCAGATTAGGATATATGTTTAACAAGGCAACTCACGGTGATGCAGAAAAACAAACACACTTAGACAGCTGCAGGAAATCTTGACCTTAGCATTACTTTCTCTGTTTCCTTTCATGCTTGTGTGGGAAGGACACAACTGTGGTTTTGTTTATTTGTTTTAAGGAGAAAGGAAACTGTAAGCAGAAAAACCATTGGCACACCCTGGACATGGTTCAGATTTACATATGGTTTTGTGTGCACTGCTTTGGGTTTTGGGGGGTGGGGTTGCCACAATGCTGCATAAACGTTGAAAATATACAGGGCTTTTTTTAGGGATGAGAGAAAATTGATGAAAACATTATAAAGTAATTGTATCCCTCTGCTCTTGGAAGCTAAGCAGGGTCATATAGCACTTGGATGGGTGAGTGCTTATACATACCAGGAACAGTAAGCTATATTACGGAGGATTTATTGCCTGTAATCCTATGAAATTCATGAAGTTGCCATAAGTCAACAGGTGACTTGAAGGCGTGCATATACATTATAATGTGTATTATAATGTATAATGTGTATATTATATGCGCATACTGTAATGCTTGCAACTCTTGGATACAAATAAGAAACTGCCAAAATATATTCTCAACTGTGATTGACAATGAGTCTATCAAAAGCTAACCCACACACCCTAAAAAAGTGGAAAATAGAAAGACTTTGTTAAGCTAAACAAATTGCAGCATCTAAATAAATGAGGTGATATTGTTAAAATAAACCAAGATAGAACAGGAAAAATATGTTTAGTTTTTTTAAAAAAGGAAGCATATAATTAATCACATATAATTCAGTGACTTTTCTGAGGATTTCTAGGCATATCCCACACAAGATAAGCAGCCAATGACAACACTTATTTATTTTTCCCTGTAGACATTGGTAGCTCTTCAGTACTATGCAATAAAAGTGTGGTTTGAAGGCGGAAAGCCACTTTGACTGATGGGTACTAAACGTATTTCCTGCTCTTTATTGAACCCAAGCTGGAGCTCATGGTTTTGGGCTCTTCCGCATTGGTCTAAAGAAGTATGAGTTTTTTTCCTTCTTTATTTTTAATCTTTTTTCAATAAATTTATCGGTTTATTTTCACTGCTTATTTCTATTTTGCTCTTGATCTGGCATGGGATGCCTCTTTACCCAGCCATGGATGACTCGCCCCCCCCCCCCATGCCCAGCTTTTAGGCCACGCCTCATAGGGCTTGTTCTCCAGACCCTTGATCATTTTAGTCACCCTTCTCTGGACACATTCCAGCTTGTCAGCATCTCCCTGGTGTGGTCTGACCAAGGCAGAATAGAGGGGTAGCATGACTTCCCTTGATCTAGACTAGACTCCTATTTATGTAGGCCAAAATCCCATTGCCTTTTTGTTGGCTCATGTTTAACATGTTGTCCATGAGGACTCCAAGATCTTTTTCACACGTACTGCTATCGAGCCAGGCATACCCCATTCTGTAACTTTACATTTCATTTTTTCTGCATAACTGGAGTATCTTGCATTTTGAACTCTGTTGAACTTCAGTTTGTTAGTTTTGGCCCAGCTCTCTAATCTGTTAATATCGTTTTGAATTCTGCTCCTGTCTTTTGGAGTACAGGCCATCCCTCCCAATTTGGTGTCGTCTGTAAACTTGATGATAATGCCTTCTACCCCTTCATCTAAGTCTATATAAATAAAAATGCTAGTTTGTTTGATTAACAGAACTAAAAAACCACTGGATGAATTGACACCAAATTTGGACATAATACACCTATCAGGCTAACAAGTGACAATCACGCATAAAAACACTGAAAAACACAGCAGAAGAGACTTAAAAAGCCAAAAGCCAAAAAAATTACATTACAACGCAAACAAATATATGCACACAAAAAAACAAATCTACATAGACTGGGGGGCCACAGCAATGCGTGGCAGGGGACAGCTAGTCATTAATAAAGATGTTGAACAGAACCAGGCCCAGGACAGAACCCTCCATCAGGATGGCATAAGATGGCATAAGATGGAGAAGAGTATAGAAAAAGGGTGTGGACAAAATGAAGGAAAGAAATTATCATTTTATTGCTTGTTATCTAATGTTTACATCTGTAAATGAAAATGTACCTGTAGCAAACAAAAATGTTGGGGAGAGAGGGGGGAGGGAGGGAGATATCTTTTCCATAAGAAAATTACTACAGATTAATGCTGAATAATTTTCCCCGAGGAAGAATGTAAATGTTTGAAATGCATCCAGAAATCTCATAACCAATCTGTTAATAAATCTTCTTGTACCTGTTGGCTTTGCCTTTTTTTCACTTGTCTGCTTTGCAATGTAGCCCTTCTGTTGGAGCCTTGGAGGCTAAAGAGCTGCTGCTACAATAGACTAAAAGTAAGAAGTAATCCCCATATGAAATGAACACACATTCCTAATGCTCTCTTTCTCCACTTTTAATGTTTAATTTCACCCCAACACTTAAAAAAAACTCCTGCTGCATGCATATTTCATTTATCTAAATGGAATGCTGAGAGGTCAGTTTAATTAGCAGATTATCTGATAATATGGAATGAGGACTTGTACTTTTCACCTTGATTTACATCCCTGTCCTATGCATGCTGGTTGGCAAATCCTGTGGAAATTAAATCCCATGAAATTCAAATAGGACCTACTTCCGAGAAGATGTTTATTGGATTGCATTCTAATGGCTTCAAAAGAAAATAACACTGTTCAATGGGATCTACTCCCAGATAAAAGTGGATAGTGTTGTGTCTTATACATAACAATTACAGTTTCAGAAACGTTGAAAGGAATCAAATATTCTGTTTTTAAAACATCCTGTATGAACAGGTTATGTTAAGGTTGTTATTATACTAGGGCGTCCATATTCATTAGGGTTAGCAGCACAGGATTCTTGTGAATAAAAAATGCTCTTGTTTTATCTGAGGCAACAATTTTCTAGGAATGTCTAGGTTCTGCAGCTTGATGCTATGGTTATTTTCCAGTGAAATGCCTATGTCTAGAGAACTGTTCTTTCTAGGAATCTCTAGGTCCTCCGATGCAACTTTATGGTTAAATTCTGGCAGAAGTTGATCATAGGGTTATACTAGAGGGCCTAGATATTCCTAAAGAGATTATACTAAATAAATATGTGAATAATATAATTTGCAAAAGCTAAACCTGCAACTATGAAGAGCCAACTAGAGTTTACACCCTGCTCAAGTAAATGCAAATCATGAGAACATTATTTATAGGTCCAAGATAAATCCCATTATTTATTCCTGAGTACAGTTGGGAAGAAATAGCACTGCTCTGGATTGGTGTGAGAGTAGAACCTGTTTTCATTCAAGTTCAGGTACTTCCAACCCCTAATAGAGGGTAAAACTAGTTAATCCGATTTTACCCCATGTTAGCAAAAATCTAGGGATGCTCCGGAGTTTCTCTGAACCCCAGCCAATGCCATCTTATTTTCTCTGTGCTCTATAGCATGGGGAAGGGAAGTGATGCCACATCTATTTTCTTGTTTGGCATGGCAGCAACCCCTATAGATATTGTAATTATTCTTGTACCTGTGACTTAAGACTGTATGCTATCAGTGCTTCTTGAGAAGTGGACAAAATTATTGTTAAAATACAAAATGTCCCACTAGATTCTGTCCCGCTTCTTCCTTTATTCCTTCCTTCCAACTCATGAATGGAAGGATACCAGTGGCATAGACACTGAGAACTGGGAAGCCCTGTCCCTTGAGCATTCTAACTGGAAGTCAGCTATTACCAACAGTGCTGTGGAATTTAAAGAGGCATGAATGGAGGCCGAAAGAGAGAAACGTGTCAATAGAAAGGCGTGTCAAGCCAACCCATCGGGACCGTCTTCCACCTGGAAACCGATGTCCTCACTACAAAAGAACATGCAGATCAAAAATAAGACTCTATGGTCACTTACAGACACACCACCAAGATCCTACATTTGGAAGGCAATCATGATGATGTTGAAATGGAAGGAGCAAATCATCCATCTTTTAGTGTCACCTTCTGGAGTGGGCCACCCATCATGGAAGGGCAGGCATAACAGTGCTTCCAACCTCCAACCCAGATAACTTATCCAGTGGGATGTAACGTAGGGCACATCTACAATGACACTTAATTTGGGCCCTATCCAATCTATAAACACGGGATCAGGCCTAAGAAGATACCATAGAGGGATGCCCCCTATAACCATGGAGGTGGGGGTCTTGGCACTATTCTGGCTTGGCACTGCTGGGTGGTGACCCTAAACCCTCCCCCCACCCGCTCTTCCAGATGCAATATGGCACTTTCCTTTTCCTTGTTGCTTGCCCTGACAAGAGCAACAGTGCAACGAGAGAAGAGGGAAAAGAGAAAATCTGGAGATTGGTGTGGCATAGGGATGAGGGGGAAAGGGAACTCTCATCCTGTGTCCCTGGGCCACCCAAGCCCAAGGAATTCAAGTTTGCAGTAGGAACAGTTGTGGCCAGTTCAACCATTCTCATTGGTGCTAAGTTGGGTGAAAGCCCGAATTCTGAGATAGAATTTGGGCTTTCCTCCAACTTTCAATAATGCAGGGCAAGGCAAATCTAGTCCTACCTACCTGTGCTGTCAATGTAGATGGATGATAGACTACAGTGATACTCTCAAGCCCTCTGTGGACCATTTACTTCAGACTGCAAGGACTAGGCTCTCAACAGTCACCCAGAGTGCCTTTTCATCAGCCGCCCCTAGATTGTGAAATGCCTTGCCAGAATAGTTTAAACAGTTGAACATGCCGTTTTGATTTAAAAGAGCATTTAAAAAACAGCCTCTTTCAATTGGTCTATTCAATATCATTTTTAAATTATGATTTTTAAATTACATACTAATTGTTTTAATATGTATTGATTTTACATGTTCTTTTGAGTTGATGTTTTAACTAGGGCGCAGTGTTTTTAATTGCTTGTATATGTTGTAGTTTAATACATGGAAGTTTCCCGCCTCGATCAATAGGGAGAGGAGGTGCATCTAAAATACTACTATTGCTTCTACTAGAGATCACATCTTTACAAACATTTCACACTTTTTAGACATGCATCATTCTGTTACATAGTAATTTAGTTTTACCAGCAAATTATTTATTTATTTATTATTCAAATTTATATACCACTCCATTCCCTTAGGCTCGGGGCGGTTTACATAGATAAAAGCATAACAATTTCAATAAAACAATTTAACACTATATAATTAAAACACTATAAAACTACTGAACAACTGTCCAGCTTGTTATTGTTATTATGTTTATCTCTGCAAGCTGCTCTAAGTCCCTTGAGAGATGGGGCGGGTTACAAATAAAGTTTTATTATTTTATTATTATTACGTTTGCATGATGCACTGCAGCCAACACACACTCTAATGTGTCCTGACACACAGTTTGGAAAGCTCTGCGGTAGGTGATAGATAAACTACAAGAATCCAGCTGAATGTACTTTTCACGTTTATTTTCAAGCTTGATTTTTAGTATGGGCGGCTAAGGGTTCATTTACACTAGTCATGGGCAAACTTCAGCCCTTCGGGTGTTAGGAATTGTGGGAGTTGAAGTCCAAAACACCTGGAGGACTGAAGTTTGCCCGTGTCTGATTTACACTGTGAAATGAATGCAGTTTAACACCATTTCAAGTACTACAGTACAGTGCTATACAATCATGGTGACATGGGAGTTGTATTTTTGCAACATAGTATTATTTAACCTTGTCTACTGGGAAAATGCTGGTGCCGCAGCAAACTACAGAACTCAGGATACCATTGCATGGAGTGCTAGCAATTACGGACAAACTTGGGCCCTCCAGGTGTTTTGGACTTCAATTCCCACAATTTCTAATGGCCAGTAGGCTGGGTTGCTGTGAATTTTCCGGGCTGTATGGCCATGTTCTAGAACAGGGGTGGGCAATTACCGGCCCTCCAGGTGTTTTGGACTTCAACTCCCAGAAATTCTAACAGCAGGTAAACTGGCTGGGATTTCTGGGAGTTGAAGTCCAGAACACCTGGAGGGCCGGTAATTGCCCATCACTGTTCTAGAAGCATTATCTCCTGACATTTCGCCCACATCTGGCAGGCATCCTCAGAGGGAATTGTTAGAAACTAAGCAAGTGGGTTTATATATCGATGGAATATCCAGGATTGGAGAAAGAATTCTTCGTCTGCTTGAGGCAAGCGTGAATGTTGCAATTGGCCATCTTATTAGTACGGAATAGCCTTGCAGCTTCAAAGCCTGGCTGCTTCCTGTCTGGGCAATCCTTTGTTGGGAAGTGTTAGCTGACCCTGGTTGTTTCCTGTCTGGAATTCCCTATTTTCTGAGTGTTGTTCTTTATTTACTGTCCTGATTCTAGGTTTTTTAAAAAAATACTTGTAGTCAGATTTTGTTTATTTTCATGGTTTCCTCCTTCCTGTTGAAATAGTTCACATGCTTGTGGATTTCAATGGCTTCTCTGTGTAGTCTGACATGGTGGTTGTTAAGAGTGTTCCGGCATTTCTATGTTCACAAATAATATGCTATAGGCTGTTAGGAATTGTGTGGGTTGAACTCCAAAACACCCGGAGGGCTCAAGTTTGCCTATCCCTGGTTGGTGTAGATCAGGCATGGGCAAACGTTCTAACGTGGGGACTGCATGCTAGCACTCCTTGCTAGGAGGACTGGCTTCCCAGTGAAGGAAGAGAGGGAGGGAGGAAGAAAAGGAGGAAAGAAAGAAGGGAGGAAGGGAGGGTTGGAAGGAGAAAAAGGGAGAGAGGGAAGGAGGGAGGAAAGAGGGAATGAAGGAAAGACAAAAGAGAAGGGAGGGAGGGAGGGAAGGAAGAGAGGAAAAAGAGAAGGAAGAAAGGGAGGAAGAGAAGGATGGATGAAAGGGAAGGATAAAGAGAAGGAAGAAAAGACAAAAAGGAGGGAAAGAAGGAGAAAGAGGGATGAAAGAAGGATGGAAGAGGGAAGGAAGGATGAAAGGGTGGAAGGGAAAAATGGAAAGAAGGAAGGATAAAGAGAGAAGGAAGGAAAGATAAATCGTAAAGAAGGAAGGAGAAAGAGGGAGGGAAGGACGGAAGAGTGGAAGGAAGGAAGGAAAGGATAACGAGAGAACGAAGGAAAGACAGAAGGGAGAGAAGGACAGAAGGAGAAAGAGGGAGAGGAGGGAAAGAGGGAAGGAAGGATGAAAGGAAGGAAAGGAGGAATAAAAGGGAAGGAAGGAAGGGTGGAAGGGAATGGAGGGAGGGAGGGAGGAAAGAGAGAAGGAAGGAGAAAGAGGGAGGGAAGAGGGAAGGAAGGATGAAGGGGTGGAAGGGAAGGATGGATGGAAGGAAGGATAAAGAGAAGGAAGAAAAACAAAAGGGAGGGAAGAAGGACGAAAGGGTGGAAGGGAATGATGGATGGAAGGAAGGGAAGGATAAAGAGAGAAGGAAGGAAAGACAAAAGGGAGAGAAGGAAGGAAGGAAGGAGAAAGCAGGAGAGGGGGAAAGAGGGAAGGAAGGGGGAAAGGGAAGGAAGAAAGGAAAGGAGGAATAAAAGAGAAGGAAGGAAGTGTGGAAGGGAATGGAGGAAAGGAGGGAGGGAAGAAAGAAGGAAGGACAAAAGGGACTGGAGGAAGGGTGAAAGGGTGGAATGGAAGGGAAAGAGGAAGGAAAGAGAAGGGTGGAAGGGAATGGAGGGAGGGAGAAAGCGGGAGGGAAGAAAAGGAGGGAGGAAAGAGAGAAGGAAGGACGAAAGGGAGGGAAAGGGGGAAGGACGAAAGGGTGGAAGGGAAGGAAGGGAAAGAGGAATAAAAGATGGAAGGCAGGGGCGGTCTAAGGTAATTTTAAATGGTAGGCGAACATTATTTTGGTGCCCCCCCAAAAAAACATTATTTTGCCGCCCCCCATGTAAAACAAATATACAATTATAATATCACAATACCATTAGTAGTATTATATTGTATCAATGTACTGTATATACAATATATTATACCATACTCATACTGTATTATATCATAATTATATTATACTATACAATATAATTATATTATAATATATTGACATTATAATATAATGTAACATTCTATTATATTATTATTATAAAATAATAAAATTATTTATTTAAATAAAATTATCCTCTACTAAATATTTTCATTACTCCTATAAAACTCAAATAACCCAAAATAAAGTAAAATAAAATATTATATATTACTATTTTGTACAATACCACTATACTGCAATATTGTTTGTAATATTACATGTAATATAAAATATATCATTATTCTATTGTTATATAGTATGTGTATTATATTGTATGACAATATTAAGCAGAACTGTATAATAATCAACAAGAAATGCAATGTAAATGCATCAAAATCAGAATATATTACCTATCACCCGACTCATAATTCATAGGAGTCTCCCATAAGTCCAAAATTAGGATCCCAATGTAAATGTAAATAGAAAAACAGCCAAAATTTTCAAATGAGGGCGAATACAGGCAGCGCGGCCTGGGCAAACTTGGGCCCGCCCTCCCTCCTTCTAAGTGTTTTGGCCTCCAACTCCCACAACTCCTCATAGCCTCAGGCCCCTCAGGTCTAGACAGAAATAGAGCCGAAGAAAGGAAGGAGGGAGAGAAGAGGTCACAGAGGAGGAGGAGGAGGAAAGCCCTTCATTCATTCCTTCACTTACACTTCCTTCACTGATTCTTTTCTCCTTCCCTGCAAACGCGCGCACGCGGCGGAGACAAAGGGAGAGGGGAAGCACTCCCTGCCTGCCCGATAGGGAGTGCTTTGCTTACAGGCTTCTGCGCAAGGGAGCTACTGGGCATGCGCGGAGGTTTTCGCGCATGTGCAGTTGCTCCTGCACTCAACTTCAGCTCCAGAGCAACTGCGCCTGCGTGAAAACGTCCGCGCGTACCCAGAAGCGGTGTCGGAGCGCACAAGGCCGGGGTCAAAAAGCAGGCAGCTGCAGCACTGTCTGAGGAACATCGGCAGGGCCGGGATGGTGCCCCATGCGGCCAGGATGGCGCCCCCTTCCCAGATGGCGCCCTAGGCGGCCGCCTACTTGGCCTACCTTGTAGGACCACCCCTGATGGAAGGACAAAAGGGTGGAAAGGAATGGAGGGAGGGAGAAAGAGGGAAGGGGGAAAGAGAGGGAAGGAAGGAAAGACAAAAGGGAGGAAAGAAAGAGGGAGCGAGGGAAGCAGGCATGTAGCCAGGGGGGGCTAAGGGGGCTTCAGCCCCCGAAATTCTCAGGGTGGTCCGCGAAAAGGCCTTACTGGTACATTATTTAAACTGTTATGTTTATTCATATCATGATCTGATCACCATGCCCATTATATCCCACATTCATGGGGTTATTGTGTAGCGGAAGTTGGAGTCCCAGAACTCCCAAGGCAAATACCTTTGTGCCTGGCTGCTGTTACTTAGCGAGCACTTGGACGGATGACGCGACAATTTTACTGCTGTTCAATGAAACCAGCCTTTATTGTATCACATCAGCTGATGGGCCTGCCTTCCTTACAGAACAAAGCCGCCTGAAGACAGAACCCAGAACTTTTCCAGTGTACAGGTTTTATACCATCAATGGAGTCAACATTTAGTCCCTCCCTTCTTCATACCTTGGCATTGGCTGGCATTCATGAAACCACATTACACTACCCAATTAAACAAAGCATTCTAGCATCTTATTCTTATTTGCTAATAAACTGTGGCGCAGTGTGAATTTCCATCATTGTTCTATGTTATTGCTTTATGAGCGACATGTTCCCAAATGGTTACTTTACTACCGGGAAACCTGCCAAGTGGAAGCTTTCATTTGCCATGCGCGTCTTCTAACCCAGTCTTTCTCAACCAGTGTGCCGTGGCACACTAGTGTGCCGTGACAGACCTCCTGCTGTGCCGCGAGAAAAGCTCTCTGCCCCCTTCCCCCCCCTCCTGCCGAACTCCTGCTGCTTGGGGGAGGAGGAAGGGCCGGGCAGTGGCGAAGAAAAAGAAGAAGGGACCGGCGCACCGCCTCCTTCGGCCGTTTCCCCAGCCAGCCTCCAATCCGCCATGACTCCCACCATGACTCTCACCCCTCGCTCACTGAAGCCGCGTGGAGGAGCCCCGCCCACTGAAGCCCGTCCACCGCTCATGCTCCTCCTCTGTAGGAGAGCTGAAGCTGGGGAGGAGGCGGGTATGGCATGGCCTGTAGGAGAGCTGAAGCTGGGGGGAGGGGGCGGGGCATGGCACGGCCTGGCTCTGCCCCCTCCCCGGCTTTGGCACTCCCAGCAGCTGCTCCAGCCTTGAGGGGGCAGTGCCAAGCCAGCAGTGTGCTGGCTCTGGCACGGCTGGCTTGGCACTGCCCCCCTCAAGGCTGGAGCAGCTGCTGGGAGAGGTGAAGCCGGGGAGAGGGGGCGGGGCATGGCGCAGCCTGGCTCCGCCCCCTCCCTGGCTTCGGCACTCCCCGCAGCTGCTCCCAGCAAGCCACCATCCCCAGCCGTTCTTTACTGTGTTAGAGTGTCATTTTGTGTCATTTTGGTTGGTGGTGTGCCCCCGGATTTTTTTAATGTTAAAAGTGTGCCGCGGCTCAAAAAAGGTTGGGAAACACTGTTCTAACCCATCACTTGCTATTTCTTGTGCTGCTGTTGATGCTGCTGCTGGCAAGCTGCCCCTGCTATTCCATTTCTATTCTGATGCATCACCTCTCTCTGACATTTCTCCTGTTAAAGCATCAATTTCCCCTTTAATTGGGATAACAATACAAAAGGTTTGCTAGGGTAGACCCTCTTCCACCCAGTCTCAGCGGCCCCCAACCAAACTCCCCCCGAATCAAAATCCTGGCTACGGCCCTGGAGGGAAGGAATGACGAAAGGATGGAAGGGAAGGAGAAAGAGGCAGGGAAGGAGGAAGGGAAGGTAGATGGAAGGAAGGATACGGTGGTGAGAGAGAGGGGTCTGGGAAAAGAGCTCAAGGGGCCTCATCAGCATCTGAATTGGAGCTGCTTTAAACATGCGCTTCTTTTAAAACGAAGGCGGGGGAAGGGAATCCCGTGTTTTAAAAGAAGCCCACGCAACATTTCCCAAATGCAGTGTTTAAGGGCTAAGTCATCAGCGCTCACCAAAATTAATAACGGGGTGCGGGGAGGAGGGATGGATAAATCAGCCGGAAGGGAAGGAGCAGAGCGGCTGGAGGGAGGGAAGGCACTAAAATGCGAGCCTGTCGCCCTTCCGCCGCTTCTCTCCTCAGAGCCTCCTCCGCCTAGGCTCTGCTGCCCCCTTGGCTGAGGCGAGGGATTGACAGGCTCATTTCCCTCAGTTTGAGGACCCGAAATCGCCGAAAGCGTGGCTTTGAATCGCCTCTCGAGCCAACCGTGTTTTGTTTCCTTTCAAGTCAGCCATTCCCCTCAGAATTGTACACAAACACGCACTGATTCCGAGGCAGAAGGACCTCTTCCTCCTCCTCCTCCTCTCTGAGGGAAAAGACACGCCCTTCGCAGTGCTTTGGTGCCCCCTCACAAATCCATATGGGAGCTGCGTCTCTACACTGCAGAATTATAACGCTTTCACACCGCATTAACAGCCTCGGCACGACCCTGGGCCGTGCTGGGGCTTGTAGTTTCTTCGTAGAGCCCCAAAGGTCTGATTGCAGCGTGGCTGGTCTCTGAAGCAGCCCTCAGCGCCAAGGAGGGAGGAAGAGTCGCAGCTTCGGTCCCTCGACATGATTCCCTCAGGAAGGAGGAAACTCGAGGGATCAGGAAGGAGGCCCCCGCCATTCAAAAAACTCCGCACAGCAAGGGATCTGTCCTTTTGAGTTTTATTTTTGGAAAGATTGGGCAGGAGGAGCCGATGTGGGGATTGAGAGAGCGAGAGATATATGGTGGAGTGCGTCAGTGTGTGTGTGTGTCGGGCAGCTCCGCAAAACGTCGCTCAAAGGCTCCTTCCCCGGCTCAAAGGCACCCCATTCCCGGTGTCTGTCCACTTTACCACACGCCTCTGTTCCCTTTCCTCCCTCCCCGCTTTGCAAAGGGCGAAGAACCGCCCCACCATAAACACCCCCCCCCCCGAGAAAGTGCTCGTTGTGTGTGAAAGTGTGTGTGTGTGTGAGAGAGAGACAGAGGGACAGAGAAAGACTATGGGTGAGATGGAGGCTGTGTGTATGACAGAGACAGAGGGCAAAAGTGTGTGACAGAGAGTGAGAGAAAATGTGTGTGAGAGACGCTATGAGTATAAAAGTGTGTCTGTGAGACTGAAAGTGTGTGAGAGAGACTGAAAGTGTGAGAAAGACCGGGAAAGTGCGTGTGTGAGAGAGAATGAGAGAAAGTGTGTGAGAGACTGAAAGTGTGTGGGAGAAAGACTGAAAGTGTGTGTACGCGAGTGTGTGTGACAGAGACTGAGAGAAAGTGTGTGAGAGAGAGAGACTGTGAGAGGAAGTGTGTGAAAGACTCGGAAAGTGTGTGAGAGAGAAAGTGCTGGTGAGGGTGAGTGAGACAGAGTGTGTGTGAGAGAAAGTGTGTGTGAGTGTGAGAGAGAACGCGTGTATGAGAGAGACTGAGAGCAAAAGTGTGAAAGAGACTCAGAAAGTGTGAGGGACTGAGAAAGTGTGCAGGTGAGAGTGAGTAAGACAGAGCAAAATGTGTATGTGTGTGAGTGTGATAGAGAAAGTGTGTGTGAGAGAGACTGAGAGTGATAGTGAGTGTGAAAGAGACTCAGAAAGTGTGAGGGACTGAGAAAGTGTGCAGGTGAGAGTGAGTGAGACAGAGTGTGTGTGAGAGAAAGTGTGTGTGAGTGTGTGAGAGAAGGTGTGTATGAGAGAGACTGAGAGCAAAAGTGTGAAAGAGACTCAGAAAGTGTGAGGGACTGAGAAAGTGCAGGTGAGAGTGAGACAGGAAAATGTATATGTGTGTGAGAAAGTGTGTGTGAGTGTGAGAGAAAGTGTGTGTGAGAGTGACTGAGAGCGAAAGTGTGTGTGAAAGAGACTCAGAAAGTGTGAGGGACTGAGAAAGTGCAGGTGAGAGTGAGTGAGACACAGCAAAATGTGTATGTGTGCGAGAAAGTGTGTGTGAGTGTGATAGAGAAAGTGTGTGTGAGAGAGACTGAGAGCGATAGTGAGTGTGAAAGAGACTCAGAAAGTGTGAGTGACTGAGAAAGTGTGCAGGTGAGAGTGAGTGAGACTGAGAGCAAAATGTGTATGCGTGTGAGTAAGTGTGTGAGAGTGTGTGGGAGAGACACAGAAAGAGTGTATGAGATAGACTGAGAAAGTGTGCAGGTGAGAGTGAGTGAGACTGTGAGAGCAAAATGTGTGTGTGAGTGTGTGTGTGTAGGGAGAGAAAGAAAGACTGAGAGATGTGCAAGAGTGCGTAGAGAGCAAAATGTGTGTGTGAGTGTAGGGAGAAAGACTGAGAGATAAGAGTGCGTAGAGAGAAAGTGTGGGTGCGAGTGTAGGAGAGAAAGAGTGTGCCGGTGAAAGTGTGTGTGAGGGAGAGTGCTTGTGGGAGAGAGACTGAGAGAAAGTGTGCCTGTGAGACTGTGTGCGCGAGAAATTGTGCCTCTGTGTGAGAGAGACCCTGAAAGAGTGTTTGTGTGAGAGTGTGTGTGAGAGTGTGCATGAGAGTGTGTGTAGCACGCACCCCACTTCCCCCTTTTCCTCGCCTTTCTCTAGCGAAGCCTGCCTCCAGACACTCTGGGGCCAGTCACAACACAAACCTCGCCTCCTCCTCCCTTCCCTTCCCCTCCCCAGCTCAGCCCCCTCCCTTGCCCAGGCAGGCACCGCTCTCCCTGGCTGCGCCCCGCCCCGGCAAGGGTTAAACGCCGGGCTCTGCCTCCTCCCGCGCTTTACTAGACGGCGGCGGAGTTTTTCGAGGAAGGCGCTGTTGGAGAGGACGCTCTCTCTCTCTCTCTCTCGCTGCTGCTCGCTCAGTGCCTCGCTCTCCAAGACACGACGGCCAAAGGGAGACCCGCGGCGTTGAGGACACCCAAGGATCCCTTCTTATTGGCGGGAAGCAAGAGGGAGAGGCGGTGGAGAGCGCCCCAGAGACGGAGGCGCCGGGGGCTTTGGGAGTCGTCGTCGTCGTTTGCCTCTTCTTCGGGGAAGGCGCTGCGGGTTCGAATGCTACTGCTGCTGCGGCGAGGATGAGGGCGGCGAGGGGATCTCCTGCCCGCTATGGAACCAAGCCGGACCTGGGCGGCCAGCCTTAAACCGGGACAATGCCGGGATCCGGCCGCTTCGCTCTCCACCTTCCTGAGCCTCCGGTGGGGTTTGGGTGAGATCCGAAGGGAGAAGAGCCGCAGCAGGTACTAATGGATATAATAGTCATGATGTTCGCCTCCTCCCCCCACCCCCCCCAAACTTTTTTTATATTTCCTTGTCGAAAACGGGGGTCTGAGGCCCCCTTCCTTCCACACGGCTGAATACAATCCCACATTATCGTCTTTGAACTGGAATATAGGGCAGTGTGGACTCAGATAACCCAGTTAAAGCAGATACTGAGGGATTTTCTGCCTTGATATTCTGGCTGTGTGGAAGGGTCCTTAGAAGAAGAACGCGTGTTCAGTTTTGTTCCCACGAAACGAGTTGGGAGTCAAGAGAGCGCTGTACAGATGGGAAATGCAAGGGAGATGCATATCATTTGTGTGTGTGTGTGTGTGTGTGTGTGAGTGATTGAGAGAGATTGAGAGAGAAGAGAAATATATACATGCTGTGTGCATATATATCTCAATCCAACTTTCATATTCACATATATATTTCACATATATATTTCATATATATAATTGTGTTAGATTATATATATATATATATATATAGTGTGTGTATATGTGTGTGTATACATATGTATGTGTGCGCACGTATATATATTATATAATGTGTATATATTATATATTATATATAATGTGTATTATATCATGTGTATCTATGTGTATGTGTGTGTGTGTGTGAGAGAGAGAAGAGGAATGAGATGGGAAGAGAAATATATAAATATATACATGGTGTGTGCATATATATCTCAATCCAACTTTCATATTCACATATATATTTCATATATATAATTGTGTTAGATTATATATATAGTGTATATGTGTGTATATATATGTATGTGTGTGCATGAGTGCGCGCATACATATTATATAATGTATATATTATATATAATATATATTATATATAATGTGCATCTGTGTGTATACAGTATATGTATATATATGTATATATATATATATGTATATATATGTGTGTATATGTATATATGTGTGTGTGTGTGTATTCCCATCTCCCATGTTGATGTCCAGAGATATTGGGGGTACTGGGTGGGGTGGTTTTGTTAGTTCCATGATTTCCCAGCAGGGTTGGGTTGGGGCAGCTCAGTAGAAGCTGCAAGTCAAGGAATATAAACTGCTTGCCTTTTGGTTTTCCACTCAGAGGAGGCTGTTGATTTCTTGCCCTTATCCCAGGCATGGGCAAATTTGTGCCCTCCAGGTATTTTGAACTTCAACCCCCACAATTTCTAACCCCTTGTAGGGAGTTAAAGTCCAAAACACCTGGAGGGCCAAAGTTTGCCCATGCCTTCCCTATCCTGTAGTTGGCAAAAGGTCAATTACTGTGGGCCCTGGTTTTGGGTTTTGGAGCCAAAAATACATACATACATACATACATACATACATACATACATAAAATGGGCATAGGATGAGGTTGGGAAAACTGACAGGCAAAGACTTGAGAAAGGGAGGTGGAAAGAAGAGAGAGAGAGAGAGAGAGAGAGAGAGAGAGAACAGCTTCGCCCTTCGCTAGCCCTGTGATTTTCTTAAAAGCAAAAAAAAGAAAATCTTAAATATTTTAAGGATTCTGAATCAATCGACTGGAAACACTGAAGGGCTTTTTATTTGAGGGTCCTTTCCTATTTAAATCCAAATATTCTGCAGGGGGAAATATCCCCCTCCCCTTAGACCCCCCCCCCCTTCCCTTCAATCCCCTGCCCCTTAATAACAGGATGGCTGTGCTTTAGGGTTGTAGAACTGATGCAGTTTGACACCACTTTGACTGCCATGGCTCAAGGCTATGGAATCCTGGGACTTGTGGTTTTATGAGGTCTTCCACCCTTTGGAGAGTGCTGGTGCCTCTCCAAACTACGAATCAAAAGGGTTGCTGTGAGTTTTCCAGGCTGTATGACCATGTTCCGGAAGCATTCTCTCCTGACATTTTGCCCACATCTATAGCAGGCAAGTCAGGAGAGAATGCTTCTGGAACTTGGCCATACAACCCGGAAAACTCACAGCAACCCAGTGTTTCTGACCATGAAAGCCTTCAACAACATACAAATCATAAGCTTCCACAGCACTTGAGCCATACCAATTAAAGAGGTGTCAAACTGCATTCATTCTACAGTGTTAGATGCCTCTCTGGAGCCTGTTTCTCTCTCTCCATGCATCCTTTTTCAGAGGTAGCAAGAAAGGAAGGGCATGCAAGAGACCAGCCTAAATTTCATGGCATCCCCTCTTCATTTTCCACCTCCCTCCCCTACATTTGACAAAGGTTCCAGCTGTTCTTGCTAAGCTCTCTGTGTGACTGACACAGGTTTCCTTTCAGAGCTCGCTGGCAGGGTGGCTTTGCCAGTCCAACTCTCTCTCTCTCTCTTCATTCTCTCCTCCCTTCTCTCTGAGGTTTAGCAGCACATTTCGTGCCCTCCCTTCCCCAGAAAAGGAGGTGATGTGGATTTATATGTATTAGGAAAGATAATCACCCCCTTTAAGGCACTTGGGGTACATCTATAGTACTCTGTAGAATGAATGCAGTTAGACACCACTTTAGCTGTCATGGCTCAGTGCTATAGTGCAGGCATGCTTAAGCGGCTGAGGGGAAAAAGGAAAGGGCCTGAGGCTGTTAGGAATGGTGGGAGTTGAAGTCCAAAACACCCGGAGGGCTGAAGCTTGCTCATGCCTGCTATAGAATCACAGGAGTTGTAATTTTACAAGATTTTTAGCCTTCTCTGTCAAAGGGTGCTGATGTCTGTACCGGGAATGTGACGCAGCTGGCGGGGAGTCAGCTGCATAAGATCTCCACAGACCAGAAGGTCATGAGTTCGAGGCCTGCCCGGGTCGGGGTGAGCTCTTGACCAATTTTGTAGCTTGTTGTCTGTCTATATATGTTGTTTGTCTATGGCGTTGAATAAACATGCCTGTCAGGCATGTAGCGGGGGCTTAACCCCCCCCCCTGAAATTCTCAGGGTGGTTCGTGAGAAGGCCTTACTGGTACATTATTTAAACTGTTATGTTTATTCATATAATGATCTGATCACCATGCTCATTATATCCCACATTCATGGGGTTATTGGGATAACAATATAAAAGGTTTGGTAGGGTAGTCCCTCTCTTACTCAGACTCAGCCCCTCCCGAATCAAACTCAGCCTCCCCGAATCAAAACCCTGGCTACGGCCCTGATGCCTGTATATGTGCATTGTGATCCGCCCTGAGTCTTCTGCGGGGTGAGAAGGGCGGAATATGAATTATGTAAATATGAATAAATAAATAAATAAACTACAGCTCCCACAGCCCCATAGCATTGAACCATGGCAGTTGAAGGGGTATCAAATTGAATGAATTTTACAGTATAGATGTAATCTTGAAACCTTATGCTTCTACCCCATGTGGACGTAGGTTGGCGGTTGGGACTCTGCATTGGACCATTGTGATAAATCTAGTCTCTTGTCCCAAATGATTAGGCAGATTTGTAGCTGAGTCCCCTCAGGGATTACACATTCAAAAGCATACTAAATAAGCTAAAGCACCACTCTCCTTAAGCAAAGGGGGTCCTTTTAGAATATTATTTACAGTGCAAGGTAAAAGTGGGATATGAAATAAATAGATAGGATGATGTTTCAAACCTATCTTGTGCTTTTAAGAAACCTTCCAGGTTAAAAACAGCCTGTGAGTAGGGGATGGATAGGGGGGTGGTCCCTAAACACTGTGTGTGTGAAAGAGACTATGTATAACTCTTCAGTTATAAAAGAAATACATTTTCTGATTTCAGGGAGCATGGACCACTCTGCTTTTTAAAGCCAATCCCACTTTTCCATCTAAAATACCGCTCGGAGTCCCTTTTGGGGTTGAGAAGGGCAGCATATAAATATAGCGAAATAAATAAATAAAATACAGCAGGGCTGGACCTGCCTTTAGAAAGTGAGCCTCTAGCACAGCCATGGGCAAAATTTGGCCCTCCAGGTGTTTTGTACTTCGACTCCCACAATTCCTAATAGCCTTCTGGCTGTTAAGAATTGTAGGAGTGAAGTCCAATACACCTGGAGGCAGGGCCTAGGATTTTGGTTCAGGGGGCTGAGTTTGGTTCGGGGGGGTGAGACTGGGTGGAAGAGGTTCTACCCTAGCAAACCTTTTGTATTGTTATCCCAATAACCCCATTAATGTGGGATATAATGAGCATGGTGATCAGATCATGATATGAATAAACATAACAGTTTAAATAATGTACCAGTAAGGCCTTCTCGCGGACCACTCTGAGAATTTTGTGGGGGGTGGCTGAAGCCCCCTTAGCCCCCCCCTGGCTACATGCCTGCCTGGAGGGCCTAAGTTTGCACAGCTCTTCAGCAGTTCTTCAGAGCATCAGTAAGGGACTGGAGAAATGAAAGGGGCACAGCCTTCTCTGTACCTCCAAAGCTAGCCTTTTTAGATTCAGTCTAGTCACCGGGTTTGTTTGGAGGCTTGGAATGGAGTGAGTGCTGCCTTCTTCCTTAACTTGGTTGGCTTTGAATAGTCGGCTTTTGGCAATTTTAGTTTGTCATTGGCTTGAAAGGTCAGAAATGTTAGATTCGCCTTGGCTATCCTCTTTACCCTTTGGCATATTCTTTCCAGTACATTTGAAGTTAGTAAAAGGGGTTTTCTTTGTTTCCCTGCTTTAAAACACATCTAAACAGCTTGCTCTTGTCTACTTTAGCCATCTATATTTGTCGTGACTGTGGCAATGGAGTGTGACCGAAGGACCACTGAAGGAAGGATAATGCTTAGGAATAGGGAGGAAAATGGAAGAAGATGACTGAAAGCATATAGTCTGCTTCTTTGCATCACTGTGGCATTTCACTTCAGGCAGGCAGTGTGGTGTAGTGGTCTGAATGGAACTATGACTCTATGGTTCAAATCTCCACTCTAGAGAACCCAATGGGCGGCCTTCACCAAGTCGCACCCTCAGCCTGAGAGGAAAGCAAAGCCAAACCCCTTTGACAAATCTTGCCAAGAAAGGCCTGTAATAGGTTTGTCTTAGAGTCATTAAAATGACAGCAAGAGTTTTCCTATTAAGCCATTGGGATGGTGTTCGGCCTAGGGCCCATCCCACCTGAGCAGTTATAGTGCTATCTTTCCACTAACTGCCATAGTTATTTCCTGTGGAAATTAAGGATTTGCAGTTGGAAGAGTCAGTAATAGCACTTTAGTGCCTCCCTGAACTGCAAATCCCAAGATTCAATAGAATAAAAACATGACAAAGTAGAATAATAGCACTATAATTCTACACTATGAATGGGCCCTTGGTTTGACCAATCTCTGATGTTTGGTTCAGGATTCAATCTTGGGCACCCTTGAAGTTGATAGGTCTCATTTCTGAGTAGAAGGCCATAACATTAGGCTGTAGTCTACATTTGGTAGCCAAATACTGTATTTGGTTGCTGCCAGATATGTGCAAACTAAGTCCATGGAAAAGCTTTCTTCAAATTACAGGAAAGGAAATTCCACCTGAACATTAGGAAGAACTTCCTGACCATAAAAGCTGTTATACAGTGGAACTCACTGCTTCAGAGTGTGGTGGAGATGCCTCCTCTGGAGTCTTTTAAACAGAAGCTGGATAGCTTTCTATCAGGCGTGCTTTGATTGTCCTTTTCCTGCATAGCATGGAGTTGGACTAGATGGCCCGTGTGGTCTCTTCGAACTCTATGATTCTATATGAATAGACTATTTGGAATTTACTGACAAAAAGGTTGGCGGTTCAAATTGGAGGGAGCTCCTGCTGTTAGCCCCAGCTTCTGTCAACCTAGCAGTTCAAAAACATGCAAATAAGAGTAGATCTATAGGTACTACTCCTTTAGTGCCTCCCTGAACTGCAAATCCCAAGGTTCAATAGAATAGAAACATGAAAAAGTACAACAATAGCACTATAATTCTACACTTGGTTTGACCAATCTCTTATGTTTGGTTCAGGATTCAATCCTGGGCACCCTTGAAGTTGATAGGTCTCATTTCTGAGTAGAAGGCCATAACATTAGGCTGTAGTCTACATTTGGTCTCTTCGAACTCTATGATTCTATATGACAAGACTGTTTGGAATTTACTGACAAAAAAGTTGGGGTTCAAATTTGGGGAAGCTCCTGCTGTTAGCCCCAGCTTCTGTCAACCTAGCAGTTCAAAAACATACAAATAAGAGTAGATCTATAGGTACTACTCTGGTGGGAAAGTAACTGCGCTCCATGTAGTCATACACTTTGAGGCGTCTATGGACAGTGCGGGCTCTTCGGCTTAGAAATGGAGATGAGCATCAATCACCCTCAGAGTCTGACAGGACTAGACTTAATGTCAGGGAAAATCTTTAAAGGCAGAGCTAGCATGAAGAGAGAAGGGAAAAAAAATCCTGAGGGAATTTGTAATGCTTAGAATCTTTTTTCCCATGGCATTGAATCTTCCTCAACTTGCCTCCTTCCCAGTGCTAAAAGTAATGTTAAATCACAATCAGGATATTCTGACTAGCAAGATCCAGCAGCTCTAGCCTCGCCCTGACATTTACATCATATAGCATATAAAATCAATCTGTGTCCCTTCATACATACAGAGGAATGTGGAGGCAAACAAAACCTTTTGTAGGCTCCTCCTCCTCCAGTCATATCGGAAAGTCAAGATAATGTGAAACAGATCTCTTGGTTCTGGGGGTTGTTGATGTATTTATTGATTTGATTTTGCTAGATAACAAATTTAAAAGGGGGGGGGGAACCTCTCTAGGCTGCGTTTACATGAAACTACGCCACCTGGGTGTTGTTGCTTCTTTCCCAAGCTCTCTAATGCTGTGTGCACTTTCACACGTCCCCCCTCCCCTTAATAACTATCATACATTTATTTTTAATCCAGACATAGTAGTGGTTTTGTCTGTATGTGTGTATTATCACTGTTAAAATCCCCCTATATGTTTATATTCTTATGGGGACTGAGCATTTTCATTTGCTCTCCTGATGATAAAACCTGGTTACCTGTCCTGGGTTTTGGTTTGGAGATCTCTAGGACAGTTGAGGAGGAAGGGAGAGAAGGAGGGATTACCTGGCTTCATCTATACTGGTGATCTGTATTCAAACTGGAGGGGGATTTTTCTCCATTTTTAAACCAGGGCAGTTAAAGCTGCTAATACAGCATTTCTCAACCTGGGTGCTGGGACTTCTGGAAGGGGGCATGAGTGGGGGTATCAGAGGGGTCGCCAAAGACCATCAGAAAACACAGTAGTTTCTGTTGGTCATGGGGGTTCTGTGTGGGAAGTCTGGCCCAATTCTATCGTTGGTGGGGTTCAGAATGGTTTTTGATTGTAGGTGAACTATAAATCCCAGCATCCACAAGTCCCAAATGCCAAGTTCTATTTTCCCCAACCTCCCCCAGCGTTCACATTTGGGCATATTGAGGATTCCTGCCAAGTTTGGTCCAGATTCATTTTTGTTTGAGTCCACAGTGCTCTCTGGATATAGGTAAACTACAACTCCAAAACTCAAGGTCAGTGCCCACCAAACCCTTCCAGTATTTTCTGTTGGCCGTGGGAGTTCTGTGTGCCAAGTTTGGTTCAATTCCATCCTTGGTGGAGTTCAGAATGCTCTTTGATTGTAGGTGAACTATAAATCCCAGCATCCACAACTCCCAAATGTCAAGGTCTATTTTCCCTCAAACTCCCCCAGCATTCACATTTGGGCATATTGAGGATTCCTGCCAAGTTTGGTCCAGATCCATCATTGTTTGAATCCACAGTGCTCTCTGGATGTAGGTAAACTACAACTCCAAAACTCAAGGTCAGTGCCCACCAAACCCTTCCAGTATTTTCTGTTGGCCGTGGGAGTTCTGTGTACCAAGTTTGGTTCAATTCCATCATTGGTGGAGTTCAGAATGCTCTTTGATTGTAGGTGAACAATACATCCCAGTAACTACAACTCCCAAATGACAAAAATACACCCCCCCCCCCACCAGTATTCAAATTTGGGTATATCGGGTATTTGTGCCAAATTTGGGCCAGTGAATGAAAATACATTCCTGCATATCAGATATTTACATCATAACAGAAGTAAAATTATAGTTACGAAATACCAACACAAATAATGTTATGGTTTGGGGGCAGGCCTGGGCAAACTTGGGTCCTCCAGGTGTTTTGGACTCCAACTCCCACAATTCCTAACAGCCGGTAGGCTGTTAGGAATTGTGGGAGTTGGAGTCCAAAACACCTGGAGGCCCAAGTTTGCCCAGGCCTGGTTTGGGGGGGGTCACCAGGCTGTTAGGAATTGTGGGAGTTGGAGTCCAAAACACCTGGAGGACCCAAGTTTGCCCAAGCCTGGTTTGGGGGGTCACCAGGCTGTTAGGAATTGTGGGGGTTGGAGTCCAAAACACCTGGAGGGCCGAAGTTTGCCCAGGCCTGGTTTGGGGGGTCACCAGGCTGTTAGGAATTGTGGGAGTTGGGAGTCCAAAACACCTGGAGGGCCAAAGTTTGCCCAGGCCTGGTTTGGGGGTCACCAGGCTGTTAGGAATTGTGGGGGTTGGAGTCCAAAACACCTGGAGGGCCGAAGTTTGCCCAGGCCTGGTTTGGGGGGTCACCAGGCTGTTAGGAATTGTGGGAGTTGGAGTCCAAAACACCTGGAGGACCCAAGTTTGCCCAAGCCTGGTTTGGGGGGTCACCAGGCTGTTAGGAATTGTGGGAGTTGGAGTCCAAAACACCTGGAGGGCCGAAGTTAGGCTGTTAGGAATTGTGGGAGTTGGAGTCCAAAACACCTGGAGGGCTGAAGTTTGCCCAGGCCTGGTTTGGGGGGTCACCAGGCTGTTAGGAATTGTGGGAGTTGGAGTCCAAAACACCTGGAGGGCTGAAGTTTGCCCAGGCCTGGTTTGGGGGGTCACCAGGCTGTTAGGAATTGTGGGAATTGGAGTCCAAAACTCCTGGAGGGCCGAAGTTTGCCCAGGCTTGGTTTGGGGGGTCACCACAACATGAGGAACAGTATTAAAGGACATTAGGAAGGTTGAGAAACACTGTGCTAATACTTGGGCCCTCCTCCAGGTGTGGACTTCCTAAAAGCCCCAGGCCCTTTCCTTTTCACCCTCAGGCTGTTAGGGATGGTGGGAGTTGAAGTCCAAAACATTTGGAGGAGGGCCCAAGTTTGACCATGCCTGGAATAGACCCAAAATAGGACAGAGGCGAGGAAAGAAGATTGAGCAACTTGGTTACAGTGTCTGGTATTCTCTCTATTTATTAGATTATTTTTAGAGGGGAGGGTTGAGGGGTGAGGACTGACATGTCCTCTCTTTTGGTTAAGGGGCTTTTCGGTGAAGAGTGGGTTAAAATGAGAGGGAGAGGGGAGGGGGACGACGACCCTAACTCGAGTTTGCCTCTTGGAAAGCTTTCAGGTTGCTTTTGCAGCCTTTGCCTTCCAAGCATTCTTTCAAACGAGAAATGTGGGAGGGACTCTGAGAAAGAGAGAGATTCATTGAATTCATTACAGTAAACATCTCCCTGGGGTGTCAAGCGAGGAAAAGGCGGAGAGAGAAAGACACAGGGGGGAGGGGGGGGGAGAGAGAGTGAGAGAGAGAGGGGAGAGAGAGAGAGATAGGCGAGAGAGAAAAGGCACGGCTTTTTCGAGAGAGGAATAGTCGGATTGGAGACCTCGTGACGGCGAAGATCAACCTGGGAAAGAGGCGAGAGGCAGGCAGGCAAACGCTGGATCCCGAGAAGCGGATGAAGAGAGAGACAGAGGGGAGGCGGCGGCGGCGTACCCACACACGGAGACACGCTCCCACGCGCGCTGTTTGCAGCCTCCCCACCCGCCTTGCGTTCCCGTGCGCAACTCTGGAGATTTTATATATTTTTTTTGCCAATCCTTCCTCGCTTGAGCCTCTTTGCTAAGACTCGACAGAGAAGCGGGAGGAAAAGAGCCAACTCTCCTCGACTCAGTCCCGCTTGAGTTTGTTCGTGGGCCGAGCGCGTGGGTTCCCCCCCTCCCCAACCTTCTTCTCGGGGATGCTGGAGCCCGGGGTTGCGCTTTGGAGGAGCCCGGGAGAGGATGTGGCCGCCGCTTCTGTTGCCTCGTAAGAGAGCGAGGCGCAAGAAAAAAGGGGCGACCTCCGGAGAGCGACCTCGACCGCCTGCGGTGGGGCAGACGCCTAGCAGACCCTGCGGCCGGGCTGCTTGGTGGGGTCCCCTCCGGCTCCTAGACTTCTTTGCCCTCGCCTTGCATGGTCATCGTAACCTTACAGCGCTGAGAAGAGACTCCAAGCAAGGTCTTTCCTTGGACACCCCTAAAACGGGAGGAGGAGGTGCTGGATTAGAACCCCGACTCTCAATCAATCAACCCTTCAGGTAGATAGAGTTGGTCCTCCGCGGCTTTCCCTTCGCTTCAACCCTCCTCGCCCTCGCCATTCTCCTCCCACTAAAAGCGGAGAGGAAAACTGGTAGATTCGGAGTTGATTAGACACGACCACCAAGCTCCTTGGAAGGAAATAGTCGGGTATGTTTGGGTGTACACGTGTATGTATGTATGTGTGACGGTGCCCTACACGCGGGCAGGCATTTCCCGCAGGGGAAATGGCTCAGTGGCTGGCTGTGGCGATTGCAGGGAAAGGGAAAAGAGAGCATTCATTCCCATGTTCTTTCCCCTCCTCCCCATACCCCATATATATGTTTGAGGGTGGGGGAAGCAGCTTTGCAGTGGCTTTTCCAGATTTTCCCATTGATTTCCTAACGCTGAGAGGGCAAATGCTTCTGTCCCTCTGTCAACCTTCCCCATCGAGGAAGGGACCTCATCTATCCATCTGGAAAGAGAGCTCTCTCTCTCTCTCTCTCTCTCTCTCTCTCTCTCTCTTCTATATATATATATATATATATATATGGGGCAAAAGGATGGAGTACTTAGGGGAAGGAAGAAAATCGAGGCACCAAACTAGGAAGGTGATTCAGGTTGAAAGCCTGCAGCTGACCGGCAGGAGAAGGTTGGTTTGAAGAGGTTGCGGGGAAGAAGAACCTGCAAACTGCACCAGAATTCATCAGAGAGCCCAGCCATAGCTACAAGGAGGTGGATTTGAATGCTTGGAGAAGGGAGGCAAAGGGGGGAAGGAAGCGTGGATTGCATTTCAGGTCTATCAAATGGACAGCAGCTCTATTTCATGGAGCTGGTCAGAGAAATGATGGCTACTGACAAGCTGAAAGGGAATGGGGATAAGACAGGCCTGGGCAAACTTCAGCCCTCCGGGTGTTATGGACTCCAACTCCCACAATTCCTAACAGCCTACCGGCTGTTAGGAATTGTGGGAGTTGGAGTCCAAAACACCCGGAGGGCCGAAGTTTGCCCAGGCCTGGGATAAGAGGAGGTTGAACCAAGTCCCGGTCATTGGGAAATCTCCCTAGGGCATAAAATAAAGCATACCAAGAAGGAGAAGCCAGCGGCAAATTAGGAGAGAGCCTATCAACTTTCCCCTTTGGAACGGAGAATCAGTCATCAGGAGCTTTTAATTAATTTTAATGGTGGAAATCTCTTTTAAGGCTTACAATAAGCTAATACAGTCCAAAGCACAAATCCGAGCAGAAGCCTGTGCTTGCATATAGAAAGTGCTGCTGAGATTTCTGTAGTTGCTGATATGTGTGTGCATATATATCTTGCACATCACAACATTTATGTATCTGCATTGCTTTGGATTAGCGGGAAGGAAGACAGACACATTGGGAGTGCCTAAACATAAGCCAAGTTCTCCCCCTCCCCCCTTTACATTTAGTTTCTTATCCATCCATATCCAAATGTTTATTTACTCCTTGGTGAGACTTATTTACTCTTAACTCCTCAGTCCCTTACAAGCTACTCAAAACCAATTTGGAGCTGAAACTTAATCTTCTGCAGGAGCTTAATCTTGCAGTTCTCGCTGACCCCCGCCTCCACACATCCATCCCCCCTTTCAAATATATCTTGGGGTTCAGTCATAGATTTATTCACCCACAGTGCATATTGGAGACATTCCTTCACCCGAGCAAGGTATTTCTAAATCCATCTGGGACTCAAGAGAAGCCAAATAAAAGGCTTAGAGGAAAGTCTATGACTCAAAGAGAGACTTGCGTAGTGACTTTCTTCCCTAAAGGCTCTAGATATCTTGATATTTGCAGAAAGAGTCATTTTGGGATTTTTTTGGAGGTGGATCTCTGCACACAATAGGAAAGGAGTTGGGAAACAGGCCATCAGAGATACAGTAATTTGTTTTCTATCACAGTTGAATAATCTACCTGGTCTGTTGAAAAGAATACAGAATAAAAGGTGTAGATGATCTGAAAGTTTTGTGTAATTAGCCCTTTTGTGTAACTGGCGCCCCCTTGTTGTGGGGAAGAGGCTTGCCAGACAGGTCACAACCAAAGGGTCTGACAAAGAGCGTCAAAGGGCAGGATGGGCTCTCTAGCCTTTTGGCAACCATCCTAGGAGAAGGAAAACTCTGATTTCAAACCCGGGCAGATGGTGCTCATCTAACCCTGTAAGGTCAACCATCTAGAGAAGGAAACTCAAACCTACGACCTGAGGAACTCGTTGCCACCGTCCAAGTTTGCTAGGTCCCGGCAGACGAACCTTTGGTTTAAAGGGTGAGGCCAGTTCTGTGTACGTTGCTCTCCACCAGAAAGGTCAATTACACAGGCTCGAAGGACACATCCAGCCTCCGTCATCAATGCTCTTGTAGAAAACGTGGGATGAGTCTTTCCTAAGAATCTTTGTTTGCGAAAAAGTAAACGCCAGATATATAGTAGTTATTTTGGGAAGTGTATTTGCGGGATTAGGTTTCTTAAGAAGATCATCATCTACCTCCCCAATTATTTTTCAGTGATAAGGAATAAAAAAAACTCTCTCTTGGGCCCAGTCTGAGTATCTGTTCTCTGTTGTCCTGCATGGCAGAGGATTGGACTGGATGGTCCAGGTGGCGTCTTCCAACTCTATGATTCTCCTGATCTCAGTTGTGTTATGTTGTCCCATTCCATGTATTGACTGGAAAGGCCAGGGAGGTGTCTAGAGTATTTTTTGACTTGTTATGAGTCCCCCATGTCTAACTTTCTATGAGTCAAGCAATCTACATGTCAGTCTAACTAACATCTTGAACTTAGTTCATTATCTTGGTTTGAAAACAGAGTTGGTTTCTTCCAGGAGGTATCATCACAATCTGTAAAAGAGGGAGAAATAGAAGGGCCAAGCATGATGATTACATTCTGCATGTACGCTATTCTCCTAACAGTTTGCAGAGATTTAGACTGAAACCAAAGAGAAATTGGTTGGAATGTATACAAGATAGGCTTAGGTTCTACACATGTGCTAGATAGGATGCGATCTTTATCTGCATGTGACTTTCAGCCTCTGGATTTAATTTAAGTCATTGCTCTAAATCAGGATTATGTCTTAGTTAGCTGCAAAATTTGATACACAGAATTAGACTTATCTGCTGAAAATGCCCTTGCCTCCACCCAGTTTGAAAATGCAGGCTATGTGTGTCTGTCTGTCAATGGTTAGGAAGGCAACTCTCAGAAATCTTGATTTGATTTTCCGCTTGGTTGTGGGCATTCAAAGTGTAGGTTTACTTGCTTGAAAAACAAGCATTTTTAAAACCATTGTTTTTATCCCCTCTGCTCATGTTTTAGATAAAGGAAGTAGCTATGCTAAAGAAAATACTGTTTGTTTCTAAGAAGGAGAGTCTCTTAGTCATCTTTGCTCTCTCTGCTCTTAATCTGAGAGTCAGTTCATTTTTTACTAGATTACTTTCATATAACTTTGTGGTTTCTGCCACAGTGATTCAAATCCAGTCCATTAGTGACCTCTATCTGTGAAAAGTGTACAATCAATGCATGTTCTTTTCTCCTCTCCACTCTCTCCTTTACTTCAGCAAAGTATATTAGGAGATAGGCAGGCTGGGGATGGGGGGACACACAACTGGGTTGTTTGTAATAATATTAATACCTTTAAATTACCCAGTTTGCTTGCTGAATTCCAACATAGTATTACTGCTCGCTGTTTTAGTGGGACAAAATTCAAATGGGTATGCGCTGATTCTGTCCTGTGATTAGTAATGTAAAGAGCACTAGCTAATTGGGTAATGTTACCTGGCTTTTTGCTGGTAATCAAAAGTGGACTGTCATGACAAAATTGAGAGAGCAAATACAATTTGGACCAACTAGTGGTCCACTTTTGATCCAGAAATTCTGATTATTTCATGCTAACGATTCAGACTTTAAAAGCATACTTTGTAAAGATATATTAGGCAATCAGTATTTAATTATAGCAGCATGCTATTAATAATAGCAATACGTAAAATATGTCCATATACATTTTAGAATCCATTTGTGCCTCTACTGTTAGTATAAATTAGAGGTCAAGGAAATGGAGAGATTATTAACAAATGATCTCTTTTGGGAGATTTTTAAACCTGGTTTCCTATACTAATTTGCCTCTTGCTTGTATCTATATCCATATTTCATATTTAGTTAATTACTATGAATTGATGATTAAAAATTATATCGCTCTGATTAGGGTAACAGAACAAATGAACAACCATAGGTCCTTTGATATTTTCTTGACAATATTTGGGTTTTAGTGGTAAAGCAATGTGGTGTCATTAGATGCTTGATGGTTCCTTATTTCTTTTTGGCATATTTTTGTCCAAAAGTAATTCTGTGGCTGGCTGGCTGGTTTTCTTTTTCTTTTTTTAAATCTTCCCTTATACTGGCATGCTAGCAGGCTTAAAAGGCACCCGAGACCAGTACAACTCTGTTCATATAATACAGTTCCCCAGTGTTCCTCTAAAGAAAAGCAGATTGTTTTGTTTGTTACAATCGTGATGTTTTCTTGTTGTTGTTTGAAATATCACCACTGACTGTTCACAAAAGCAAATGCTTTGGGAGAATATTTTTTAGTCTTTTCTGAATCCTTTTTTGTTCTCTCCTGTAAAATTGCTGGTGGAAACACTGAATGTAGTTAATTTAAGTAAGTGGTACAAATTGTTATAATCTTCCTGCCCTTTAGCTCTTTTCTGGCGATTTACACATTTAATGGTCTTCTTTTATTTTATTTGTTCATTTTCCTGATATGGTTCTGAGCTGGATGGCAGTTTAGGAATAGTGAACACTTTTTTTTCACATTCTAGAAAATGTAATGATTGGAAAGAAATTGGTAAACATCAGTTACTAAAAATAAACAGACAAGAACAAATGGAAGAGATGTATTTATTTTCTGATCTATTTTAATGATTTAGTTTAATATAAAAGACATTTTTATTCTCGCTATATATTTGTTAAAACAGAGCTATAGAAACAGAGCATACACTTAGCTAAATTTTCCATTGAGACTTATACCTCAGTTCCTAAAGGCACCAGATTCTATCTGATATTGAACAGGCCTGGTTAGTACTTGGATGGGAGACAGACCAATAAATACTAGGTACTATAGGCTATATTTTAGAGGAAAGAACTGGTAAATTCATATCTGCATACTCCTTGCTTACAAAACCCCTATGATGATTGTGGAGTCGCCAGAAGGCACATATTCAGTCCACAACATGGTCTGAACAGCATTGCTCCAAAATGTAGGTGGCACAATGTCTATGCAGAATTTTGAAAACTTTTCCTGTGCTGTCTTCTTCAGAGGTTGCTTTCATCTTTTCCTTTTGAATCAAACCTAATAGGGCTTCATTTTGAAGATTGTTCTGAGTTGCTACAACCTCAATCCTGGATTCTCTGTTCTCATTGATGTTGGTGTGATCAGTACATATTGACCATGCTTCAAAAGGAGGAGAGTTCCCATACCTAATAGCATTGGTTCTTCCTAACACGCCTATAGATCAATTCCTGAATGTCATAACAAATATTCCAACATGGCTTTTTTTTTAATACTTCGTAATCATTAATCACTGGGCAGATAGTCAACTGATACATTAATAGAGTAATTTCCAGAGACATCTTATGGGTCTAAGGACCATAGTTACAGAAATGAATAAAGGAACATTATTTTCAAACTTATTGAGGATTATGTCTTTTAAATTGTCGTGACAATCTGAATCTGGAACAGCTGCTGACTGTACCTATAAGTGAATAATGTTCTCGCTTTGTAAGTTCCATGTGTAACTTCCCTGATTTATTTTTTGTGTGAACAGAGGGTCACTGCTGCAACAATTAAGGGCTGAAGTATCATCATGTGGAAGGTGCAAGATAATGTCCCCATTTGGGGGGAAGATTGATTCTACACCAAATAAAGTTCTCAGTCTCACTAAAGTCTTTGTCTTCACAAAGTCTTCATCTTCACAAAGATTCTTCTGATGTTTCTAAATCATCTGTGGTGTGTCCCCGAAAGTAGCTGTTTCAGTCTGTCCAGCAGCTATTATTTGATACACTGTGTAGAAAGGTCAAGGACCAGAATGGAAACAAAACCCAGGACCTTATTGGGACAGAAATGGTCTGATGTCACCAAGCACTCCCAACTTCAGCTGGTGGTGCATATCATTTTCATAGCCAGAAACAAATGAGCAACCATAGATCACTGAGAAAGAAATGTTCCATGTGTTAATTGTAGCACCAAAAATTCCATAAGCACTATACTTTCTTTTGGGAGGGGGGATGGGGTGCAATTTTTGTTTTCACCACAGTACAAGGTAAAAAGCCACTGTGATCAGGCAGGATGTGGATGATCTTACTATAATGTACTACAACTGTTTTTCCAACTTATTAACTCCTGGTGCTTGCAATGTTTTTTAGCTGTAAGTAATTAAAAAGAAGACAGACATTGCATGAAAAGATAACCCTGTGCAGCATTGTGGTTTTCACACATATTGATCAGGAATGCTGTGAGTTTCCCTCAACCATATGCATCTTTGCTCTGCAAATATGACATCACATATCATAGAGGCAAAATGCAGTGTTGTGTGTATCTGTGTGCTTTCCTTTTTCAGATACACTTCTGAAACTTGGATGTACTGCTTGTATCACACAGAATGTCATATGTGCAGTGGGTAATAGAGCTGGCCTCTTAACTTGCCATAGCTACATCTCTGAGCATCCTGCATCTCCATAGCCATTTGGCCAAGACATTTTGTCTGCTGAGTGTGAGACTGAGTGTGTTGCCCCCTGTATTTGCTGCTTGAGATATTTACCTTATAATAGAATCAGTCCTCCTGGGAAGAGAGTTTGCATTCATCCCTGACCAATGAATATTTATTTGCTATATGCATCACTGTGTTATACACGAGGATGCATAGAACATGCAATGTAAAACTATTGATTAATTACTATAATTATTACAATTATTTGCTAATAGCCTTCGTATCCATCAGACACACATAATAACTGCACAACAACATATTAACAAGCTTAAATGCCAGTTTGAAAACCTTTAAAAAAGATCAAGCAGAAGAATGTTGGTTTTAACCACCCATCAGAAATTCAATAGAAATAGAGTCAGCTGTACCTCATGTTGTGAAGAATTTGAAGACAGAGAGATTAAAATCAAAGGCTGTCACAATTCTGGACCTGCCCAGAGTGTCCTACACTTTCTTTAATGATAATTGAGAAGGATAGTTTGCTGGCTTCTTGAAAAATATAAGATATGGAAATATTCACTTGGACAGCAGTTTTAATCACAGGAATTAGAGTGCTAGAAAATACCAGACAGCAATGAGGTCAAGTTTCTCCTGTTCCAAGAACTCCACCATCTGTCTACTAGGTCCCAGAGATCCAGCAGTGCACTTCAGAGCATGGTCAATGTAGTAATCACGGAGGCTTTCACAGAAGAAATATCTCCAGATAGCTCAAAAAATCAAGTCAATCCGCATGTTGAAGAGGGAGGTAACCTCTGAAGTGATAACAAATACAAGTACAATATATACCCCCATTTAGTTGATCTTTCATTAAGTCTGTGGAACGACTAAGACCATGTTTTTTTTTGGAGAACGAGATGGACATTGAAGGCATTGGTTCTGTTATGTTTTAAAAGGTTTTATTGTATGGTATGATTTTAGAAATTTGTTTAAATGTTTTAAATTATATACCACATTTTGTTACAGCATCGAATGGCTGCTGGGTTGTAAGCCGCCTTGAGTCACCTTCAGGTTTGAGAAAGGCAGGATAGAAATAGCAAAAATAAATAACTCTTATTTATTTAATGTAGACGCTTATTTAATTCATCATCCAGTTCATGAAATACAAGAAAGATTGAGTGGTGCATGTTACACTTTTAAAGTTGATCCATATTACTCAAGTAGTATTTGAAGATGTATATCCATGTTTGTCTGTTTTGGTCTTTTGTGTATGTGTCTTCAAGTCATTTTTTAAATTAGAGAGATATTAATTGAATAGAGATTTCTTAGGCAAAGAGTACTCAATTTTGTCAGTTCCTTCCTCTGAAATATAGCATACAGTTGTTGTCGGGCTCTCATCCAAGTGCTCACCAAGGCTTGCCCTGTTTAGCTTCAGTGAATGAGAGGATCTGGTGTCTTTCAGATACTTGGGCTTTCACCCATATATAGAGCCTGTGAGTAGCTTTGAGCCTAAGAAAAAGAAATTTCTAGCATAAGCCTTTGTGGACTCCAGTAGTATCTGATGTTGGATTTCTGATGAAGTGGACTGGAATACATGAAACTTTATGCTGAAATTTTCTTTTTCTCAGTCTCAAAGGTGCTATAGAATTTCTTTTAATCATTTTATATATGTATCAAAGTCAGTTTCCTTTGATGCTCCTGGACAATGAAGAACAACTTGAGAATTCCGTATAATTAGGATAGCTGGCTGAATGTTTATTGAACTTTTATTGAAAAGCAAACGTTCTTTGTTTTAAACACACACATATTTGGAATGCTTTGGCATACTTTGATGTCTCATTTTCCCTAAATGTTGGAAACAGAGAAAGTTGTTTTTGTTATTTTTTTTAAAGTAATCATTTCTGTTGTTTTTACTTCCCATATATTTTCCAGAATAATCACAAGCCTGTTGAGTGTCTTTCCTGTCCAAAACTGCCCCTATAAATGCAGAAGGAGGAGGAAGATTAGATTTATTTATACCCTGCTTTATTTATCTCCCCAAAAGGGACTAAAATGGGCTCGAAAAGAAAGTGTTTGTTGTCCCTTATTATTTATTTATTTATTTCCTATTTCCTATATACCCCGCCCTTCTCCCCCCGAAGGGGGACTCATGATGCAATCTGTCCCTTGGGAAATGAGGCAAATTCTCAAACTGGACGTGCAAGTTTTTGTAGTCTTAGCAATAACAGTTGAAATTGGAGTAGCTCTAGATATTACAAGGTAATTCCTGGGACTGGAAATGGAATGGGAAGAGGGTTGAGAGATGCACACAATTATTCTAATGCATTCTAAACTTCTTGCATGAAAGCAGAACTTTTCAGATCTCAAGACTTTGTAGTCATTTGTTTGTTCTTTTCAAATTAGCAATAAAGAATACAGTTGAAATTGGAGTAGCTCTAGATATTACAAGGTAATTCCTGGGACTGGAAATGGAATGGGAAGAGGGTTGAGAGATGTACACAATTACTATTAACTAATAATGCATTCTATCGTCATTCTTGCATGAAAGCAGAACTTTTCAGATCTCAAGACTGCCATCCCAAATGCCAAAACTGAAAAAAAAAAACCCCACAATCCATTTGGTGCCCCCTCTTTCCACAAACCTGACTCTGGAATTCATTGCCCATTGAGATTAGGCAAGCTCCCATCCTAGAAACTTTCAAGAAGAACCTCAAAACTTGGCTTTTCCGTTGCACCTTTGGAGAGTGATTTTACATCTCCCACTGTCACTCGCCCCTTAATGTTCCTTACTGGTCCTCCACAGTCTGCACTGCTTCCTGCCATTATAAAGGCCTGTCTCCATTGCTCCGTTGTTTATGAGTTTCTCCCTTACAAATACACCTGTTTTTATTTCTATCTCATCCTGAATTTTTATCGTTACCTGTACGTGTGGCCCGCTCACTGCGATCATGTTTGATTTTTCCTTTGTATTTTAATTTTATTTTTGCTTTACTCATCTTTTGCAATGTTTATTTCATTTTTTTGTATTATGTTGTTATGTTATTGTAATTGTACTGCCGGGCTTGGCCTCATGTAAGCCGCCCCGAGTCTCCTTTGAGGAGATGGTAGCGGGGTATAAATAAAGATTATTATTACTCAAGATTCTTCCCTATCTGGCTGTTGCATCTTTTTTGCTGTTGTTGAGAGTCATCCCATTATGATCAGTGTTTGCCCTCTGACAATGAATCGGTTTGTCTGCTTATCTCAGACTTTTACTGCTTGTCTGTTTATAGGCATTGTCCAGGAGATCATGATGCAATCTGTTTCAACATTAATGATTAATTTTTGATAGATTACAGATCAACAGAATGTAGATTGGAATTTACTGGCATATCCCTGGGGGACTCCCAGATCTTTAATAATGATAACACAATTACTCTTCCATTTCATTACTGGAATTAAGAAAGGTATGCTTATGTATGCAGAGGAATAACCAAAGGTGTTATTAGTTCAGTTCTGGATGTTAAATTCCTCTGTTCCGAATTCTTTGGTTCTAAAAATGTGCTATTTAAGATCTGGTTTGATAGAGGGATTTTGGGATTCTAAGAAAAAGCAAAAATAGATTCCACATACCTGAAGCCAACAAACTCTGTACTAGATGATGGCAATAATGAAGAAAAAGAAGGGTAAACGTAATCTTGGTTTATTCCCTGCTAGCATGCAAGAACAAATGATTTCAATAGTTTTGTCTTGCTGTGCAAGAGTATGACTGTGTTTGAATGGTTTTTTAGATGATTTTATGTATTTTAGAACAAAAATGGTTATAGAATAGCTTTGTCATTGTGCTATTTCACAATAAAATTACACGCCTTTTTCCTCACACACCACAAAACAACATACCCATCCTTCCACACCCCCACCACTACCATATAGCCCCCAATGCCACATCAGTGCAAATATTGTTGGGTTTTCACACAAAAAATAAACATTTGTATTTGTTAAACATTTGCAATTGAAGGGAGATGTTGACCAGCTGGAATGTGTTCAGACAAGGGCAACTAAAATGATCAGTGGTCTGGAGAACAAGCCCTATGATGAGAGGCTTAAAGAGTTGGACATGTTTAGCCTAAAGAAGGCTGAAAGGAGACATGATGACCATGAGGGGAAGTCATGAGGAGGAGGAAGCAAGCTTGTTTTCTGCTGCCCTGTAGACTAGGACGTGGAACAATGGCTTCAAACTACAGGAAAAGAGATTTCACCTGTACATTAGGAAGAACTTCCTGACTCAGAGAGAGAGAGAGAGAGAGAGAGTTGTTCAGCAGTGAAACTCTCTGCTCCAGAGTGTGGTGGAGGCTCCTTCTTTAGAGGCTTTTAAGTAGAGACTGGATGGCCATCTGTCAGGGCTGCTTTGAATGTGATTTTCCTGCTTCTTGGCAGGAGATTGGACTGGATGGCCAATGAGTTCTCTTCCAACTCTATGATTCCGATTCTATGATTCTATGTTATGCATTTTGTGCAAAACCACAATATATTTTCCCAAAAATGTGCAAAATGTGAAGAATCTTGTGACTTGTCCCTGTTTCGTTGTTGCAGTGCCTTGATATATCACTGTGTGCCTTTCTTATTATTAAGGATTAGAAATGTGTTTGCAACTTGCTTAAATCCCTGGTTTTGTTTTTTTGCTGTTTGAAACAATTCTTTTTGATAACACACTTACAAGGCAGGTAACGAATATATTAATGTTCCTATACATATTGCATGGCTTTTCACGGATTTTTTAAATGTTCTCTCCATTGTATAATTTATTGAATCAAAAGCATTGCAGTTTATACTCTGGCAGTTCAAAGACATCACATAGGATCTATTCTTATAGGCTATTGTGTGGATACAGTTTAGTTGCACTAAGGATTTGTAATCATTATTTAGTGATGCTAACCAACAATCTTGTATACCTATTAGCTATGTGATTTCTCAAAGGCACAATATTTCACCAGTGTGTTCCAAATCAAAGCTACAAATGGTATCTTAAATTCATAGTTCTCTAGTATGGACAAAAGATCAAACACGTATGATGAACTAGTAATACTTTTTTGTATATCAGGTCAATATGTGCCCAGTAGTAATGCTTACAATTCCTTACTATGGTTATTGCCACAATCTTCACCTCTTACTTCTTTCCCCATTAGAAAAGGTGTGGGAAGGCATATCACAGTGATCTAAAGTTCACCAGTAAATTGAAAAACATATCTTTCCTTGTAATAGTCTACTTTTGTTGAGAAACTACTTTCCCAATTTGGTTAAATTAATTTCACTGCCTTCACACAGAATACAAGAACAATCTTTACTCTGGGAGAAAAGTGAGGACTATTATGCTTGGAAAAATAGCAAAGCAATAAAAGGACACAGCGGACATTTTTCTTTAAAACCTAAATGCCTTGGAGCAGACTTACTAGAACTCCCCTCACTATTTGCAGATGCTTTTCTTCCTTACTATTTGCAGTACAGCCAAAGACGAGGCTGTTGATTTTAATTGCCACGTCTCTGCAGTCATTTAAGCAAAATATTCTATGTATACAACAGTATCTCTGGAGAAGAAATATATAAATGTCAAAAGCTAAGCTCTATGCTCTGCACAGAGGACCTTTATAAATCCAGAATAAATGAGGTGTTTAGAATTGCTGCCAGCAGCCCTGGCAAGGGGTAGTGGGAAAGTGGGGGAGAAAAGGTCTGTTGATCTGCCTGGATTCTGTTTTCTTGTAGAAATTTCTTATCAGCAGATGTGTGTGTGTGTGTGCTCACACGCACACACGGACATACACACAGCCTACATGATACAATTGCAGATCTATCGATAAGGGAGCCATTTGACTAAATGTAGATAGATTGGACCTTCACACTGGTTATTTGGCTGAGTGCTGCAGTATGAAACAGCTGAGTCCAGAGTGTCTGTGTTTTCAGCAGCCAGCCGAAGGATAAGTGAGGAGTCGCCTTGCTAGAATTGTTTGGCATGGATTCTTTGCCCTTCATTTGTCCAGCATTGTGAGTGTATAAATCAGTCTGTGTGGGCCATCATGACTCCAAAATTCACAACCACTCATCTTTCTGTGACATTGATGAAATCTTTATTGGATCAAATGCATTGGAATTCTAATTATGATTCTCTGCTCTTTAGTGTTCCCCTCCAGCCATCAATATCTCATAAACAATATTTTACAAGCTTCAGGAAGATGGTTTAGAGAGATGTGTGCTGACTAGGACAAGATGCCCCACATCTCATCCTAACCAAAGGGATTATATTAGGAACATTCACTGATTGAATTTAAATCAGAAGGAATTTAAATTGATTTGATGATGTTTCTTAGGACGGAATTGTAGGAAATATAACAACTGACTGACAAAAAGTATTTGAATAGCACAATGTTACTTGTTTAATAAGAGAGTCAGCTTGGGTTTTGGACTAGGACCTTGGAGACAAGAGTTTGAATAGTAATAGAAACTCACTGGTGACCTTGGGCACGTCAGAAGAAGGCAGTGACAAACTCTCTTCTTCACAAATCTTGTCAAGAAAATCTGATGATGGGTTTTCTTTAAGGTTGCCATAAATTGGAAACAACTTGGAAGAGACACAACTGTTTGAAAACTGGAACACTGGCATATGTTCTCTTTCAGTTTCTTAAAGTTAAATTGTCTTGTGTTATTCTTTTCAGTTTCATGAATGAATAGCAGCCCTTAAGTAACTGAATAATAAGTCATATACAGGATCCTGGTAGTTTGGTAAGCTTCTTGTCCACTCTCTTGAACTACAAGCTCCAGGATTCCTCTTTGGATTAGGCAGGGAGCAAGAAAGAAAAAAGGGCTCTAGTTCGCATAGAAATGCTCTGCTAAAACGAGCTTCTTTTCAGATGGTTTTTAAAGTGAGGTATGCCTATACTCTTGAGGGCATCTATATTCCAGAGAATGGGGGGCTGAAGCAGATTGGGGGCAGAGCAAAGAACCCTGCATTTGCTTATGCCTGTGCTAGACCCATGGTATGTTTTGGCTTTGATCAGATAGTTTTACATTTTTTGACTAGCTTTCACTTTTGTTGACCTTTTACTTTATGGACTAATGTTTTCCTGGATTACTCCACATTTATGAAATAGATCATTAGATCCAGATCTTAATGAAAGATCAGGGTCTAATGAGGTATTGGGCCTGTGGGGACTGACTACCAGGACTGCTTCCACAGTCCCGGGGGTCAGTCTCCACAGCCATCCCGCTTCTTTGGGTTTTGAAAAGCACAAAGGAATGGAATGGTACCCACCCCTTACCCCAATTTAGGCACACAAAAAACACTGAAGAGCCTCCCTGGCAGCCATGAAGCCTCTCCTTACATTGTTACTTTATTTATATCCTGCCCTTCTCGACCCCAAAGGGGACTCAAGGCAGCTTACAGCAGAGGCAAAATTCAGTGCCTTAAACAATTCAACAATTAAGTAACATTTAGTTAAAAATCTAAACAACGTTAAAAGCAATTAAAACATAAAAAATACGAGTTGACATGGATGCCGAAGAATACTTTGAGCTTTCTTAAGGCTACGTGATCTATAAAGTTCTTCTGACGACCCTTTGGAGCGCCTTTCTATCTGCAACTGCAGTTACCAAACCATGGTTAGGACACTCTCTATAGCACAACAGTAGAAAGTCACCAGCAGGGGCTAAATTTGGGGCGTCATGAAGCCACCCCCAAAGGAAAGCCCGGAGTTTCGCTTGGGGGGTGGGAACTAGAACCCACTCCAAAAATTGTTTTAGGTATGTCTGGAAGGGCCCTGAGAGTCTACTGTATGTTACTCATGAATGTTTTTGTTTGTTCATTTTCTACCCCCATCCTACTACAAAACATCCAAATAGAAGCAACTGTCTCAGTTGTCTTCATCCTTGCCAGGAACCTTTTGTATACATTCATTAGCAAAAGTTAATACCATTTTTGTTTTATTTATTTTTTAATGAAAGCTATGCCAATGCCTTTGCAGTTTATTCGGTATGCTTAGATAAAATTGATTCAAATGGTTTCCATACTTGAGTTTGGATTTGATTTCGGACAGCCCAGCGAGGGTAGGTAAATGTGTGTTTGGGGGGGGGGGCTGTGAAGGGGTTTTTTTGGGGGGGGGTGTTTAAATATTGGGGTGGTTTGTTGAAGGGAGGGGATAGCCTGACTCCCTTGAGTCCCCACAGGGAGAATTCCTCCCCAGCCCTATCTTTTTGCTTCTCTCTGTACTCAGTCCTCCACCCCCACCCCCATTTCTCTCCCTCCCTCCCTCCCTTCCTCCCTCCCTCACAATAATATTTTTTTTAAAAAATTACAAAAAAAACCCCTTTTTTCTTCTTGTTCACCTCTTTGACTCTGTCATTTATTTCCCTACCCTACCTTCAGGTTTGTGTACTCCTGCCCCAGTTCACCTGATTTGTGTGTGCATATGTGCCCTCTGCCTTGTATACTCCTGCACCAGTCTAGCACTGTAGCCTTTCTCCAAAAAAACCCCATTCTTTATAAAAATATTTTTAAAACCCTGCAAGTTGTTTTATAATGCATCAACATGTTCCTCTCAGGTTCTACCATGACCTCTCAGGTTGGTTCCCATACTTGATTCTTGAACAGACACTTTGGTGCCTGTGGTACCAAATGTGCTTACTACCAGCTTCAGATATGCCAGCTGTGCCCCTTCCTAGATTTGGAGGACCTGAAAATGGTAGTGACACGCCGCGGCCAAGCACTCTCTGGAGAGCACTAGGCAGGGGCATGCTTGTCTCCCTTCTCTGGGCCTAGGGAAGGTGGGCTGCTGTCTTTCCAGGCCTCAGAGAAGAGCCATGGGGTCAAATATGCCACTGCTGAGCAGGTTTGGCAGCTGTGTGTTTCTCTTCCTTCTCTGGGATCAGGTAGGGCAGGCCACTGCCTTCTCGGGGCTCAGAGAAGAGCCAGAGAGACAAACATTCCATTGCTAAGCAGGCTTGGCAGCGGTGTATTTCTCTCCCTTCTCTGAGCCCAGAGAAGGCAGGCTGCTACCTTCCCAGGGTTCAGAGAAGAGTTGGGGAAACAATCATGCCATGGTCAAATGGCAGCAACGTGTTTGTCTCTCCAGAAACAGGCCTGCCCCTTCCTTCTTCCAGCTCCAGCCCCTCCTGGCCCAAGCTCTGCCTTTCCACCATGGATCCACCCCAACTCGCCCTTTCCGGCCATGACTCTGCCCTCTTCCCCTCTTGACACTGCCCCTTCCGGCCCCACCTTCACTCCCTTCCGGTCCAGCCCATGCAGCTGGGCCCAAAAGGTGGTCCCGGGGCAAAAAAGGTTAACCCATGCTTGATGTAGCAGAATAAGGAGGAAAAAAGAAGAAGTCTAACTCTAGACATTTTGTGAAGTCAAGTAGGAAATTGCATATCTATACAATTCCAGCCAAATTCTATAGTACCCAAGACCGGCCAAGACATGAGGTAGAAAATCCCATGAGTGTATCTCTCTCTCTGGCAGTAAAAAAACAAAACAAAAAACCCTCCAAAAACCAGTAATAACAGACGAAATAAGTGTATATCCTTTTCATGACACTTAAAATCTGGCATACGATATAGCTATCTCACTCTGCCTAATGTTCAGGCTAACTCTGCCAACTGCTACTCAGTACTCCTTCAAGATGTGTCAGCTCTCATAGGCTCAGTTACCACACTCTGCCTTCAATTTAGAATCAGTTAGGAGTATTTGAAGAGGCAAAGATTTATTTTTACCAGGACCTGAACTATGTTTTGTTGAATCAGTGGTGTCTTTGGTTGTCCAAGTCTACATGCCTGTGTCGTGATTTCAGGTAGTTTAAGCTCATAGGCACTGTTATAAAACATGAGTTTATTTGTAAGAGTTGCATGCACTATTATGGAATTATTCTGCTTTTTATTGGATTATTGCTAATATGATCTCTGCTATGTAATATGGCAGTGAACAGATGTTTCTGTAATGTCATATTTCAGCAATGAAGAGAAACAAAAAGACATCTTGAAAAACCTTTATCTGATAATTCTTATAATTTTGCTGTATGGTAAGTATAGAGCTCATAATAGAGGGTGGCAGTCCCTATCTCTCCTGTGCATCATGGGAATAGAATAACACCACAGGATTTTTTTGCTAACTGATCGAAAGTCCCTTTCATACACATTTCATCTGCAATAGAAAAAAAATACTATTATTAACAAGTTATAAATATATACTGTCGTTCTTCTAGTAGCTCAGTTCTTCTTTAACTTAACTTTGTGACAGTCCTTATGAAGTAATCATCATCATCATCTTTATTTGTATCCTGCCCTCTCTCCCCAAAGGGAATCAGGGTGGCTCACAACACAAAAAATATACAAGAGTGGTTCTCAATCTGTGGGTCCCTTGGTGTTTTGGCCTACAACTCCCAGAAATCCCAGCCAGTTTACCAGCTGTTAGGATTTCTGGGAGTTGAAGGCCAACTTGTTGCCTTCCAGGTGTTTGTGCCTCCAACTTCCAGAAGCCCTAGCCAGCTTATCCAATGGTCAGGAATTATGTGAGCCAAAGTCCAGAATACCTGGAGGGCCAAGGGTTCTGCAATCCTGTCCTAGAGCAACATTGAGTTAATTAATTATTTACTATGTTTATGTTTAGAGAACTAGTGCCCTTCCCCTTAAAAAACCCTAAGTCACATTTTCCCTAAAAGAGTGAAATGTGGGGTTGTACAAACTTTCAACTGCTCTGCTTTTTGAAGGCTTTTCCAAGACAAGAATGATGTGCTCTGTTATGAAACCACAAAACTATGCGGAAAACTTGTCTCTTCTGGGCAGTTGTCACTTTTAATTCTTCTAATGAGGATCTAGCGCAATGTCAAAAAGTAACTGGGAAGTTCTTCCTTCTAGATAGAAAACTTGTTTGTGTTGGAGGTTGCATTACATTGAGTTGTATCTTCCCAAACATTATGCCGAACTATTTTGAAACTGTTTCTGTGTGTGTTTTAAGGGGCAAGCATGTATGGACATGTTTATCCAGTAGGCGTATGCAAATTCATTCCGTTTTCATTTCAAAATTTGAGTGCCCCCTGTTCTGTTTTTGGGAAAGTTCCAGAAGATTTGGAGGGGAGCTCTTTGGATTTATAATTCAGAACTCTTGAGTTCTGTTTCTGAACTGGGGGATGGACGGACAGATGGACAGACTTAAAAACAGAACGAATTCTGTACCATTTCACACACCCCTGTTATCCAGCAATGTCCAAATGTCAGTGGGAGAAATTACTGTCCTCCCTTTAAAAAACAATAACATAAAACATTTACTTTCATCCAAATGCTTAAGGATTAAATTGTCAGGTGGCTAAAGCTGGTTTAGGGTTCAGAATTAATGTCATTTTGTGAGAAAGCATGGGATTTAATGTAGAAATTTCTTACAGGCATGCTGATTTATAGAAATAATTGTACTGAAATCAAGTTGTCAAAGTCTTGAAAGTGACCTTCACAAAGGCCGCTTCTACACTGCCCTGTATCTGATCCCAGATTATCTGCTTTAAACGGGATTATATGAGTCTCCACTGCCAGATAATCTGGGATAAGAAGATAACCTGGGATCGGATCCTGGGATGTAGGGGCAGTGTGGAACAGGCCAAAGAGAAACTCTAAATAGGTCCAAGAGAAAGGACTGGGTGAAGATGGGAGATTTTAGATTAGAACGGGAGAACATTCAGCTCATAACTCTCATTCCATTTAGGATCTGTTAGTTCAGTCTAGTCCAGTAAACCAATTCAGAACGAATTAACAGAATTGGGAATGGAGAGTAGCTCACTATCCCAAGGTGTTTTTCCACCCTTGTTTGTGATGGAACCTTGTTCTCAAGTTCCCAGTTGAAAGACATTACCCAATCATTCCCTCTCTCTCTTCTTCATTAGTTTTCTATACAAAATAATATGGAAAAAGAGGTAGAAAACACAAAAGTTACAAATAAAGTGAAAGGTAATAATATGGGGAACTTCCATCTTTTTATGAGGCTACATTTATGTTTTTCTTTGCTAATGTCTAATATTTCCGCCTCAAAGCCATTTTTATGGCTCACAACAGAATTAAATTCTGCGCTCAATGAAAATAATCTATCAGAACCTTGAAATTGTATTAAAACTTAACCACCTTGGTGTAGCAAGCAGCAGTGAAAATAGTGCATCGTCAAAAGCTTGGGAAAAAACAAATACTTCTTAATGTCCAAAAAGAAATAAAGAAAAGAAAATGTGCTGTTTGATTGTCTCAATGGATAGAATTCTAAACTACCATTTCACCTGTCTAACTTTCAAAGCTGTTGGCATCTAGAGTAGGAAATCTTACTATGACTGTAAGAAATTCTTCACTAGGTGCCAAGTGTGAATTGAATGTGTGTACAGAACTTCAGACTCAACAGAAAAAGATCAAGGACTGAAATAGAGATAGAAACGAGCGAGAAATTTTTCACTGGTCCGTAGTGTGAGTTGAATGTGTGTACAGTACTTCAGACTCAACAGAGGAAGATCAGGGACTGAGGGAGAGAAAGAAATGAGCTAGCATGCATGGCATAGCACCATGCATTATTGTTGCCCTTACACATTGGGGCTAAAGCCTTTCAGGACTCTCTCTCTCTCTCTCTCTCTCTCTCTCTATATATATATATATATATGTGTGTGTGTGTGTGTGTGTGTGTGTTTGTGTACACCCACTTGTGTGTGCACAATATAACATGTCTTCAGTTTGTTGAGTCCCAGGCACCTTCCACACAGCTGTATAAAATCCACATTGAACTGAATTATATGGCAATGTGGATTCTGATAACCCAGTTCAGAGCCAATATTGTGGATTATCTGCCTTGATATTCTCAATTATATGGCTGTGTGGAAGGGCCCCCAGCTGACAACTTGGATATCATATTCTTAATTTACCAAATCTTCTAAACCAGAAATTGGAATTTTGCATCCATTGGGGTGGCAGTGCTCACCTATATATGGACCCCTATTGGCAATTCTCACTATAAGACTCAAAGCAACCTCTAGTTAATTTCATCAGACAACAACAACAAATTATTTCTAATAAAAAATCGAATGTGTTTAACAGCCTGTTTTAGAAATCCATCTTCCCAAAAGCCCTTAAAGGTGATGGGGAATAGTGTGATGTCACTTCCTGTTGCTCAAAATGATGCCAACCCTGGAATGGCTGGAGCAGCCTTCCACCTAATTCGTATTGTAAACCTCTTTGAAATGATCATGGTGTTGGGGCACATGATAAAGCCACTTTTGCTGAGGCTTAGTATTTTGATGGGATACTGTTATGTTTTAAATAATTTATGTATGCTACCTTGAGCTTCATATTTATAGCTATAAATGAAATAAATAGATGAGCTCCCAGTTGTTGAATTATTCACTGTTGGGAGGTCTATTTATACTTTAAAGTTGTGTTTCATCCATAATTCCCTCCTCCTTTCTAATCAACCTCAAGAACCTTGGCAACTAGGATATATTCCGTGACCTTTTTTAGATGCATCTCATATGCATTTGCTCATCATAGACATGTAATAAGTCTCTGAAAAATTTACCAGACTAACCTCCGTGTCAGAAGATTGCAGGTGTAATGGCTTTTATGGATGCAGATGTAGATATTTGGCAGTCTGCATTAAATTTTAACTGATTGTGTTTATCAAGTTTATCAAGTTAAAAGACAAGTTAGAACCCACCTCTCAGGTATGCAAATCAGCTACTAGAGTTGAGCTGAAATTTGTCAGAAAATGTTTTCTTCTTATAGCCCCCTTCCCAATATAAAATGAAGACCACTGTATAGAATTCCCCTCTAATATTCTTCACTACTTTTTCATGATGGCCAGCAGTCATTGCCTCCATGTCTCAGAATAATTCTGGATTAGGACATTTTGGAGGATACAAAACTGTCTGCTAGTGCAATTGCTGCTGCCATTAGTTGCAGCGGCAGCAAAATAAAAACTCTTACAGCCCCCCCCCCCCACCCACACAAATGAATGAGAAACTGTACAAGCACCATTGCATGCAGTGGGCACCACCTTCTAAAAGCTAGAGGAGCATTATTGAAGATCCATTTGGGTACAGAACACTTTAGCTGTGCTGTAGTTCTGTCAATATTTTTAACATCTAGATATAGACCAACTCTTTATAAAGCTATGCAGTTGCACATCAAAATGACAGTTGAAAAATAAGAGCTGTAAGTGTCATAAGACTCCATCATTGGTCATCTGCTGTTATGCCCCATTCTATTAGACCAGTATGGGAAGAAAGTAAAGACTTTTATGGTGTTTTGGAATGCAGTGTGTCTTCCACATTGTTGAGGAAAAAAAGATCGATTGTTCCAGACCCTATCTGGTATAGGAGGCACTTTGCACCAGAGTCAGTTAACTCTGTCTTGTCCAGATATTTGACAGTAGCTTTAATAATCACTGGCTGTTGATGATGAGCCCATCTAGATGGAGCCCATAATGCAGGAGCTCCCGTGGTTTTACTAGAGACGTCCAAACAATGTCTCCGGTAAAACCGAATACCCTGCTGTGTCCCAAATCAATTAGGTACTGGATTAGATCCAGATCTTCCTGAAAGTAGTCTTGGGCCTAGACCACATTTGGGACACAGAACCCCCATGACCTAAGAAAACTACTGGAGAGGTTTGGGGAGAATTCACCTTGATTTATAGTCATTTTAGGTACTGGGCTTTATAGTTTACCTTCAATCAAAGAGAACTGTGCACCCCACCAACAATTGCCCTGGGCCTCACTTGGGACACAGAACCTCCATGGCCAACAAAAATGCAGGAGGGCTTTGGAGGAAAATCTTCTTGATTTATAGGAACTATAGTGCAACACAAAATTGATATGTAGCAACATAAATGATGACCATGGTTTTAGCTATATGGTTTTAACAGGTTTAGCAATTTATGTATTTGTATGTTTATTTTGTTAATGTTTAATGTGTTTACTTTGTATGTTTTTATATATATTGTATTGCAATGTGGCACTGAAGTGGCCAATCTGTAAATCGCTCGGGGTGAAAAGAGTCCCCCTCGGGGTGAGAAGAGGGGGGTATAAATATGGGGAATAAATAAATAAATAGTTCACCTACATCCACAGATCACTGTGAACTCAACAGTGTATCTGCACAAAATTTGGCTTGCATACCCAATATGCCAACATTTGAATACTGGTAGATTTGGAGTGGAATTGGTCTTGACACTTGTTAGTTGTAGGTACTTATAGTCCACCTGCAATCAAAGAGCACTCCAAACCCCATTGATGATGGACCTGGACCTAACTTGGCACACAGAACCCCCATGACCAACTGAATGTACTGGAGGGATTTGAGTGGACTAATCCACAACGGTGGAGTTGTAATTCATCCTGCACTCAGAGAGCACACTGAATCCCACTGATAATGCATCTAGAGCAGATTTGCCCCAACATGACAAACTTTAGTCTGGCATGATGTGAGTTGTACTACACCCACAACCTTATGCATTTTGTAAAAATAAAAAAATGACTTCTTATAATAACCCAAGCATCTATCTATTTATACACACACACACACACACACACACACACTATTTGCTGGGGGAATAGGCTCAGGCTTCTTGTGTGAGAGTACTGCACACATAGAGAAGCCACAAGAAAAATCAGAGAGTCACAGAGGACCAACAATCAACTTACAGGGGGCTCTCTCTCTCTCTCTCTCTCTCTCTCTCTCTCTCTCTCTCTCTTGTCTCTCTCTCTCTCTCTATTCTCTCTATTCAGGAGTACATGTGCAGAGGGCACACATACACAAACCAGGTGAATTGGTGTCAGAGCACACGAGCCTGAAGGCAGGGGAGGGGAGGGAAATAAATGAAAGAGTCAAGTCAAAGAGGTGAATGAGAAGAAGAAATGCTTTTTTTGTAATTTCAGGTGTAGGACTGAATGCAGACAAAAGCAAGAAGGTAGGGCTGGGAAGGAATAGAATTTTCCCCATGGGGACTCAAGGGAGTCAGGCTATCCCCTCCCTTCAGTAAACCACCCCAATATTTAAACAAATACCCCCATGCCCTTTCACAGTTCCCCCAACACACAAACCCTCACTTCCTTAGCAAAATAGTTTTTAAAATCAGTGAATGATATTAAACTAAGAAAAATAATTGAAATTGCCAAAGGAAAAGATTGGAATTGAGTCCAAAAGCTAGCAAAATTATCCTAAGAGCAGCAAGGGCACTGAGCTAGAACATAGAGCTAAGTTAGCACATGAACAGCTTTCTTCTTCTGATAAGCTCAGGCAGGCAGCAGGCCTCAAAGCCTTACCTGTGCCTGGCAGCCTCTCTGTGTTCCACATGTAGCCAAAAGAAACAAAAAGGAGCCATTTTTGGTAGCCATGAAAAAAGGCCCAAACCAAAAATGCCAAATAATCCAGAGCCTGTTTTAAAAAATGCAGCTGTGCACAGCCCTAATTTATACTTTGACACTGTCCCCATTTTTTATTTTGTATTTTATCTGCTATTGTGAACTTGCAGGCTTGTGGGTTTTCTTTTCATTTTTGGGCAGCACTTGGAAATTTTGGGCAGTACGTGGAAATGAATTTGGGTGCTTTATAAGAAATCAATAATATTTATTTATTTATTTATTTACTATATTTATATCCCACCTTTCTCGACCCCAAGGGGGACTCAAGGCGGCTTACAGCATAGGCAATAATTCAATGCCTTAAAAACAGTATGCATCCCATAGACAATTAAATAAACATTTCGATTAAAAATGTAAACTAGATTAAGAACATTATAACATATAAAACATTGCAATTACAACTATAAAACCACATTACAGTGTTTCCTAACTTATTGCTGGGGTTACGTTCCAGGACCTCCTGCAATAAGTGAAAAACCGCGATGTAGGGGTGCTCTATTTTAATTTTTATAAATTATTTTAGTAGTTACACACTATTTAACGTCTTTATAAATTTAAAATAAAGTGAAGGAATGGAAGGAAAGGCCCTTCAAGGCTGGAGGGAGGACTGAGGAGGGAAGGCGTCTTGGAGAGCAGCGGCGGCAAAACCCCTCAAAACAGCAAAAATACCATGATATATATTTTAAATTAATATTTTTTGAAATCCGCGAAACAGCGAGTCCGCAATAAGCGAACTGCAAAGTAGCGAGGGAACACTATATTCACAATGATAGTCAGACCATTCCAGTAATCATTACACATAAATCCAAGTCCATCTAGTGTACTGTGTTATTTGCCAAATGCTATTTAGTGTTCAGGTTCAAGATGCTGCAGCCTCAAGGCTGACCTGGGGTCAGCTATAGGGAGCATATAACTCCCTGGTTAAAACAGCTTCACTAGATACTAGTTCGTTTCCGGACACAATTCAAAGTGCTGGTCATGACCTATAAAGCCCTATCCGGCTTAGATTCAGACTATCTGAAAGACTGTGTCTCCTGATGTAAACCTGTCAGACCTTTAAGATCTTCAATTGGGGGTGGGGGTGTCTCCATCCTACCAGAAAGAAGCTCGCTTGCTTAGGACATGAGAGAGAACCTTCTTAGTGTCTGTCCCCACCTTTATATGCAAGGCTAGGTTTTCCCCCTTCCTGCCTTTCCTTCCTTTGGCAGACACGGTTTTATTTTAGCAAGCTCTTAACATGAAGGCAGGAAAGCTGCTTTTATTGGGATATTATAATCTCGGTAACTTTCTTTTGTTTTTAAAAATGTTTTTATACAGTTTTAATTATTTTTTAGAAATATTTTATTAGGAGTATTTTTAATTGTTTTGGGTCGTACTGTGGGAGAAAGGCAACATATAAATGCAATATATTTATTTAACACCTTTATGTACACCTAGAAGGGGTCTTAACATTTCTTATACTGAATTGTAAATGTGTGCTTGTCTGTCCTTATATTAAAGCATTTTGAAAATACAGTGAAACAAGTGTATGAACATATTTTTACAATTTTTGAGGTGAATTCATAATGCATCAGTTTTGTTTAGCCTGGATGTAAGTATTGGCATGAAATTTCAGTTTCCATGTATGCATTATGTTCCTGGTTGGGTGGCCAAAATGCACGCACACACTGGCTTCCTGGAATAACAAACAAAGATTGCTCTTTTCCTTTTTGCCTATGCACTGAAACACACTTTACGCAGTGATGTGGATTAAGCACCTTGCTCATTATCTAATAATGCCAGCCTGGCACAGATGGGAATCAGTCTTGCAGTATATAATTAAAATCCAGAGAGACTTCAGGTCCCAGTACAGGCAGAAGGGTCACTGAGGACAGCGGCTAAGGTGGAGGAATGAAAATAGATTCTCGCAGCTCCCCTAGGACTTCTGCCCCAAACAACCTTCGTATCGGCAGCAGTTCTCCAAGCCAGTGGGGACTATCCTGGAATAAGTGAATTGAGGATTGAAGCTTGAAAACCCCATTTGGTCAGATTGATTGATGCTGCAAAAGTTTGTGCTGTAGCACGCAAAGTGGATTTTTGTCGTTGCTAAAAGGAGCAAAGTTATCCCTCTTTCATGAACCTGCCTTGGATGAAATTGGACTGTTAGTCCATCAAGTGCAATTACTCTGTCTGGCTGCAGTTGCTAGGATCTCAAGTGAGTTTCTATTTTAACCCGGGTACCTGAGATTCTTTTAAGATGCGAACTCTTTCCACTGAAAAGGATAAGTAGGAATTTATACATGAAATACAAATATTCTGCTTCTGAACTATCCCAACTCACTGATAGAAAAATACACCAAGTCTGTGTCTGGGTTCCAAGATCTTCCATGGATACAAAAATCCATGAATGCTCAAGTTCTATGATATACAATGGTGTAGTGAAATGGTGTTCCTTATATAACATGGCAAAATCAAGCTTTGCTTTTTTAGATCTTTAGTTTCCCCCCTTCCCATTCCATTTCCCCCTGCCTCCCCAAAGACCCCGCTCCCCAACGATCCTTCTCATAAAAATCTTAATAAATTTATTATTTAAAAAGAAATAAAGAAGCCATGGCATCTCATTTTAAATGTGACTTCAGTCACCTCTAGAGGAATCCTTTCATGGCCAAAACCCAAATATTTATTATGAAAATTGTCAGTCTTATATGGCGTGTCATTGCTATCACTGCACACATAGTAACAGTGCCAAATAACAAACAAGTGGCAAATCGGCAATGAGAAGCCAAGCACAAACAGATCTCTCTGGATAAATGTCAATCTGCATTATTAAATGAAACCATGTTTAAAATACAGATGGTCAGACACGTTTTTCTTTGAGGACATGAGAGGAATTGAAATGCCTTTTCAAAGCAGGTATCCTTCTTTGCCTTTTTTGGATCAATTTTTCATTTTCTTTTTGTTTGAAGCATTAATTACCACCCACCTCTTGCCTCATCCCTCTTCGAGGTCTTGCAATACTGGGGTAGATCAGAGGATTAGAGAAGGACTTAAGACGATTTCCTGAAGTGTTCATCAGAAGGTTTTTGGCCACCTGATATCCTTTTAAATTGGGGATATGTTTCATCCTCTTCAGTGAACCTGGCAACATCAGACTGACTGTGTCCCCTTAAGAAAAACCTTCAAAGCAGATGATATTGCAAGATCAGTAGTCACTTTCCAAGTCAATACCTTTTACCTGAAGCATGAAAATACTGCAGACATTTGAGATCTATCACATGGACTCTAAATCTTGTTCTGCCTGCAATAGATGTTTGCTTTTTTGTTGTTGCTGTCTTGGAAAAGAAGTTGTAGAGGACACGAATTTGCATAGCAATGGCTTTTCACTGAGATGGCATTGAATAGTTGTCTTTTGTGAGACCACTCTTAGTCCCTCTCGGGGTGAGAAGGGCAGGGTACAAGTGTGGTAAATAATCATAATACCTGGAAATGTCAGATAGGACTTGAATGAATGAATCATTCATTGATAGGACTTGAAATAAAGCATATTTAAAACATTGGTGAAGTCCAGTCTGTCGTTCAAAAGCAAGAATTGATGCACAGATTCTACACTGTATATACATTTTCAGGAAAAGGCCCATTCCCATGTGAGTTTTAAGTTTTTTGAGATAAAGTTAAACCCAGAGGAGATATCAAAAAACTTCTTTTACAAAGGGAGACCTTCTGGTCCTTTAAATTGAATTCCACATTTCATGATGCAAACCAAATGGTACTTGCAAGTGGATAGAACAGATAGAGCTCTGCATGAACCTAAGCATGTAAGTCCATTATATATTTCTGTATATTCTTATATTCTATATACTTAACCAAGGCTATGTAGAACACAGGGGTGGTTTGTCTATATCTATTTTCGTTGGTTTAGTAAAGTTACTACCAGTATGTACCTATGTTTTGTTTAGAAGACAAGCACACAAGAAAGCCTGGATTTGGAACAGGATTACTCAAGTGTAATTAAAGCAACAGTACTTGCAAGTGAAAAGAACTGATAGAGCTTTGCTTGAACCACAACATAAGATAAGCAACACTAGAAAGTTTTGAATTGGAGGACAGAGCAAACATCATTAAAGAAACAGCAATACAGCTTTATAAACATAAGAGAAGATTTGGAGACCATGGATTATATGAAGGAAATACCATATATCTAAAGTTTGCTATAGACTATTCACAACCTGAAGAAGGATCCCCGAAACAAGAATATTGTACCCGGGATTACTTGTTGTGTTATCATTTATGTAGACTTATGTAGACTATGTTCAGGAGTCACAGCATAGTTACAATTAGCACTTAGTTGGGACTGTAAAGCAGGACTTAATAGTTGTGTTATGTATATTATCCTGACAGTTGTTTTATGTATATGAATCTGACTTTTACACTATTCTCCTTTTGAGATTTTGTTGACTACGTTTAAGAGTTACAATAATCAGTAGAACCGAGTTGGGACTGTAAAGCAAAACTAAATTTTTTCTTGAATTGTCCATTTCTTTTGAAACCATTTTCATTACATTGTATTATAGATATCTGTGCCCAATAGATAGGTATAGAAAGATCTTAGATTATTACTATTTTAATGGGGACATTGTGCATGCGTTTTTCTCAATGGCAGGTTATTTAAACCTGTTTCGGCGTGGCTTTGGCGCTGCCTGGAAGCCCCCTAAGTTGGAGTGAATAATGGTGATACTAGAGCGGGAAGAGGCGTGAAAGAATCTGTGTGTTCACATTCTATAACACTTTTTTTCAGTTAGTCCTGTCTTGCATTTATTTTTGATTCTTTGAAACTATTCAGAAAAAATCTGGGTATGGAATTAATCAGTATGAATGTAACCCCATTTGAAATATGCCATTTTGTATTCTGTTTTCCTAATGTACATAATTGTTCTGTGCATCAGGAAATGCAGAGACATGCAAACATTCAAGGATAACTGCATTGTAGTTGGCAAATTAGTTGTGATATATGATATTCTGTGTGTGGTTTTTGGAGCAGTAAAAGCATAATATTGGAAGACAGTAGTCATATCCCAAAGATCTTAGATTATTACTATTTTAATGGGGACGTTGTGCATGCGTTTTCCCCAATGACACAATCATTGCGAGAATACAGATTTGTGTGCTGAAACATATTTACATTCTCTGGCACTGCAAGGAACACGAGATGTGTATGTGCCTCTTATGTGCACTTCATTATGCCCTAAAGTGAAGAAATCTGATAGGAAAATAATAAACTCAGTTGAAATGTGGTTCTGGAGGAGAGTTTTGCACAGCGGTTAGAACAACAGCTGCTAAAGATCTTACCAACCGAACGTTACAGGTTCGAGACCCCGGACTGGTTTGGGCAGCTGTCAGCCCTGCCTCTGCTTACCTAAGAAGTTGAAAACATCTCTGGGGTCTGAAGGGTGGAATATAAATAAAGTGTATTATTATTTTGTGGCCATCATGGATTGCCAAAAAGATAAATAAATGAGTCCTAGATGAAGCAGATCAAGCCCGAACTCTCCCCAGCACCCAAAATGACTAAACTGAGACTGTTGTGCTTTGGACACAGCATGAAAAGTCATGACTGAGGATAAGGGAGGCAATGTTTAGCTTTTCTTTTAAATTCTTAAGTATTTATTTACTATATTTATGCCCCGGCTTTCTCACCCTGAAGGGGGCTCTGTGTGGCTTATATAATTTGGCACAATTCGATGCCAAAATTCAACAACATACAAACAAAAAAATATAAACAATAAAATAGAACATATAAATATCTTAACGCTTTAAGAGGTACCTAGTCTTGCCGTCATCATTAGTGTTGCTTTATTATGCCGGAACCATATTGCACTATCCAAATGCCTGAGTGCATAACCAAATTTTCACCCTTTTTCTAAAAACCAAGAGGGAGAGGCCAGTCTGTTCGCACTGGGGAGGGAATTCCATAGCTGAGGGGCCATCACAGAGAAGACTCTCTCTCATCCCCACCAATCACACCTGCGACGGAGGTGGGACTGAAAGCAGAGAGCAGAGTTCATAGGGAGAGATATATTCGGATACATAAGGTGGACCGGATAGGTAAGTATGCTTCCTGTGTTCCTGCCCTCCTATTGGTTTGTGAAATAGGCTAAAAACCTACAAATCAATACATAGGACAACAGCCTCCTTTCTCTCCTCACTTCACCTGCTCTAGAGGAGCTTCACTGCAACACAAAAATATTTTACCCTGTTTCCAGAAGGACCGCAAGGACAAGGCCAGCCTTGCCACTCTGGCAGGGAGGTTCCAAAGTTTCCATCTGGGAGCAGCCACTGAGAAAGCCCTCTTTGTTTTCATCAAACAAGCTTGAAAATGTGGTGGGGCAGAGATAAAGCTCTCTCCAGATGATCTTAGAGCTTTAATGGACAGTATATCAGTTGAGGTACTTTTTCTTACCAAAAACAGAACAGAGAAAAAAAATATTGAAAAGATTCATAGAGGGCCCCTTCTACACTGTCATATGAAATCCAGATTATCTGATTTGAACTGGATTATATGGGAGTGTAAAAGGGGCCAGAGTGTCACTTTCACTCTTTTTTATCAACTCTATATAAGTTTGATTAGGAACGAATCAATAATAGATCTTAGTTAGATTTCTGGCTGCTTAGATCCAAGTATTGTTTCACAACTTTGTTATTTTTAACAAAATAGTATTTGGTCTGCAATCTGAATAGCTTGAATGAGTTGCATGTTCTTCGATATATGACTAGAAGGATTTTAAAGCCTAAATGCAAATGCTAGTCCCAATTTTGTTGGGTCTATTAAATTAATTGCTGAATCAGAAGGCAACACTTATGTAAACCATATTATTTGAGTAGGAAGGATTAGCAATAACAAAAAAACACTAACTTCTGAGGATGCCTGCCATAGATGCAGATGAAATGTCAGGAGAGAATGCTTCTAGAACATGGCCATATGGCCCAAAAAACCTACAACAACCCAGTGATTTCAGTCATGGAAGCTTTCGACAATACAATAACAAAATAACAGATTTTTATTTTTATTAAAGACTTAAGTAGTTCTGATTTCTTTAACTTATTTCTGCTCTCTCAGAAACTATGTGATTGGCAATGCACTATATAGGTTAGTACGTCCTGCCCCCTGCATACACTCCTCTCGGCTGTGAAAATTGTATAACTGCAATTACTCTATTACTTTAATGATTCACCTGATTTAAACCATAAGCCTGTCAACTTTCTGCATAATTCTAAACATGCACTAAAGAAGGGAAGATCAGCAACTTTGAATACTTTGTTTTATTGCCAATTTATTATTAAGGTGAAGAGACACATATTAATGATTTTTTAAAATGCTTTTCATTGTTTGCAAAAAAAAAGTGCTCTTACAAAAGCGTAGACTTTATGTGTTACAGGAGAGCTTGATTACAGTTTTGAATGGATCAGGGTACATGGAAATGGAGTATCACTCAAACTTCATGCATTTTTGATCATGTGGAATTGCTGCCATGCAGGATCCATTATAAAGAAGGATGAGATGGCCTGAGGCATTTTGATGCCTCAGGCAAAACTAATGTCCCTTCCTTTTCCAAAGTGTGGGAAAACAACAACTAGAACAACAAATTAAAAGTAAGGTGGGAAATCTTTGCCCCACCAGCTGTAGGCCTATACTTCTATAATTTCTCATCATTACACTGATTTTAAGCTGATAGGAACCAGAGTTCAAAAATATTTGAACTAAAGTACTGTATATACTAAAGTATGAGTTGATATCAAGGACAGGTTTGCGAGGGACAAGACTATCTGTATTCATATGATTCATGGTTAACTCAAGGGTAATTCTGAAGTGAAGGGAAGAGCCAGGACCACATTGGGGGCAGCTACCCCTGGCCACCACTGCTGCCGTGTCCCCATCCAGGCATTAAAAAGGCCCAAAGTGATGTTATAATGGAGAGAGTGAAGATTCCAGTTGTTCCTTTTTTATAAGACTTCAGATAAAGCAGTTTCATTGATTGGGGGATTAGTCAACTCAGGAATTTGGGGTCATATTTTACTAAAATTTCTAGACTTATACATAGATGTATACAGCAATTTGCTATTTTCTTTGGGAATAATATCTGTGACACAAAACTAGCTGCTTCAGTGGCAACTGAATTTTTTAAGGTATTGATGATGCTAGAATTATGTGAAAGTACAGCCCCCATTTATTATACTTATTCATGCAAGTAAGGAAAGTTAATGTATGCTGGTGATCTTAATAATCCATTCTCTGCATGAGTTATGTTGAGCATAGTTGTTTCAAAAAGCAAACTTGCTCATCCTTGTAGAAGCAGAGCTCCCACTTGTCTTGAGAGTCACAATAAAAAAACCCTGGATGTTTTTAGTCATAGAATACCCTGGAGTATTTATTTATTTATTAATTAACCAGATTGGATTTTATCTCACCACAAATCCCAAAAGCCCTGTGTAAGAATAACAACACTTGAAATATGCCCTAAAACAGTATTATTTTGCCGAAATATATAGTTGTCTCTGTGTGAAATATTGGTTACAAATCAGCATGTGCAGAAAGAGGAAAGGGTCCTCTCTACAACCTTACTAAGGGAGTAGGACTCCTTGAAATTAGTAGGATTTACTTTTGTGCAAACATGCCATATAAACCAGTTCTTAAAACATTCCTCACTACCTCAAAGAAGATTTATATTTCCTAATAATCTCAGTTTCTTGTAATTGAGCAAAACTACTCTGCCTGCATATCAGTATCTTGTTTGTTTTACAATTTGCTGGAATGTAGGACAGAATATGTTTGCATCGTATATTAGTCTAAATCCCTTACGAAGCAACAAAACTTGTCAAAGATGCTTCTAGGTCACGTATGCCAATGGCTTGTGTTATCTTCATATTCTTTAGGAAAAATAAAATAAAATAGAGATGGTTTGGCTTTGTATGCACATTTTTATTGCCTTTGATTTTCTTTTGTTTTTTTCTACCTTCGTGTGCTAGAGTCCCTTCATTAAGCTAAAGTGAAGTTTAAAACCCTCCAAAAGATAATAGGCCTCTGGAAAAAATGTTAAATTGCCCTGCCAGCCTAAGTTAATGTTGCAGTAATGTGTGATGAATATCTAGGAGAAATTATAATGAATAACATATACGTGAAAAATCCTTTTTATTCTGAAGACTCCAATGAAGGGGATTGCTCTCTCGAAGGCATAAAAGGAGATATAGGGAGAGTGGTATGTTATGCAAACCATGGTTTACGATTATAAGGCTCAGCCACAGTGAACTGTTGCACATTCTTATTTCTTTCTGCCCCGGAATAGAATCAAGAAGACAATCCAAAGCAATAGTTTAGATTTAAACCCAAGACTCTAAACTTCAGCTAAGATTAACTTGGTTTGTTGGAGCAAGAACATTTTGTATACTATGATATAAAGCCTTCAAACTGAAAACTCTTCTTTAGCTTCATTGAAAATTTTGTTTAATGTTTGAAAACTGACATTGTAGTCTAGGGGTGTTTCTATTTAGTAGACAACTTTTGAGGGTCATGGGGTCATTCATGCCCCCTAAAATTTGAAAGATGGTGTCACTTCAACACACACATCCTACGTAGAGATATATAGATTGTGCTTCCAGACATTCTATAAGCTCTTTAAAAGATTTTTAAAATGGGATGTTAAACTTAAAACAGGTTCATGGTACAAAAATGACTAATTACTCTCAAAGGCCATATGTTGTCATCCACATTTCTTCCCCTCTCGGCCTCTCTCTTTCAAAAGTTGGCTGAGTGTCCATCCAGTCAGTCCTTTAAACCAAGATCTGTCTTTAAGACATCAAATGATCTGTCTCAAACCAGGGTACCCCATTAGATCCAGGCATTCCTCAAAGGCCTAAATCTATTGGGGTATCCACTCACTTATGGGGGTGAGTCCCCAAAGCTATCTTGCACCTTTTGAGCTGAAACCAAAAGTTCCCAAAACAATCTTTAAAATAAAATAAAAACCTCACCCAACCACCATTAAGATACCGGTACCCCTATAAGGGATCTTTTAACCCTGGATTCCAGGTGGTTGTCTTATATTTCTAAAAGTTGGGATATATTCCTTCTCCTCCTCCTCTCTGTTGCCCAATGGCTCCCAGCCTCGCGTGGCCTCCTCTGCCGCCGCACTCTTAGCCGAGGCGGGCATGGAGTGGAGGAGCCTGCCGGGGAGTCTGAAGCTAGCAGCAGGAGCCTAGGGAGCCAAGCGGTGCAGGAGGGACACAGCTGGCACAGCTACATTATATAAGTCTACACTGACCATATAATGCAGTTTTATACTACATTATCTATCAGTGTTGATGGCACCAGGGGTTCCTCTCTGAAACCTTCCCAAAGGAAGTGACATCCCCTCTTTGGCAACCTACTCTTCTCAATGCCAGTTGCACAAGCCCCGGAAGAATACTCAAACAACAAAACCACCTCCTTTCTTCGTAAGGAGCCACACTTACTCTGCTTCCCAACCAAGCACCTCTGCCTTTCCGCACCCTGCCCCTTTAAGGAAAACTTTGCCAGATTTGCAGGCCAATCACATGCACCCTCCATCCACCTGTCTTTTCTGCCAGCCTTTGGAAGATGGGAGTTTTTTTGGTGAAATAGGGAGATTGTATGTAGGAGAGGAACAAGGGCTGCTCCCTCAGGCTTCCTTTGGCACCTGCGTTGACCAAGGACATGCTGCTGAGGTAATCCTGCCTCTGTCACCCATGAATAAAGGAAGGAAAGGGGAACCTGCACCCTCTCAAACACACACACACTCTCTCGCTCTCTGTCTTGGGCTCAGAGCAGCGGGCTGTGAGGGGCTTCTTCAATCTGAGAATGACTACAGCTCCCCAGAGGCCCCAGCCATCAAGACCTCTGGTGGGAGGAGTGGAGCAAAACACAGGGAAGGAAAAATCTGTTGAGTTCATGCCATTTGGCACCACTTTCTTTGCTGTGGTTCAGTGCTATCAAGTCCTGGGAGATTGTAGATCTAAAGAAAGTACAGGGGCTGGCAAGAGGGGTAGTCTTATATGCCAAGTATATCCCAAACCCTATATTTTAAATTGAAAAGTTGGGGGTCGCCTTATAGGCCCAGTCATCTTGTACGCCGGAAAATACAGTACTCCTTGAGTCCTCCTGGCACAAAGAAATGATGTGCCGGTCGTGGGTGGGGAGATGCAGACATACCTTTGGGAAAGCCTGTTTTGGGAGGGGGGGTGAGGGGGCTTAAACACATACTGAAGTAGGTGTTTAAAAATCGCTTTGGTGTGTGATTAATTGGAGTGTGGAAATGCCCTGAGTTGTTCTATGTGGGTTTTTTTTATTTCTGAGTTCCTGATTTACTCTGGTTTATACTTTCTTATTTCATCCATTTGTTTGAAAATTGTATATCGAAGCTCTTCATCTATATCTCTATCAGAATCTATAGATCATATATATATTTGGTTGGTTATTCTTAATCCTGGCAGCAATTCTACACAGTTATTTCATCCATTAACTATGGAAGTCTCAAAGCAAACAGGTGCAGATTTGAAATTCACACATTTGTGTACTATAGACTCAGGGAGACCAAGTCAGTAAATGGAATGGACTTTGTCTTGATCTATATGTGGTTTTGTGCTTTAACTATTAACTCACTTGCAAATAAATGTAATCACTAAACTATGAGCACAGTGATTTAAAAACTCCCTGCTATTGGAAGAACAAACACCTAAAATGCTTAAGATTTTAAGACTTTAATGTTCATTTTTAGAAAAAGGCATCAAAGAGGAATTTTGTTGTATAATGCATAGCAACATCTAAACATTTTGTATCCTTTTGCATCTAATTGTTCATAACGGAATTTTTACAGCACACTGAATGAACAGTGCTAACGCCTGTGCCTCATAGATCAACATCATGCACATTATCAATGCAAATAGTAGGTATCCATTTAGTCTCTTTTAATTATTGTAAAACAAATGATGGTTGACAAATCACCAAAATAAAATATTGTTTGAAGTTAGGAAAAAGTATTCCAAATTTTCAGGATTTTCATGTAAAGAAAAAGAAGAAGCTATCACTTAGGTTGTAGTAATAACAGCAGAAAGCATTTATTGCAGTTTCAGAGACTACTGACAATGTCTTCACTCTTTATAGTTGCCCAGAGCATACTAATACATCAGTTGTCCATTGACAAAAGCAGCTCTTTTGGGCCACCATAATTCTTGAATGGGATAATGTCTGTGATAGAATTTTGCTCTGAAACTGTAAAAACACTGAAGTCTCTATAAACATCTTACAATTCAAACATACGGTGTGCAGCTGCAGGCTTTTAAACTTTATATTAACTTCCTCTGTTATTTTTAGCTATAATCCTCCCCTTTGGTTGAATATCATGGAGCCTCATTCCAGCATCTACTTAACCAGGTTTAGCACTGATTAATGCTCCTTTATTTGAACTGCTGCTTTGTATTACACACAGTTGCCTCTGGCAAAGATGTTTACAGAATGCAATGCAAATGAGCTTTTTGAATCTGGACGGCACCTAAGCTACTGTTAGAACACACACACTTTTACTGCTGCTTCTGTCATTCCTAAAACCTTAGCAAAAATTTGCATCCTGTTTTGCCTCAGGCAGATAGACAGAAATTATTATTTTTAATGGCATAATAGCATCAGGACATTAATGGACATTAGTTCTGGGAAAATATGTTCTCCCTTATTGGCCACTGAACCTCCATGATGCCATTCACCATATTCCATTAACCCCGAGGAGAAAAGTTTTGCACATTCTTTCCTTCACAAAAATGTACCTCCCACCCTTTAAGATAAGTAGCAAATCGGTATGACAATGAGACATGTTAAAAACAATCTCCTCCTCCTCTTCCTTTGGAAGGACATTGCAGCACATATGTATCTTTTGGAAAGAATCTAAAGGAGCGAGGATGTCTTGAAATGAGTTGATGTGATTTTGTGGTAGTGTCGTCTTTATCTTTTCTAGAAGTGGAGACGTTTTTGAAAAATAGAAAGCATGGTTAGGCAGTCTGGCTCAATGGTGGCCCATGGAGTAGTCTCATTCCATCATTAGTTTGTTTTCAAAATCCTTCTGCAAAGGATAGGTTCAGGTCTAGGGAAGAGCAGCTTTCTAGGTATGGAGAAAGGAATATGGGAGAAGGAGTAGCTAGTAGGGGTGGATATCTTCAGTTTAAAATACTTTGAAATCCGTTATTTTTCGTATTTAAAACTATTTCGACCTTATATCGACCCTCGGGTCCAACCCGGAAGAGAAGTTTCAAAACCGAACCCGGGGTCACCATTTTTTCTAAAGATCACGTTATTAGGTCGGTTTTTCCCCTCCTCAGTTCTCAACTCGCGAGAGGAGACTGGAGGGCAGCAGCACCTGCCTTTCTCCTCTCACGAGCTGAGAGCTGATGCGGGTGCTTTATTCCCAAGCAGGGAATGAAGTGGGAACGCGAGTCCCCGCCTCCTCCTATTCTTGGGAATAAACCAGGACAAGGGTTATTAACCCCTGTTTGGGTCTCGGTTGGCGAGAGGAGGGTGCCAGGCTGCACCTTCCACCCTCCTCTCACCATTGTCCTGGTTTATTCCCAAGGAGAGGAGGCGGGGGCCTTGTCCTGGTTTACTCCCAAGGAAAGGAGGAGGCGGGGGACACGAGTCCCCCACCTCCTCTTCTCCTTGGGAATAAACCGGGACAATGGCGAGAGGAGGGTGGAAGGTGCAACCTGGCACCCTCCTCTTGCCAACCAAGATCCAAATGGGGGTTAATAACCCTTGTTTGTGTGTCAGATGGCGAGAGGAGGGGGGGAAGGTGCAGCCTGGCACCTCTTCTCGCCAACCGAGACCCAAACGGGGGTTATCTTTAACCCCCGTTTTGGTGTCAGCTGGCCAGAGGGGAGTGCAGGCAGCACCTTCCACCCTCCTGCCGTACATGCGTGGAACAAATAACGTAATAATAATGAAATTCGTTATTACGTTTCAATTACAAACATTATTTTTAAAAATTCGGATTAATTTCTATAACAAACCAGCAACGGAAATCCCCCCCCCCCCACGAGTTTAGAATCAAATTTTTCATGGATCAACCACCCCTAGTAGCTAGATACGTTGGTGGTAACACTGGTTTCTGGTCCTGCTACATCCTCTGCTAGTACTAGCCCCAATATTGGCATGAAGCTCCCAACAAATCAGCACTGAGGAAATGTAACCCTGAACAAGAGGGAAAAGGTTTTCTACTCCCGCTTTAAGCTCATCTTAAGTAGGAAAATCAGAACAGATATTTTCCAGGATGTACTTAGGGTGACATTTTGGCTTCATTTCCCCAAAGAAGTACTCAGTTAACTTGTAGTATGACTGGTATTAAGATTCACTTTTGCTGACCTCGGAGCTACTGTCCTTTTTGTGCCTGTTGCAATAAGGATTCACAGGACAATTATGGTGCATTAGTATCTATATTAGCAACAGCCATGTAACAGTTGAAAAACATCCCATTTCTAAACTGGGCATCTCGCCTTTGTGCATTAGCAAGGTTTGAGAACAGAAGGTGACAGGCTTTCACAGAGAATCATGCTGTTATAATATCACTCTCCCCTGTGCTATCACTTCTGGTGCTGGAAGCCACAATGGTTTTGAAAACTGCTGTTATGAACTGGCTGTGATGTTAATACTATTTCTTCAACCCATCTGTGCAGCCATGTCAAAGCCCCCTGTAAAGGTTGCGTGAAAAGTGTTACTTTTCCAGAACTAGGGATGGGGGAGATTTTCTGTCAGCTTGTTTTTCATAACAAGTTACCAAAAATGTGTGTATGCCTTCATATTTAGGAGAAAAAAATCATAGGTTCTCATGAATAAGTTGATTTTATGTATAAGTTAAGGACAGGTTTGGGGCGAAAGTTATGGATTTTGATATAATCCATGGGTTATATGCAGTGGGAAAAAGCACCAGCAGTTCCTTATGGGGCCCTTGAATGGCGCTACTGCCATTTTCCCACCCAGACATTCAGAAAGGCCTTTCACCACTCTGTTCAACACACACACACACACACACACACACACACACACACACACAATTTGAGGTATAGTATTAAGTCTTATTTTAAAAACTGGAAACATCCCCTACCCTGAGCAGAGGTGAAAGATGAAAGCTTAGGGTTGTTGTAGGTTTTTCGGGCTATATGGCCATGTTCTAGAAGCATTCTCTCCACCTGCATCTATGGCAAGCAGCATCCTCAGAGGTTGTGAGTTTTGTTGGAAACTAGGAAAATTGGATTATGTACTGTATCTGTGGAAGGTCCAGGGTAGGAGAAAGAGGTTGTGAGGTCATCCTCTGAGGATGCTTGCCATAGATGCAAGCGAAATGTCAGAAGAGAATGCCTCTAGAGCATGGCCAAATAGCCAGAAAAACCTACAACAACCCAGTGATTCCAGCCATGAAAGCCTTTGACAATACGATGAGAGCTTAGTTTGCTCTGAGAGAACTTGAAGAACTGAACCTCTCTTTCTCTCGGCATTAAGTATTAAGGTGTAGTGCTTGCTTTGACTCATGACTAAATCAGCCCAGTTTTTTTGGTTGAGATTTTCACTAAAATTGCTAGATTTACAAATGTGTATTTACATAACTTTTGAGACTCTGAATGTATATAAAAAGGAAAACTTGATATTTGTTGGGATTACACCATGACACACACCCATACAGAAATCTATGAATCTTCAAGTCCCATTTGGTGTAGTAAAAGGATGTTCTTGATTTGAAATAGCAAAATCTAAGTTTGCAGTATGGATTTTTGTTTTAATATTTTCAAGCTGTGGATGTGAAATCTGTGTATTTAGAGGGCTGGTTTTGAATCTCTGTGCATTCATGATAGTGCTAAATTAGACCTGGCACTTTTTTCCAACAGACTCTGCATCTCAACATCTCCATGGCACATAATTACAATACAGTTGTTGCCATTCGGGAGTAGCTGTTCTTTCGAACTGAATTTGGCTAAGGCAAATTAACATTTTATTCCAGCTCGGGGTTTGCTTTGGTTTTTTTGTGGAAAAATTAAACAAAATGTGCAACGGACATATTTGAAACAGGAATAATTTCATGTTTAAAAAATATTAAAGTATAGGAGAAATTAAAAATGACAGATTTCCCTTTTCCTACTCAGAACCTGATCCTGTGAATACACCTTGTGTTGTAGCTGAGCCTTTAAGTACCACTGAAAGCATGGAATTGGGAGCTAGGAAGGGAAAGTGGGTTACTCATGAGCAAGAATCAGACGAAGAGCAACAAAGGAAAAGGGTCAGGCAAATACTTGGGGAATCTACTGATGAAGACTCTTTTGAGGGTTTCTCTGGGGATGATGGGTCTGCCAGTGAGGAGCCAACTATGGGAAGTGTGGCTGGGAATCCTGAGGATGGTTCTAGTGCTATGGACTAGAGTGCAAGAGGTGCGCGATGGTTGTGCAGATGACCTGGTTGGCTGCATCGCTTCTGCTGCTTCTCCCTTGCTGGCGTTGACGTGATTCGGCTAAGGGGTTGCTGGTTTCCCGTATTTAACCATTGGATTGTTCAGACGTCTCTTCGCTTTCGGCTGCTCCTCCCGTTTGACGACGACATCAGCATGATTGACAATGTGTGCTTTTTCCTTTGTGTAGTGCTTTACTTTGGGATTTAATGCTGGTCTTCCAGCGATATAATCCAGATTATATGTTCTACTTACTCTCTGACCGTTTGGTCATTTTTTAAAACTTGTTTTGCCATTCACACTGAAGTTAAAGTGTTCCTGGCTCTTTTTGCCACTTTTTGAGTTGACTGAGCTGTTTTGAAATAAACTGTATTTGACTTACTACCCAGTCTGGCTCTTTAAGACTTACTGTGCTGCGACACCTTTGCAGGCAGCAGTGATAATCAAACTTTCACTGTGGAGGCTGAAGTTAAAAAAGTTTAATCCCTGGCCTATTTCTGATGGGCATGTGTTCTGTCTTGCTGAAAGTGTATTGACAATTCAACTTTGTTTCTGCAGAGGGATCAGTGAGCATTGCTTCGGGCCCAGACTATTTGATAAACCGCATCCCTGTGTATAAACCTGTTTGGCTACTGTGATCAATGGAGGAGACCCTACTCTTGGTCCTACCCCCTTCTCAAGCACGGTTGGTGGGAACAAGAGTGGTGTCTTCACCGTGATTGCCCCATCCCTCTAGAGCCTCCTCCCTAAAGAAATTAAAATGACCCCATCAGTCCTCTCCTTTAAAAACAACAACTTAAAATCCATTTGTGAATTAGATTAAGAAGAGGAAGGAAATTAGGTATATAAACACCTAGGTATCCCCCCCCCGTTTCACCCCTAGGATAGATTGGGCTTTTAAAAACTCCTTTTTATATATATTTTAATCTGCACAATTTTGTCTTGTATGATATGTTTTATATGATATTTTAGACTGATTTACTTTTAATTATCTGTTATTATCTATTATGTTTTGTACTTGCATTGAATGTTTGTCATTTTTTACTTTGGAAGCCACCCTAAGTCCCCGTGGGAAGAGAGGGCAGTAAAAATAAAGTTATTATTTGTCCAGTCTCTATAACCTCTACAGAGACCCTAAACATTAGGCCTGGTTGATCCATGGTTCTAAATGGTTCAAAAGTACTTACAAAACAAAAGTAAATACTTTTGAACCATTTAGAACCATGGATCAACCAGGCCTACTAAACATGGCAACAAGTTCCAAATAAATGCATCAGATCAGTCATAATCCTTCCCAAGGACCAGAATTGTTTTTTAATATTATTATTATTAATAATAATAATAATAAATGAATTGTGTCAAAAATAATAAAATAGGCAAAGATAAATCTTTCCCCAAATCTTTTCTTTTTGGGTATTGAGTATTTTATAGATGATGGAGGGAAACTGCCATAAGCAGAAAAGGGCTCACAAAAGGGATTGAGAAGATTTTTGAACCTGAATGCTTTACTGTCAAAGGCATTCTGTAGCACAGAAGTCTGTGATATTAAGTGATAAACTTGGTTTTGCTGCTTTATAATGAGTATAACATTCTGATGTTATCTATCTGGGTGCCTTCAGCCATGCCCCTATGCCAAGTTGACCCTGTATTGTCCTCTTTCTCTCCCTTTCTCTTCCCCTCCTTCCTTCTTTCCATTTCAGTCTCTCTCCCTTTCCCTCCTACCCTTTATCTCTCCACATGTAATGCCTTTCTCAAAGAATTGATGGTGAAAGTGGCAGAAGGCTATTTAAAATAAAATGTACATTTTAGCCAAAGTATTCAAGGTGACTGCACACAAAGCTGGTGCTGGTTTTAAATTCAAAGTACAGATACAGGAGCAGCAAAATGTGTTTTCAGTGTTACGGGTGAAAATGCTTTAATGAGATCTCCACCAGCTGGAGTATGTGTTAGTCGCACCTTTCAGTGTCTTTCTTCTTTCACCCATTTTGAGCCGAGTAGTCCCTTAGTGCAGAATAGCAATTGCTGGCTTGTGTAGTGTTCGTTCTCTTGTTTCCTATATAAAATCCCTCTAACCTTGACTACTGCAGCTGCCTTTGCTATCATAATACTCTTAGAGTGTCGCTAAGCAGCTTGACCTCATTGCCCTATGAGCCAGACAGGTCACCTACTTCTTCATTCACAAAATTGCAGCTCCTTCAGTCATAAACTAGAAAGATCCACCTGTCCTTATTTTCCTTTGATACTGGATTATTAGATTGGGAGATTTATAATGGCCATAAATAAATACTGACAACATGCAATCTCTAATCCTTACAGCAAACATTTAAGTGCTGTGAGACTTCATCTCTTAGTAACAGTATACTAGGGCAATATGTGTAGTTACCCCCCCCCCCCATCTTAATTCTGATGGGGGGTGAGAGGGGAATTGCGGTGGCAGTGGGGGGGGGGGATATTTCATGATCAGAATCTTTATATTCCTGCAGAAATCTTGATAACTGTGTTGCATTTTATAATACAGACAGTAGGTAGGTTCTGTAGGTTTGTTCTCAAAGAGTGCTGGAGACTCCTTTGAAGCTTTTCGACTTGATTTTATTCCAGCATGGCAAGGGATTGCACTGGCTGCAGCCAGGATTTTGATTCAGGAGGGGCTGAGTTTGATTCGGGGTGAGTCTGAGTGGGAGGAGGTCTACCCTAGCAAACTTTTTGTATCATTATCCCAATACCCCCATGCATATGGGATATATTGAGCATGGTGATTAGATCATGATATGAATAAACATAACAGTTTAAATAATGTACCAGTAAGGCATTCTCTCGTGGACCTCCCTGAAATTTTTTTTTTGGGGGGGAGCCCCTCAAGCCCCTCAAGCCCCCCCCCCTGGCTACATGCCTGGTCCTTGTGGTCTCTTCCAGCACTATGATTCTAAGCTCTGGATCAGGAGATAGGAGTTAACATTGTGTGTGTGTGTGTATATATATAATATGTTAACTCATATATATATATATATATATATATATATATATATATATATATATATTGAGGATAGCACCGGACTGCAGGCTTTCATAATATCACAGTCCTTTTTAGACCTTTATTGAATACAATTTAGTTTATCCTTATGTAAAAAGCAGAGATGTTCTACTACACCTTTGTCGTTATGCCTAACTTGTGCCGGGTTGCAGCCAATCTGACTATTCATATACAGGGAACATGAAGCACAGAGGTCAGACTCACATTTTCAATAATTCTGGGCTACTAAGAGATGCTTATGTTCTGAAGTGGTTGTATTTTAACACCACATTTACTGCAGGGAAAGGAACTGAACAGGTACAATAAAAGAAATGTAAAATACTGAGCAGTCATTGCTCAGCCAAATTCTACTTAAATGTGCATTTAACTGTAATCCTGTCATGTCTCTTTCATACAGCCTGAGCTATTCCTTATCTTGTTTGTCAGAAATGAAAACAGACATAATGTTTCTCTTTTCCCGCAGTCATACTAGCACATGCATTTGTATACTTAATGTGTTTTTTTATTTACCTTATTTTTTTTATTTACCTTGCTCACAAGCAGATCCGAGTCAGTTCTGAATGTACAGTGTCTAATACCTTGCTATCGCTCGGTTTTTGCTTGGTTTTTGCTGCCTTTTCCTTCAACTTAAAGATACTATGGCTGAGGCCATAGTATCTTTAAGTTGATTAAGCCTTGTACTGCTTAATGTTAAAGCGGACCCTACCATTTAGTGATCATTTTACTGCATTTATTAACCCCATACGTTTTCCTTTTGTTAGATACAGGTGTGTCTGTGTGTATGGAAGGAGAATTGTGTGTATGGAAGGAGAATTGAGAATGGGATGGGGGACCAACATCAACATCTTTAGGTATATTCAGGGCTGTCCAACTTCTACCGGCCCAAGGGCCGGAATTCCGGTGACTGAACACCTGGGGGGCCGGGGCGGGGCCGATCGCAGGGCGATTTCGCCCGCTTTTCTCACCCGGCGTGACGCTGTAGGAGGGAGGGCGGAGCCATGGGGGGCTCCCCTTGGCTCTGCCCTCCCTCCTACAGTGTCACGCAGGGCGACAGAAGCGCCGGGCGAAATCACCGCTTCTGTCGCCCGGCGTGACGCTGTAGGAGGGAGGGCGGAGCCATGGGGAGCAGAGCAAAGGGGGGCGTGGGTGGCGCTTGCACTGCCGCGCGCATGCGCCCTTTTTTTGGAATTTTTTTGGAATTTTTTTTTAAAAATCGGAATTTTTTTTATTGAAGGAGGGTGGAAGGGCTGGATCCAAGGGGCTGGCAGGCCGTGTGTGGACCACGGGCCGCCTGTTGGACAGGCCCGGTCTATGTGATGGGAGTGGACCTTAGTTAAGATGTCTTGTTCAGAGGCAGCAGAGATTTTGTCTGAAGGGAACAGAGATTTTGCTTGGGGGTCAGCCATGGCTCTGTATGTTTGTACAATCAGCTCTCCAGATTCACTGGAGATAGGCACACAGGACCCCTGTAAAAATGGAAAAACATGAATTTTAAATATTTCTCAGATAACGCCTCTCTAGGAACCTCTCTAGTAACGTCTTGGCCCTCCAGCATGGCTGTGACTTCTGCTGGAAGTTGGCCATAGAACCATGTTGGAAGATCTGGGAATTCCTAGAGATAACACTTCAGCCAAATTTATGAATAACAAAATTTACAAAAGTCAAATTTGCAAATGTGGCTGGATTCCAAGTCAACCATCAATCTATGGACAATCTGCCCACCTGCAGATCATGAATTTAATATGATTTTTTAAAGGGAAAGAATACCTATAGATAGTTTGCTACCTTTCTACCTCAGCTCTTACTACGGTTAGAGGGAATGAAAATCGATGCTTTCAACTCTTCACTGTCTGCATGATGTTAGGATATGGCTACACATCCTGGCATAATTGAGTTGTGCCCCCCAACAGTTTCTGTGGAGACTTGGCTTCACAGGGTTAGGTTTCAGTGGCTAACGGAAATGATGGACGAGGAAGAAAGGAAGCATACCAGATCTCAAGCAGGGCTGAGAGCCCCAAAAGGGGCATGAATTGCACAGAGACTTCCATGGGTGAGATGGAGAACCTCCATGGACCGGTTTAGACCCTTAGGTTAGAGGTTCTTCTCCTCTGTTCCAGTAGCAGTTTGTGCTATGACTGAAAGTTGTATTGCATTTTAATCATGTTTTCATCATGATATCATATTGGATGGAGCTGTGATTCCTCCTCCCCAATCCCCCAACAACATACAATTAAAGTTTTTGTTTTAATTTTTGCAATTTTCACTGCTCAGTTTAGAAACATTTTCATTTGGTAGCATCTTAGAATCCATATCTGATTACAGTATATAGTTGCTTTCCATTATTCTGCAAGCTGTGCAAGAACTATGAGTTTCACACCTACTTGTCTCACAGAAGACATGAGATTGTTGTTGAAAACATAATAACTTTTGGTTGATGATGAATTTGAGCTGGATTATTAATACCGTAGTTCCCTGATGTATGACATCTATTGCCCAAACTATCCCCAAATCCATTGCCAAAACTAGAGTCATCTAAGCCCTTAAAGTTTTATTACGTTGTCAGCATGGATCTGTGGTTGTAATTGGGTTGAAAAATAAGTTTTAGACAATGATGTGGCATGGATTTTAGAAGTTGGTGGTGAAATGAAGCTGACCCATTACACAGAAACAAACTGCAGTCATTGTTAAAATACTGAGACATAACCTTTAAGAAGCTAAATGCTTTTATTCATTCTTCCCTCACATGTTTTTGCAGTGACAAAACAAAAGCAGCCGGCTGTACTAAATGCAAATAATGTGGCCACCAGAATAATTTAACCAGTCCATAGTTGAGGTTTTAGAAATCTAAAGGGCACACCCAAGAAGGGGATTTCCCCCCCTGTGATTAGATGTAACAAATAGCAGAGAAGTAGCAGCCAGACTTCCTGGAATTTCATCCAAGCCTAAAAGAAGCGAAGCAGATAAAATGTTGTTAAAAGCATGTCCAGATGGAAGGTATTTTTTCTCTCTTTTAGGACCAGGTATGTTGATTCAGCACATTGAAAGCTTGGGAGAAAGGCAGCAGTCCAGGGAATGAGGGATCCAACAGCCATAAAATATATCCAAGAACACCATCTCTCTAAGAGCTGTTCAAAAAGAGACTGTGTTCTTTATTTCCATTGTGTTTAGAGGTTTGAATGTTTTGAACATATGCAAGCTCTGTACTTTATTTAAATCTAAAATGGTGGATATTTTCCATCAGAACATGTAAGTTGAATAATATATTCCTTGATTTGAGGGTCCTGTTTCCCAAGTATTAGATTCAGGCGTAAAATAGAGTAAGCATAATTTTGATGACCAAGTTGCCTTAAATTATTCTGACTGTCATGGAGACAGAATTGACAGTGGTTCCCTATCAGGTGGACTATCAGTGGAAGCCAGTTACCACTAAATATTCTGTACAGTATATGAATCTGTCCTTGCTTAATAGAAGAACTCAAAAAGGCTATGCCAATCCCTGCTAGGCAGGACTAAGGATTAGAGAAATTTACACAGGGGCATCATCCAAATGATAGACCTTTATGGAAGTTTGGGCATGGTGCCCTGCAAATCTTTGATGCTTTGAAATGAACATGGTTCACCATGTTCATTTCAAACATGTTTAAACACCATTGCTCTAGAGATTGCTCACTGCAATACGAGATTAGCTTGTCTCATTTTTTAGGTGACATGTTTTAAGATTGATGATATTTTATCATTATTCTCTTTCAACTAAAGTTCAAAGGCCTCAGCAATATTTTAGAATGCAATTTTACCAGACAATTGAAAAAGCTTGCAGAGAGCTCCAGATTCTTGCATTTGTAGAAATAAGACCTATGACTCTCCTGATTCAGTTTGCTGGTTTTCAGAACGAAGTGTAGATAGCTTTGGCATTCAGTCAAATTCTCTAAAACATTTCATTTTCCAAATGGCAGAAATAACAGTTTGACCTTTTAGAAAGCTCTGCTTCAATTTTTCAATGGCAAAGAAGAACCTTGTCCTTTGAAATGATCTCCTCTTCATTTTGCTTGCTTCCTTTCTTTCTTTCCTTCCCTGTGCACGGTGATACCCATCAGGATTTTTGAGAACATCTTTCCTTTCTGGCCTGCATGATTCTCTCAGGCTGCTGGCTGCAGGCAGCAAAGCAAAATCCTAAATATTACAGTTCAGGAACAGGCAGGAAGGACATCAGTCAATAGCTCTTTTTAAAGCAAGTTTTTAGAAAATCCTTCATTTACTAACTTGTTTTTCTACTATACTGTATTTTTGCAAAGATGTCCATTGTACTTTGGGTGATAAAAGCTATTGTTACATTCAGCAGAGAGACACAGAGTACCCCTTAATGCATTTTATTCAAGGACCTGGTGGAATGGGTGGGTCGCCATTGATTTTCTCAGCATTGCTGCTTTGATACCATTGACCAAACCACCACATATTAAATAAAACAAAAAAAGTTTCCATTCTGAAGTCTGAGGGGACCCTGCTAAAGTTATATGCTTTTATGTTCAAGGGAAAGGAAAATACTTAGAAGTGCTGCTCTGAAGCATTAAGAATCAAAGAGATGCCTCCATTTCCCAGTGACACATCATGAATGTGCTTCTCTCAGAGACACAGGGTGCAACTTTGATTTGTTCTAGTCACAGCCAAGTAAAGCATTGTGGCTTTAGGCACAAAACACCTCACACCAAAAGACTGTGTTTTTGCTAAAATGCTGAACCATAAATAGAAATGCCAAAATGAAGATCTAACTAATATGGTATCAGTGTTTCACAGTTGCTGTTTAGGTTTGTGCCGTTTCCATTAATTTTTCTCTATACTTCTGTCTTCCATTTTTACTAGGCATGGTTAGGTTTGGTCGGAATCTTCGTAATTCGGAATAAATTCGGAAAGATTTGCTTTTTGAAGTTTTTAAGGAAACTGAAAGTCCCTTTGCCCTTCCGAAGCTTTCCCCCCCATGTCTGTTACGAAGCAGTGAGTTGGAAATGATTCAATTCAATGTTTCCCCGCTTCTCTTCCCTGGCATCGGCTCAAGCCTGGGAAGCCGCATTAAAGAAGCAGCCTGGGCAAATGTCACCCCCTTCTTTTCTCTTCCCATTCTTTCTGGGTCCTGGAAAGCCACGTTAAAGAAGTACCCTGGGTGAATGACCCACCCTTCTTTTCCCTTCCCATTCTTCCTGGGTCCTGGAAAGCCGTGTTAAAGAAGCAGCCTGGCCAAATGTCCTCCCTTCTTTTCCCTTCCCATTCTTCCTGGGTCCTGGAAAGCCGCGTTAAAGAAGCAGCCTGGGCGAATGTCCTCCCTTCCTTTCTCTTTCTCTCCTTTCCTTCTTCCTACTCTTTTCCTCCTCTTCCTCCGCTTAAGCGGCTGAAGGGAAAAGGAAAGGACCTGAGGATGTTAGGAATGGTGGGAGCTGAAGTCCAAAACACCTGGAAGGAATACCTAATCTGCTCTCAGGCCCCATATACATTGCCATGTAATGCATCTTGAAACTGCACTATGCATATACTCAGTGATGTAGACTTCTGTCATGCAGTTTAGCTGCCTTCTATGAGTCTCCATAATGCATAATGCAGTAGGTCCGCAGTTTGAATCCAGTTTAGCAGTTTGAATTCAGTTTTGCAGTTTGAGGCGCCGGCGGGAAGATAATGGCGCTCCATACTGTCGTGCTGGTGACAAGACCTTGGAGGTGTCTATGGACAGCGTGTCTCTTTGGCTTAGAAATGGAGATGAGCATCACTCCCCAGAGTAAGACAGGACTAGACTGAATGTCAAGGGGAAACCTTTACCTCTACTTTGATAATCCGAATTATGTGACAGGAGGAGGAGGATCACCTCCTCCTCCTCCTCCGCATTGACAGCCGAGGCAGGCCTGGAGTGTAAGAGCCCCTCGGACAGGAGTAGAAGAGCCCCTGAAGTTTCCCCAGTGCCAGTGCTGGGGTTTTTCCAACTGTGCATGCGTGTCTGCCATTAACAAAGCTGTTTCGGAAGTCTCAGAAGTTTTTAAAGGTTTTGAACATTTTTTTCTATGACAATCGGAATTGATTTCCAAATTGAACCACCAGCGCCCCCTACATCCAAAATGGGTTTTGAACCTTTTTTTAATCAAACAAATCTAATTTTTACTATTAAATGATCAGAAACGAAGAGATTACTCCTAGCTTGGTGTCCAGAACCCCGAGGAATGTAACACACATGTAGAAACCCATAGAAAAGTGCTGTTGGTTTTAAGAGATTATTCTCTTTAAGACATTGCATTTACTATTGCTGGGATCATCCTGGTTGATTTTGATGTCCCTTTCAAGGGACATGGCTAACAGGAATGGTTATTCAGCACCTTGTAATCCATAACTTGTTTTGCAATGCCTGTGTGTATTGCCAGCTAATGTGTGTATCATGATGATAGAGAATTGAGAAACCTAGTTACTGTATAGTTTTCCAAGTTAAATAGGATCTCTTAAAAACCCAAAGTAAGATATTTACCTTCAAGGATACCATTGACCTTTTGCTGTTAGTAAGGATTTCAAAGGAGTAGTAAGAGAAAAAAACTATAAAATGCATTAAACAAATGTTTGGGTTTTAAAAATAATAATAACAGGCTTTGCAAAACAATGAAAGGGCAAGAGAAATGTTGGGGTGAAATTTCTGCCAATCAGCCTTGAGAATACGTTCTTTCTAATATATAGTTATATGAAATGAAATAAAATGATGGTTGTTTTTCATCATCTTCAGCAATCACTGGGGCCCAATATGATTGTCTTCTAAGTGTAGTGTGCTGGCAGTGAGTATGTAGATAACAGTAGAGACCTATTCTTGATCCACATGTTGTTCTACAGTGAGGACATTGATTTCCAGGTGGAAGGCCGTCCCGTTCAGTGTTGGCTTGTTGCTTTTCTTCCTTTAGCCTCTTTGAATTCCACAGCACTATTGCTCACAGCTGACCTCCAGTTAGAATGCTCAAGTCCAGAGCTTCCCAGATCTTGGTGTCTATGCAGGGGTGATGATGCATTACATCAGTACCTAAATCTTGAGGATAGATTTTCACTTTGAACGGTGACTTAAATACTTAAATATCCTCCAGGACTAACTGTAACTAATATTGTGTTTTGTTATTATTTGTTTAAATAATCCCTTGACACAACTATAGTAGCTTTCCAATATTTTTTTAAAAATAGAAGCAAAGTTTGAAGTATATAGATATATAGATAGATAGAGAGAGAGAGAGAGAGAGAGAGAGAGAGAGAGAGTGTTTTAGCACATTTGGTGATCATTATCCAGTGAAAGGTTACACAGTTCCTACAGCAACATCTTAACTTGTATTATCTTGGTGAAACCATAGTATGCACCTTCTGTGAACATATTATCTAAAAGCAATACTATTTCAGTGTAGGAAACGTTTAAGATGATGTTACGAGTTTTCAACTATTTTGATGTTATATTACACCTGTCTAATTGAGATCTCAATTTTTCAGCTTGTCTTACAAACAGATTTTTGTTGTTGTTGTTGCTGCTGCTGCTGCTGCTGTTATTACAATTCAAGTAAAATCTAGAAACAATATTATTTTCAGGTGGAAAAAAAGACGTAAAGCTTGTGCCCCCCCCCCCCCCCAATAGTTCACCAACAACCTCTCCCTCTGTTTTCCTCGATTCTGGAGCACAGCCATAAATCTTAATTAGCAATACTAACTTTTGTAATTCTGACTTTGTTTGAGTCAATTGCTCTGAGCATTCCTGAAAGGAATTTGGCCCTCAGAGGAGAAATTGCAAGATGCCTGTAAAGGAACTGTAAAGAATATTCATCAAATTCTGTACATTAAATCCCTTTAGATGTATTCATATCCCTTTTATCTTTACAGTACAGACACATTTGTGTGACTGAGTTTTTAAAGTGCTTGCTAGATACACAGTTCAGGCTCTCATGAAAAGTTTGTTTTAAACTTCCACATCACATTTTCAAAATTAGAAAATAATGGTGACAGTGGCAACAACAGCTTACCAGCAGCACCATCAGAGAACATAGTGGTTTAACACAGTTCCCAGAAGCAAAACAAGGATTTGTTGGGAACATGAGAGAGGGACTTTTCAGTGGCTGCTTCCATACTGTGGAACTCCCTCCCAAGAGAGACCAGAATGCCCCCTATCCCTATTGGCTTTCCACAAATGAGTCAAGACCTTTTTATATCCATAGGCATTTGGGGAAGGTTATGGGACGGGCTTGGTGGAGGTAGGTGTGATCAAAGGGAGGGGGGGTGAGTTTTAAAGGCTGTTTTAGTGTATTTACTGTTTTTAACCACACTGTTATTCCATTGTTTTTTAAAGATTTATATTGCACCTTTAAAACCTGTTTAGTGTGAAGTGTTAGGGAGAAAGGCGGGTATAAATAATCTATTAAAAAATACAGGGCTGGAACTCCAGAAAATAGTTTCAAGTAGCAGATGGACTGAGGAATGGGGAAAATGAGAGTGATGCATTGAATTCCCCCCATGAAATAAAGAGGCCAGAGATGTGGAACTAAAGGGCCATTTTTGGCATATTTATTAATTTTGATATAACTTCTAAAAAAAACAACTGTGGGTAATCCATGGGTCAGATGTCACTCCCTCTGACAACTTCTATAATAATAATAATACTGTTTATTTCTATTCCGCTCTTCTCATCCTGAAGGGGACTCAGTGCGGATTACAATACACAAACGACAGATAGTCCCTGTCGGAAAGACATACAATTACACATAGAGAAATACAGTGCAGTTTTTAGAAGGACTTCTTTCCTGGCTGGGCGTCATCGGGTGTGAATGCTCCATTACATCATTGTTGTTATGTCCCTGCGTCATTGCGCCATCACGTCACAAGGGGGTGCTGTTGTTCCATCCTCATGACAGGGGCCTCTTGTTTCCACCACTTCCGCCTCTCCTTTCTCCTTTCTTGTCTATTTCAGACAAGTCTGTGCAAAAGTCCTTCCCAACTTTTATGGCCCCCAATTTGTTGTTAATTCACAGCTGGGCTGTTGAACTGCCTGGGTAAACAGTAGACCGGGCTTACAGCTGGCGTCTAACTCAGCCCAGGATTCGATCCTGCAATCTTCAGATCTATGGACCATTCCTGGGCAAACTTCAAAACAATTTGAAGTTACCCAATTATTTGGCTGCACACCCCAACCAGTGTTAAATGGAAAGCCATCCTGAGGGTGCTCCCTTCTAAACCACAGAATTTTACAAAAGTAAGAAAATCCCTTGACAGCTCCCAAACCACAAAACCTAGAGAGACTGTTAAAGACACTCAGCCTTCACCCACAGATTGGGTGCCACAGTGCCCACCAGGGGTATTTGACCTCTTAACATGCCATGACAATTATATTTTAAGTAATGCAATCTTAAGCCAGTGATTACGCCCAAACATAACAGTGTGGGGTAGGCAAATAATACCACAAGAGCCACTTAAGGGGAAAAAAATCCTACCTGTCCCAAATGAGACCTGCTTGCGCTCATACTGGTGGGTGGGTCACACACTCCACAACCGTGAGAATGTAGAGAAATGGCATGGCCTTAATTAGGCCTCCATCTGCCCCTTGTCACACAATGGGGGATGGTGAAGCCAGCCAGTCAGCCAGCCCCAGCTACCTAGGCCTCATTCGTGGAGGGAATGGGGACAGGAGGATGGACTGACTGCAACCCTGCAACCCCTCCCTACCCTGCAACATGGCATTGCTTGTTGGCTGCGGGTGGGGCTTGTAGGATTAATAAGATCTTCATTATAGAACTAATCTAAACCCCAAGCAGTCCTTTGTAGGACTCTAGTGCTTTGTAGAAACTTATCACTGAGTGGCAGGGAAAGAACAAATTTATTATGTAACCTTGGTGGCTTTGGGGCTTGCATATTTACTTGAGTCAGTAATGCACCAAAACACCCTGTAAGAAAATGGCTCATATTGTTCCAAGATTTCCTGAAAAATTAACAGAAAGGAGTTGTCTGACTGGAATATTGGATTACTATAACAAGAACACATCTAAGCAGTTCCTGCCTTCAGACACCAGTTTAGTAATATTTGCACATTCTTGCACATTCACAAACTACATGAAGCATGCTTTCATTTGATATTTTAAAGAATTCATGTCTATATCTGACTGCCATTAATAGTGCCTTCCAATATCTGCTAACATTTCTCTTTGTTTTACTCAAATGGAAGGTTGGAAGCTGGTGGCTCTCATATTGGTGGAGGAGTGAATATGCCCTGCATTCTAATTTGACCTTTCAGGAACTAGTCAATATTTTAAAACTTTTGGATATGTTGAACTTGATCATGTTTCAGTACTTTAGATAGCTCCTTGAAAGTTCAACCTAAAACCCAGAATTGATTCATTTTCTCAGAGATATGGGTGCTATAGCAGTAATGTTGGCTTTCACTACAAGGATATATTTTATTCATTCATTCATTCATTCATTTTGTTTTATATCTCACCCTCTTTTCCTCATTGAGGGACTCAGAGTAGCTAACACTTGGCAGCAATTTGATGTCGTACAAATCGAAGACAATACAAAAAATGCAAATATAAATCACAGATACAAAAAAATAACATCATATAAAACTACAGTACTTAATAAAACAATAATTAAAACCAGCTATAATTAAAAACCAGCTCCAACTCGTTGCCATAGTGTCGAAATCCATTGTCATTTATTGTGCTTGCTCCTTGTCTTCCACAATATCTTCTCTCCAGAGGAATTTTTTTATTTGTTTTCTAAAAGAAAGCAGGGAGTGGGCCATTCTGATATCCTTAAGAAGGGAGTTCCAGAGCTAAGGAGCCACTGTTGAGAAGGCCCACTCCCCCGTACCCACCAACCGCACCTGAGATGGGGGTCGGACCGAAAGCAGTGCCTCCCCAGCAGATTGTAGGGTTCAGGCAGACCCATATTGAGAGATGTGGTTGAACAGATAGATTAGGCCTGAACTGTTAAGGGCTTTAAAGGTTAAAACCAGCAACTTGAATTGCACCCGATAGCGGACTGGTAACCAATGGAGCTGTCACAACAGGGGGGTTGAACGATATCTGAAAGGCACTCCAGTAAGCAGCCTGTCTATAGATCTTTGAACTAGCTGACGCTTCCAAACAGTCTTCAAGGGATGTACTTTATATGGCCTTGCCTGTCCAGCTGCACAAAATAACACAAGGTTTATGTGAGGCTGTGAAAAAATGAGCAGAAAGTGTCTTTCTGTTATCTTTTCTTTGAAGCAGCAAAATAGAAACAAAGAGATGATTAACAATTGGCAACCTGCAGCAAAGAGTTTCTGCCTCCCTACTTTGAACTGCATGCATTATTCTGTTTATAATATTGCATCCCTTGGCAATCTGTAACACAGCATCAGGGGCAACCATTCATTCGCTTAATTTTAACCTTGTAAATCACACTGCCCATTTCAACTCTTCCAGTAAACAGAGGAACTTTGGTAAGAGCTTTCATTACAGCGAATTCCCCACTGCGATTCCCAATTCCCTGCCTTCCACTTGCATTGCATTACTGTGAGGTTGGTACAAAAGGCTGAAGAAAGGAAAGCATGCACACAGCAGGGCTGCGGTCGTTAAGAACCAAGTTTTTCAAGGCATGAATTGCTTGGATCAGAAATCAGGATGGCTTAATAGTTTAAACATGGGACCAAAGAGACAAGAACTTACAACTTTAGCTTCTGTTACTGATTTATTTCTCTCTATGGATCCTTTTCTCTTCCCCCACTCTTCTCTGCATTTTTGGAATGGTGCCCAAAAGAAGCAAGAGCAGGAGTCGCAACCTTCCATGTGGAACTAAACCCAACCATTTCTACTTTCTGCATGTGCTAAATCATTAGAAAGCATGAATATTTAAAGTATTTTTTCCTTAGTATGTAACCTGACCTGAAAATCAAATTTCAGCCAAATGGCAAAGTAGGCATTTGGACAAAAGCTTATCTGAGTTCCTGTAACACGTCTCAGCAGAACTGGTTTGAGATATAAATCTATATAATAGGATCAAAAATATAATTGCACAGGGACATTTAAATCATGGAAAGGAGGATGAACAGGTCTGTGCTACAGAGAAAGAGAGACAGCCTTTTCACCCCAGCACAGCCATATCAAAATCCTTATACTCCACAATTTACATATAAACTATAGATAAAGCCATCCACAAGGGTGCATTAATTTTCCATTGCCTTAGGCTTGACACAGTATGAAGCCACTAAGGGAACAGACATTTTGCCATATTTCAGTTAACTCTGTGCACTCTTCACTGGACTGCCATTGAAAATCTCCCAGAAAGTTCAGCTAATTCTAAAAGCTACAAATGGCCCAGTTATAGAGATTTTTATATGACAACCAGTTACAGTTGTTGCTTTTCCACCTTCAGTCACAATTAAAATAATGGTTTAAACCCTTCCTGTCTCAGGACTAGGCTGTCCAAATATCTTTTTCTCCCATATAGGTTTCCCTTGGTATTGAGATCTTTTGGAGGGGATTCCACTCTTTCTTGCAATTGGCAAAAACTCTTCTAACATTAGTGTCACCTCTTAGTCCCAAAAGTCAGTGAATCTGACTTTGACTACCTTTCTACTAGCATCCATTTAAAACAATAAAGTTTGCCTGGTCCAGCAGAAGTTTGGCTAAATTGAAAAAACATGATTGTCTGTAGCAGTGGCCATGAAATGTACACGAAAATTGCATTATTTCTGAGCTGATTTCATTCTCTGTCATAGAACTGTGGTTAAACTTTACTGACACAGAAGCTTGTTACATGGCTGAAATACAAGATGTTATTTGTCCTCATCAAAAGTCATGAAGTAGAAGTTTCAGTCCACTACAAGAAGAAAATCCCCTTAACCATCTGGCTTGTGACGAAATCGCAAATGAACCAGAAAATTAACTGGATTATCCGATGACAGTTGGCTAGTTACACAGAATGCTGAAGGCAAAATGAGTGTAAATATTGTATTTACTTACACAAATCTGATGCTGATATGCTGAAGCTTGGTTGAAAAATGAGTTGTGGCAAGGTTTATATGCAAATGAAAGATTTATTTATTTATTTGTATCCCGTCCTTCTCAACCCCCGAGGGAGGACTCAGGGCAGCTTACAACTGGCAATCATTAGATGCCAACAACAAACAATTGCAATACAGACAAATAACATTAAGCAAAACAACAAAATTATAAAATACATTAAAATAATGGCTATTAAAATATTAAAACACAACCAAGGCTAAGTCTACAAGTCCAAATCATAATCCAGAGTTCCAGTCCAGAGTCTATTCATTGACAGTTCTCATAAATTATTGCAGTTGCTGCTCAGTCAGCTGCCCGAATGCTTGGTCCCAAAGCCAAGATTTAGGCTTTTTTCTAAAGGAGAGGATAGAGGGAGTCACCCTGATTTAACTGGGGAGTGTGTTCCATGGATGGGGGACACCACCGAGAAGGCCTTGTCTCTCTTCCTGCCAATCACGCTTGCGAGGGTGGCAGGATCGAGAGTAGGGCCTCCCCAGACGATCGTAAGCTCCGAGGTGAGTCATAGAGGGAGATATGTTCAGACAAATAAACTGGGCTGGAACGGTATAGGGCTTTATTATTTATTTATTTATTTATTTATTATTTGAATTTATTCACCGCCACTCCCAAAGGCTCAGGGCGGCTTACATACGATCACAAAATACAGCTAGAATACAGCTAAAAATTTCACAAGTATCATATTAAAAAAACATCACATTAAAACATCACATTAAAACAACCACAATAATAGAACGATACAAGATGGCGTTTACACAGGAGAAGAGACCACCACTGTTCAGGCCCCCAAAGCCTGCCGAAACAATAAGGTCTTGCAGGCTTTTCGAAACGATAGGAGGCTCTGAAGGGCGCGAATGTCAGATGGAAGTGCATTCCAGAGGACTGGAGCTATGATTGAAAATGCCCTTCACCGAGTTGAAGTCAGGTGGTATACCTTAGGACTGGGAACGACCAGGAGGTTGTGTTCTTCAGAGTGTAGGGATCTAGTGGGACGGTATGGGATAAGGCGGTCCCGTAAGTACACTGGCCCCAGACCATTTAAGGCCTTAAAAGTCAAAACTAACACTTTGAAGGTCAAGACTAGCACTTTGAATTGTTATATTATTATAATCATCATCATCTTTATTTTTAACTCACCCTCTCTCCCTGAGGGGACTCAGGACGGCTTCCAGAGGCGAGAAGCAAAAATGGCAGACATTCAATGCCATGTGAATGACAAAATAAAACATTAAAACAGTTTAAAATATTCAAATTGAACACAATAACACAACAAACCATTAAAACAGACAGTTAAAATACAGAGCTAAACATCTAGGCTAAAACAAATGCATCAATAAGGCATCATAACTAACACATTGAACAGTTAAAATCTGTATAAAAATATAACTCATCAATAAATTAAGAATGGCCATTGTCGATATTGTCAGACGAGGTAAAATCAAAAGGTAAACTACTCATGTTCCTCTCCATACGCTAGCATGCAAAAATAGGTTTTTAATTATTTCTTAGCTGTTCTAATTTCTTTAAGAAGGGAATTGCAGAGGGAAGGGGGGACCACAGAAAATACTCCCTCTCTTGGTCCCACTAGCCATGCTTGAGACGAGGGCGGGACCGAGAGGAGAGCCCCCTCTGATGATAGCACATTTTTAGTTGGAGATGTCAGGTACTTATGGATATTTTCTGATCTTTTAACAATTCAGTCTAAAATCCAATTGTATGTCTGTGTGTGAGAGAGAAGGAGGGAGAGAAAGAAACATACTGGAAATGAAATAGTCTTGTTAAGATCATAGCAACAAAATCATATATTTCAAGAGTGTGCTAAGAACATTCTCTTTTAATCTTCTGCCATTCCTCATTGAATGCAAGCCAGCAAAAGCTCCCTTATCATGTTTGCTTTCATTATGCTTGCAGTAAGATATCTGGGATCGGCTAGTTACATTGTATAATGGAATCACAGAATCAGCCGTTTAAGGTGCTTGGCTTCATTTTACCTGCTGTTGCCCAGGGAGTGGTGAGGATAGTATTACTGTAAATATTTCACTGGAGGTCTGAGGGGAGCAGGTTAGTCATATTTATGTAATGATTAAGACTTAATTCCTGGTTTTAAATTTAATCCCTGTCCTTCTTTTCCATATTCTTCTGACAATCGTTTTTGGAAGTTTATGCTCTTACTGCATTTTATCCTTGGTGAAAAATGGAGAAAATCTAAAAGGCTGTGTGCAGACACTTTATGCAAATCAATAGACTTCTTTTTTTTAAAAAAAAATAGAGACTAGGAAAAGAAGTGAAAACAGCATCAGGGAAAGGCATGTAATAAAATTATTATTATTATTATTATTATTATTGGGAAATAATGCAGAAGATGAGAAGGAAAAGGCATAGGCTTTGTTCTCAGTTTCTTCAGCTGTAATGATTGAACTCTAATAATGAGACTGAACAGGAATGGCAGGTAAATTATTAAGACCTAAACGTATTGATGTTTCAAGCATTAATTTGTCTCATCAAAATCGATTTTTGAACCCTGGCCTGACACAGAATAATGGTTTAGAATAACAGAGAATGTAGAATGCATCCATTATTTATTTATTTTGGGGTCAATGCATGTTGTGATCCATTTATTACCGAACAGAGGCTGAAAATATCTTTGTTGTGAATATTTTGTCCACTAGTATAGTATCTGTTTTCCACATTATGCAATGTTGAAATGCACTTTCTCAAAAGATCAATGTCACAAAGAAACTAGAGCAGCTCAAGCTGGTCCAAATATTGATGTGGAACCGAACATAAATACCAAACAATGCAATGCTAGGATTAATTACTGGGGAGGAGAAAGTACACCAACAAAGAAAATTGTTTTCCACCACCTATCTGTCTCTAACAGAAGCAGACTGGCCCTCAGTGGTAGTAATGCCAAGCTAGCCACTTTTGAAATTCCCTCTGCAAGAATTAAAGCAAGATCAATCTAAAATTTCCAAGATATTTAGTATTTACACTAAATGTCCTCCCCTCTCCCCTTGCATACAAGATGCTTCTGATTCAGCAGCACCAGCACCTAGAAGGCCACATTTCCCCAAGTGGTGGAAAAAGCTGAAGATAATTGTGGTATATGTGGTGGCCTTAGCTTGCATTTGGAATGTGTGTTATTTTTGTCAAATTATGTCCAACTATCACTCGTTTCTGCCTGCTACTAAGTTCCTGAATCGGTGCTTCACAGCCGTGACGATCTGGATAAGGGTGAACAAATTAAAATTGAATCCAGACAAGACAGAGGTCCTCCTGGTTGTTGAAAGGCCGAACAGGGCATAGGGTTACAACCTGTGTTGGATGGGGTTACACTCATTGAGCCTGGAATCCCAGGTCTTGGTGATGATTTGTTGTCTCTGGGTGACAACAAATCATTCAACTCTACCAGGGGAGCTTTCGCACAGTTAAAACTTGTGCTCCAATTGCACTGTTTTACCTTGAGAAGTCAGACTTTACTATGGTGGTCCATGCTCTTATTACATCAGGGATAGACTACTGCAATGTGATCTACATGTTATATGTTATTGTCTTGCTATTATGCTTAGGTTTTCACATGTACTGTATGTGTGGCATGGAATTTTGCCTTTATAGTGTTGGAAGCCACTTTGAGTTCCCTCAGGGGGAGAAAAGCAGTATATAAATGTAGTAAGTATATAAATAAAAAATAAATAGAAAACCATTTTCACTTTTTGGGATATCTCTGGATTACAACAAATCATTCAACTCTACTTATAGTTAAATCATTGGATCCTCTGCAAGCCAAATTTAATCCAAGAATTGTACAATTTCCTTTTAGAAAAGGTGAAGAGGGGGGGGGGGAGTGAGTGAGTTTGATTTTTAAACAAGTCCTGTTTAGCCCAAGAAGCATCCAGCAATATGTGCTATATCTGAACAGGGGTGAGAAAATAAATGTCCAACAGGGTGTGTACAATAGGTGGGCTGTACTTATATAGCTCAAAGCACACTTCCTGGCATTATCAGGAATGTTTCATGGCTCCATACAAGCCCACTGCATATACCCATTATTCTTCTGGAGGCCACTTAGTAGATTCTCACCATAGAAATTTCTATTTCCAATAACAAAGGTAAAATTTAATTGTATTATAATATAACTTAAAGAGGGCTCACAATGCTTCTTTCCCAGTAAACACTATTTCACTACTGTTATAGTGTAGCAGCAAATTGGGGAGTTATGGAACTCCAAGTGGCAAGGTACCTCTTACCAAACCGGCGGCATGGACGTGCGGGCGCAGGGATGAGAAATCACGCAACAACTTCACTGCTCAACGTGAAATCAAAGAATTTATTGGTTCAAAACACCAGCTGGTGGGGTTGCCCTCAGAACGTGCTGTTAGGGGCAAACGTCCCCGGTCATTCTTAACACAAAGCTTTTATACCCTTCATGGCGGCACCTGCAAAGCCCGCCCTCCTTCATCAACATTTTACAAACATCATTGGCTGGTGTTATAGGACATTTCATTAATCCAATTAAACATAACATTTTCATTTGCATCATCTCTTAATCCCCTCCTATGTGTTAGAACAATGAACAGTTCTATGGTAGTCTTTCTCACAGTGCAACTATCAGCGGTCCGGGACTCCTGTGTTCCCGGTTTGCAACATTTGGCCCTCTCCTTGCCAGCAACGGAGGGGGCCAGAATCCTGCTCATGCGTAGTTCTCATCCATTTGGCACTAAGGTAAATAACCTCATACTTTGCACTGTTTGACCAATCTGAGCCTACGTTATCTTACGCTAGGCACGGGGTGTACTTTGGCAAATCACTGCTTTGGCTAGAAGCACCAATCATAGTGTTACATTCACGGAGCCTGTGCCTGCCTGATTCTTGGCACAGAAACCCACTTTTCCAAGCTCTACACGTGTGCAGCATCACTCTCTGACCTTTCTCCTGCACAGAAAGTACCAAAACTGCTTTAATAGTTATGGGAGTGTAGCCTCACAAAATGGTAGAAAAGAAATATCAAGTGGGACCCTTTTGTAGGTGTTAATGAGCCAGACATGAGGCAAACATATTGTATACCTCATGTCAGAGGCTTAGATCTATCAAATGTTTTTTTTCTAGGTAACTCAACCATTTTATTTGCTTCGGCTACTTTTTGCAACAGCAAGTGAGAAGTCAGTATTTAAAACAATAGGGAAGGTGCTTGGAAGTATAATGTTGAATATGTTTAAAAGTAATATCTCAAATTCTATTCCCAATGTCAGTGCCATGATTTTGTCCCACAAGTTAATAAATAATAAGAAAGAAGTTATATTTTTCTACAAGTATATTCAAATTTCAAAGGCTCTAGGTGACACTACTGCTTTGTGAACCATGGGTACAAACTTCAATACTTCCTGTTTTTCTAGTGGTTGTTCCATTTCCGAAATGCTTGAAGCATTTAAATCAAGCTGGGGTATAGAAACAGTACTTATAATCACTGCAAGATTTTATGCTACATGGAGTACAAAATTCCATGAGCTATAAGTCTTAAATAGCCATTTTTCAATGACTAGGCCATATCATTGAAAAATGGCTATTTAAGACTTATAGCACTTGCTCATAATGTTGGCCTATTAGGGTTAAGGGAAGAAACACAGCACATTTGTCAAATCTTCTGTTATCTTGCTCTTTGTGGCAGAACTTTATGTGGATAACTTTGGCCTTTGCAATGGAACATAGGTCATGGAGGAAGACCATGCAGCAAATTTCATTAACACAATCTTACACAGACCTTGAAAGATACAGGGAAATCGGGAGGCAGGAAGAGGAATCCCATTTTTTTTAATGTTTCCATCTTGAGTCTCGAATTTGTCCAGTGCAAAGACCTTAAATTTGTGAATGGAAGAATTTTCACTGCAAACAGAGTGATAGTGGATTTAAGCAGTAGGCCTATGGTTAAAAAAGTATGAATACATTGGTTGATTTTCCCTGTCTATAAAAATAAACAAAACAAATCCTAGTTTGGCTGTATGTCCTACCAAATATCATATATGCTTAACACAAAATTTGGAGATTATCAAAAGTTTATTAAAAAAACAAATTACTATTGATCCCATGAAGTTGGAAATGTATCAAGACAAGTACATTTTGTTAGAAAAATGTATATACTAAATAATAGAAAACTAAATAATATATATGCTATTTATGTGCACCCAGTCTGGTGATGAATTTATTAGGTCCTACACATTGCTGCATGCATGTCAAATCTGACATAAAGAAAAAGTCATTTAAATCAATAGAGAAAAACCAAGCACTTTGAAAGCAGGAGCAGTAATGGAAGAAGAATGAGCAGATGGACAGCAAACTATTACCGACATTTAAAAAAATGAGCAGGAATATACAACAGAACATGTGGATGAGTGATTAGACAAGATTTAGAATAAAATACCTTATAAACTGCATAAAATAAAAATTCTTAATAGCTGTCTATTCAAGACATTGAAAAAGTAGCAAAATAAAAATTCTTAATAGCTGTCTATTCAAGACATTGAAAAAGTAGCAATGTTTTTAAAGGCAGAAGGGCATTTAGGCCACAGTGTACCATGTACATGTGTAAAAATGAGAACAAGGTAGTAAATCTCAGTGTATTCACTAGGGGGTCAATGATTAAGAGCTGTAAAATGTGTGCAGGACTCTATAAGTCTTAATACAAGATATAGGACTAAACACAAAAAAGCATTGCTTAACTGAGTTGATTGCAGAAACCTTATAAGGTATAAATAGCTTATATTAAATTAAAAATAACTGTCAAAACATAACTGAGACATTAAATAGCATCAAAGGGATCCTTATTTATTGGATTTTCTTTACTTGATAATGTTTTGTGTATTCTTTGTGTCAACACATCTAACTGTTCCTGATATCAGGGAAAACAAGAGAAAATATGGTCATATTTATTTAATATCGGGAAATAGGACTGTTGTTCAAGAACAATTCACTGGACTCTGCCTAAATAAAATACTACAAAGTGTTGCAGTTTTTAAATTGATTGGGGGGACACGGGACTAGATCTTTAATGGTTTAGCATTTTGGCTATATTTTCCTCTAATCCTGCTCCAAACAGTTCTAATCTACATTTCTGGTCTTAAAACAAATTCAGAAAACCACGCCTTTTTGGCATTTTGTGGGTAGAGATGCATAATTTTTAAATGCACTTTTGCTATAAAAAAACCCCATTTTTTAAAAGCCCTCTATTTTTCTCCCAGAAACATTCAGTCCCATGAATTGACCTTCCAGTTTCCAATTCGGTGACAGATATCTTGTAACCTGGTGTGGATGGAACATATAGAAAAAATGCAATATTCTCAATAGCCTAGAAAGTCAACTGACTGTAATTCTATTTTTGGTATATAATGGAAAAGCATTATAATTACTACTGGGAGCATCCTGTTTGGAAACTACCCAGGTGTGCATTTGGCCAACTTAAAAGTTATTAATGTGAAGACAACCTCCCTGCATTGACATGAGAAGTGATGTGTCTCTCTACAGAACTTCATTTTATTATTTTACCTCTCACTAAGGGATATGCACATGAGCCAAAATTGGTCTCATTCAGTTTAACCATTTCCACTGCAACTCAACTTTGGGTATATACATCAGACTGCAAAGTTTTCTTTTCTTTTGTTGTCTTTGCACTGAAATGTTATACACATTTCCCTACCCATTTTTTCCCCAAATGTAGGGATATGGTGCACATTTTTCAAATGTATTTATATATTTCTTCCATTGATTGAGCTATGCTTGTTTGGATTTCAAAGAAAAAGTACAGATTTTTCATGTGCATTTTCCAAGCAAAATTATTTTATGTACATTTTGATAAACACCTATGTTCAATGTTCAAAGCAGATTGCAAGCTTGCGGATTTATGGATTTCTCGCTCCAAATTGCATTCCAGCTTATATTAAGTCTTAAGTATGTGAACTCTGATCAAAAACAAATTGAAATGAATTTATCCTTCATAACCTGTTTTCCACTAAAAAAAATAAACCTTGCAGTCTCAGTAGGCAGCTGAATTCCTTTCTCCCAAATCCACTAAGATCAACTATGAGTGATGTTAATAAATAATTAGGTTACTTAAAAGAAAATTAAAATTGCTAAGATTTTCTCTTTCTCTGTTTTCTGCTCTCTTGGGTCATTTGGGGGGGGGGGTAAGTGAATGACAGCCTTGTCACCCCAAATAAGAATTCTTCTCCCCGTGGAACTTTATTTTAGTCCCCAAAGGACAGTTTTCTTTCTCACACTGTAGTAATTTAAAATTTTAGTTGAATAGTTAGAAATATGCTTTAGCCATCCAAAGGAAAGAGGTGGAAAATGTTTGCAAAGGGGATGTGAACACAGCTGAATAGGAGAGTTCTAGCTATGAACTATGTATTTTCAGTGTCTCTACAACGCTAGAAATTTGGAGACCAAATGATAATTTCATTGCGGTGACAGTATTATATTTAGGTGGACATTTTTGTTTCCTGCTCCCATAGTAAAAATTTCTACTGTCCTGCTAAAAAGGTAAAGGTTTCCCCTTGATATTAAGTCTAGTCTAGTCCAATTTTGGGGTGGAGCTCATCTCAATTTCTAAACCGAAGAGCCAGCATTGTCGGTAGACATCTCCTAGGTTATGTGGCCGGCATGACTGCGTGGAGTGCCGTTACCTTCCCGCCGGAGCAGTACCTATTGATCTACATGGTTTTGAACTGCTACGTTGACAGAAGCTGGAGCTAACTGCAGGAGCTCACCCCGCTCCGTGGATTAAATCCACTGATCTTTCGGTCAGCAAGTTCTGCAGCTCAGCAGTTTAACCCACGGCCCTTACTGTCCTGCCAACCAGGGCCAATTAGTCAGAATAAGGTTATTTTTAACTTTAGCCTTATGCATTTCCTGACTTCACTATCCATTCCATTCTCCGAAGCCGACACCCAAGTAAAGTGAATTCTTGATATTTATGGGAGCATAGGATGTCACCCTGACAGCACTTTTCCTTAACCCTACCTGGAGTTTCCTGGTATTTCCCTGGTTTCTCATCTAAGGGTGAACTGAACCTGACCCTTTTTAGCAGCCAAACTCAGACAAGACTGAGTATGTTCAGACTGCTTTGGTGTTAATGGCGCAGCTGTCTTGTCTGTTCTAGCTGCGTTCTCTCAACATATCAAAGGCAATGCCCCTGGCAAAGGCCCATGACTGACTGAGCAGGCAGAAAGGATGCCAGCACAGGTTATGCACGTTCACATACATTCCAGGCACATCTTTCCTCTCAGCAATGCTTCCAGTATTGCTGCAATGTGATATTTGAAAAGTCCCAGGCAGAGCGATGAGTGAGTGGTGGTGACAGAGGACAATACTAGGTTGTATTGTCACATTTCCTGCTCTGTAGCCATAAGCTAGCCAGCAACCCACTGGTATCAGATGCTGTGAAAGATGTGATCCCATTTCTACTGCTGAAGAAAGAAGGTCTGATAATATAGAATGAGTTGTGCCGATTTGTCCTTTGTATCAAGATGTTAGGCCAATCTTGCCATTAACAATCTGAATTAAGAAACAAATTTTCTATTTATTATTATTATTAATGCATTTTGTTGTTTATTTCAGTCTCTGGTGCAGTGTTTTCTGTCAATATTATGCCAATTTGGTCAGTATTTAGCTTTCTCTCAGGAAAATGTTTCAGCAGGGGCAATCTAAAGAGTCAGTAATGGACTTCCCACAGAACTCTGAAGAAATGACAAGTGAAAAGCAAATTTCATGTACCAAAAAAAACCTTTCAAGCATGAAATCAAGAATAAACTTTGCACAGTATCACTGTTTAATGAACCATTATCCAAAGCCAAATAGCTTCAAATGAAGGAATAATGACAAACTAGGTTGTTGTAGTTTTTTTCGGGCTATATGGCCATGTTCTAGAGGCATTCTCTCCTGACGTTTCGCCTGACTCTGTGGCAAGCATCTAGGTAAATCACAAGAGTGCAAAGGATAAATTGAAATATATCATTTAGTGTTCTTCATTAACAAGTATAAAAGTGAAAGTTATCAACATAATTTGAGAGGACACTAATCATAACTCCTACCGCAACTGTAATGTTCAATAGAGGTCAAAATTGTACATCATAGAAGGTAATCCACAGCTAGAATCCACAAGGTGCTGGGATATTTATATTCCAAGGATCCGATGATCCATTTGTGGTAGATAAACAACAGAGCAGAGCTATGCGTAAGTCACGAGAGGACTGACAAATCAAAATACAGAACAGTATCAAAAATTCTTCATTTAGTACAAATGCAAATATATAAAGCATACATACATGCCCCTAAAGGATGTGACCAATATACATCAATAGTCATACAAAATAATACCAAATAGCCAAATTGTAAATTCAAAGGAGAGTAGGACAGTTCATAGAGGTCGGGGATATGACCACAATGCGACCGATCATAACCCTACTTAGGAAAGGAGGGTGACCCGTAGGTGAGTAGCAACAGAACAAGTAGGGTTTTGATCGGTCGCATATTGGTATGTATACCTTCGATTAGGGCCTTATTACTTGGAGCTTATTGTGACAATGTATTTATGAATGTATGTTCCTCTTTTGTAGTAAATATGATTATTCTATGGCACGGCTTGACAAAGCCAATTGGTGGCCGAAAGGCAGGCATCTGCTCTCCGTTGGCGTACTTTTCAACCCGATCACATTCTGGGGAGGCTCCGAATGATCACCTCCCGTGTACTGGAATTTTTCCCTTTATGTCTCATATCCCCGACCTCTATGAACTGTCCTACTCTCCTTTGAATTTACAATTGCCTGTCCTATCGGAGTGACTTCCATACCTACCCAGGACTTATTATCCTATTGGTTTCTATTAGCCTTGCATTGGAACTTGCAACCTGATCCGGACTATTCTCCGCTTGAATTGCTTCACTGCTATTTGGCATCTTCCGTGAGTTTCCCTTGCGTCCTGGCTATTTGGTATTATTTTGTATGGCTATTGATGTATATTGGTCACATCCTTTAGGGGCATGTATGTATGCTTTATATATTTGCATTTGTACCAGTTGTGGTAGATGCCTGAAATGAGGAGAAAGTGTCCAAAAGCCTAAGTAGGAGTTGGTCGTTAAAAGGAAGAGTGATAGTTTCCTCAGTGCAAATGCTCTGTTTACATCAAACGCCGACGGTAAACAAATGCTGGTAATCCCAAGGCCATTTAGGGTCCGTTTCACCCAAACTGGGTTTTTTCAAGGCATAGAATGAAAGGAGATGGTAACCAACTTCATACTGAGTAGAACCAAGAGCATAACCCCATCCTGGTTGGGAGGGGTGACCAAAATTAGCCAGGCTTGTATAACCTCTGTGGCAAGCATCCTCAGAAGTTGTGACAAGAGTTCTTTCTCCCACCCTGGACTTTCCACAGATATATAAACCCCATTTTCCTAGTTTCCAACAGACCTCACAACCTCTGAGAATGCCTGCCACAGATGCAGGTGTAACGTCAGAAGATAATGCTTCTAGAATATGGCCATATAGCCCGAAAAACCTACAACAACCCATAGCACCATTCTTATAAGTATAATTTGTCTTGCTTGTTCTGACTATACAAAGAAATTACATGATCATCCTCTTTGTTCTGACTGGTGGAACATAGATTTTATTGTCAACTTTTCCTGCATGGCCCGGGGGTTGGACTAGATGGCCCATATGGTATATTCCAACTCTTTGATTCTATGATCCTACCATTTTTCCAAGAACTTTGTACAGGAACATATCAGTACAACAAACACAGAAAGCAAGTCACTTCTCTTTATTGCACTTTACAAAACTTCCCAGGTTTGAATCATGGTTTCCCAGAAGTCCCGCACACTTTCACCCACTCCAGTACTTTAGCTCAGCAAGTGTGAAATGTGGAAAGGCTTTAAAGATGTTCTGTTTGGTTTCATCCTTTTAGTAGCTGGTGATTACCACCACCCACTTGTTCGCAAACCTTATGACACCCCAAGAAGCTGTCCCGTTTATCATTCTGCCATATAAAGCAATGTGACAAGAAAGAGGTGAAAGCCTGACTTAGCCTTTTGCCCCTTGTGTTGCTTTGTCTTGCCAGGGTGTTCCATTAGCAATGCACTGCCATGCAATATGATACACAAGTGTCAAGATTATGGTTCAGCAGATGCAAAGTTGAGTCACTTAGGCTAGTGAAAGCAGCTTTTTCGAATTATCTCCAGAGATTTTTCCAGGCTGCCTCTAGATAAAAGTTAACAGTGTAGAATAATTTATAGGTGGAAGCCAATTTGCTTGCAAAGACTCAGCAGGATGCTTTGTTTCCTCCCACTTTATAAGGGTAAAAATTCAGAATGCATTGTGGCATGTGTAAAAATGGTACAATTTAGGTCGAAAGCAGATTTTTTAATTAATTTGGCCTTGTTACGGACCAAGTTTTTATCACATCAAAAAGCTGGTCATATCTCAAACTTAGTTTCTTGTGTAAGCCTTACTTCTGTTGACATAAATTCTGTTGACATGATTATATGTCGTTTGTACTATCATCTTGATCAAGATCAATAGTTACCTTTTCACATTCCTTCACATAATCGTTGTCATATGTGCAACTAGGGGGAGATGACTAAAAGTGGACCCCCCCCCCCCCCCATTTTACCAAATATTTTCTCAGGTGTATGTTGGCATTGGCATACAATGCACTTCTTGGTAAGGTCTGATTTAAAAAAGGATCAGAATTCTCATGTATCCACAGGAGATATGAGTATATGTCAGATTTATTTTTGAGTGCTCTACAGCAAGAATGATTTAACTGTGGAACCCATATCCACAGTTTCACCTCCCTATCTTCAAGAAAAATAAGTATCTCTCTGGGAATTTGTTAGGTCTTTCATTAAATTCTATGGTATACTTCCCAGAAGTTGTGCTGGAGGATCCAGTAAATTCCTAGAGTGGATGTCTAGGCATCGAGGGTGAAAACTGTGTGATTAACATATTATTATGTGTTCTGTGTGTTCTTAAAATAAGATAATCCAACCGTACAATTTACTACTTAGAGCCCTCTTGTCAGATTGAACTTTGAAACTAGATGGCATAAGTTGGATTCCATTGCAAATAGATAGCAGTTACATTAAAAATGGGGAGGAATCAAAATCTGTGTTATTTGTTTGTGAATAAAACCATACTGCCCTAAATATTAAAACCCTTCCTCTCTTGAAGCAGGTTCAAAAACAAGACTTTGCATTTTTAGTGGTAATTGTGCCTTTACGCATAATATTTCCAATCATTATATGGAGTTCAGGAGAGAGAGAGAGAGAGAGAGAGAGAGAGAGAGAGAGAGAGAGAGAGATCTGAAGCTGTGTGAGAGCTCCCCCTAGTGCCAGTTAGAAAAAAGACTGTTGTGGCCTCTCCTTAGAAGGTGCACTCACATCAGCATGGCTCCAGTTTTAAAAGGTAATGCTCTTACAATTTTATCCTGAGGTTGGTAAGTTTACTTTATGGTTGGTGGGAGTTTCCTGAAGTTGGCATTCCTCCAGAAAATAAATATCTGCAACCAATGTTTGGCATGGGTTCAGCTGGACAGGAATGAAAAGATACAGCACTGAAGGTCAAGGGACAGTGCCTTCCCACTCCAAATGGAGCTTAGTGCATTTTCAGTAGTGCTGCTTTCTAAAATGTACAGTATGTGTATATCACAATATGGTTTCTTTAAAAGGGATGTTTGCCCCTTTTTCTGTATGGATTTGAGTTCCGTTCCATGTGCAGGGAGCAAGGAGAACATAGAGCATATACAGTGAATGGAAACTGTTTTCATCTCATTGGTCATGTGGGGCAAGCATGCCAGCTCAGTCTTCACACCAGTGGGACAATTCAACTGGGCAGAGCTGTAACCTTGATTCATCATGGAGGTTATTTCCAGGGATGCTACTAATACTTGATAAATTGTGTTTATCGAGTATTTATCACGAAGTACGATAACATACTTCTTCCTTCCCCGAAGGAAGAAGGTTAGGTACAAACTGAGCACAATCTTCCTTTCTGCCTAATGGCATTATATTAGTCTTACATTTTTAAAAACCATACACATTCTTCAAGACTCTCTGTTCTCATAAGGAGCTTTACAAGACTCTTAAAACATATAAAATGCAGAAAGTACCACTTAAAAATACTTTTTTTAAAAGAGTGGCATCTTAATTTCCCTGTTAATTATTATAGCTTAATTTATTGCACCATTTCCCCAGCAAGTTGGCTCAAGAGTGCGGTTCTATTCATATCCCTCCCATGGTAAAAAAAAAATCTAAAATGGAAGGAGGGAGGCTAGGTGTTTCATATTCAGACTTAGAAATGATACTATTAGTGGGCTACAACTCCCAAAATTCCCTAGCCAAAATGAACAGAAGAATCCAAAAGCAATCTGTCTGGCTGAAATTCTGAAGAGTTTTTATATAATACAGATATCATTTTTTTTTATCTTTCAAAGAGTTCAGAACAGAATCCATATTGTTTATCCATTTTTTTGATCATGGGAGAAGAGATTTTGGAATTTAATGACATAAGAAGAGGCATGTAAAGAAAATACTTCAGGGTTGTTTTTTCCCCAGACAGTTACAGTTGATATTCCACATTTACAATTTCGAGTTTTGCAAATTTGAGTATTCACAAATTTGTTTAAAATGTTCGCTCTGAAAATGTCTAGGCCATAGTGCAATTCTGCAGTCAGTTCCCACAGAAGATAACCATAGAGTCATGTTGTAGGACCTAGAAATTCCTAGAGATGTGTTCACATTCATATATAATACCAATAGACAAGAATCACAATTGTAAAGTAGTATTTTATTTAATTCATGGTGTTTCACTTTCACAGGGGTCCTGTGAATAAGAAGTGCTGACTGTATGTAGCGGTAGATGTGAAGTTTTCCATATTTATGACATGCACTCAAATCCCGCTTTGAAATACACATCAACCTCCTGGTTGGAGGTTACAGTTTAAATGGGCATATGTAAATTTGCAATTACCAAACAACTAACTCAAGGTTGGTTCAGAACAAAGGAAAGTCGTTCCATCATCATATTTCCTTTTGAAAAGCCAGAATTGTGAACTTCTGATTACACTATGTAACACAATTTTTGTTCCTGGGTTATAAATGTCATTTTCTAATTGGTTCTATCATGAAAACATGGAAAAAGTTTATTAAACTGCAAAAACTTAGTTTTTGCTGGACATCCTGCAGCACATTTTGCTATAGTTTTTCAGTGCATAACTCAAGAGTCTGAACCAATTCAACATAGTTTGTGGCAGTCACAAAAATAAGTTTCTTGGAGTATAATGATTACTTTCAAATTAAGTGCCAAACAATTAAAAAGGAAACAACCATTTCAAACCAGGAACAGAACATTTTTCAAATTTTGTTACATAGTGTTATATACATCAAACTCCATAAAGTTAAGAAATAAATGTTGAAGTGATTAGGAAGAAAGTTTGTATTCATAATCCCATGAGGCATTTGAAGGAGGAGGTTTGGTCCCTCTGGTCCAAAACAAAACAGAACATAAATCAAATATATAACAAATACCACCAAAGAATAAATATATTTATAGCAAAAATGAAACTAGAAAAACTAGAAAAATAAACAATAAATATAAGAGAGTAAAAGCATAAATATGAAAAATAGAGAATTGAAAATCCATAAAGAATTAAATCGAATATCATGCTAAGCATACAATATGAAAAATAACATAGCCAATATATAGCAAGACAATAAGCAATGTACACATATACAAAAATAAAGACCAAGATTTATCAAAGTAAACGAACTCCAGCTGTAGGATCACCTAATTGTTGTAAAAGTTAGCTGAACAATCCAATAACTACAACTTATTCAAACAGTAGTCAATGACTGGTAGACTACAAACCATATGCAGCTAAAGTCCAGCAAACAATTAATGACTGGCAGACTGTAAGATTATATGAAACCAGAGGTTAATTCCTAAGACTTGTACAACCATGTTAGGTCGACTTCAAAGGCATTTTCAGCTTTTTAATAATAACTTCTTGTACCCAAGTCATTGGTTATAAACAAAAGCAAAATGCACAAGATACCAAATGTTCAAATGAATTATGTGTAAATACCCATAACCCATATAATATGTATCAACACTGCATAGATTCTTTCTAAGCAACCCCACCCTTTATTTATTTTACTTGTGGTGATAGGAAGACCTGTTTCTTGATATCTTCCTTTCTTCAAACATCACAGGTATTGTGAGTGCAAAAGTATTCTAGAGGAAAAAATGGTAGCCCTCCCCCACCCAAAAAAACCCGAGATGTTGCATTATCCATCCCAACTCCCACCCACACTTTCACACAAAAGAACAATGTAATTCCCGATATTTTCTGGCATTGACCAGGAGGCAGCAGTTCATTAAAATGAGTAAAGAAAAGTCTGTCAATGAAATAGATGAATGAATGCAAGCATGAATAATGAATCTGATATGACTGTAATGAATTAATAACAAAACAAGTGAGGCTTTTAATAACGGAAATAAATGGAATTCAGAAATGAAAAATGCCAATCAAATATAGTTTGCTGAGTATATGACAAAGGAATGTCAATCTTTATTCCTACAAAGTGGATTGACAAAAGCCATTGAGGGTACATCAAATCTTACCAGGGAAGAGGCCCTAGATTTCATACTAACCAAACCTAAGAGCTGGATTCCAGTCAGCCTGTCATGTTTGGAGGAAAAATAAACTCAATGAATATGAAACAGTATGAAATAGTATGCTTTAATACATCATATTTTATACCAGAAGTCTGATTTATTATTACCCAGACAAATGGCTCAGCTTGGGGAGAATATTGACTTTTGTGTGCCCAAGTTGTTGTCATCAGGATTAAGACAGAATAAGCTAAGTGAAATTAATTATAGTGGCTTTATTTTTTTCCTTTTGTTGTGTAATTTTGTTCACAGTTTTCGCATGCAGCATGTGGTCTATTTTCACTCCCCACAGCTTTAATTAGAAGTACTGAATAGAAGAAAATTAATCTTTACCATGTTGTCAAACCCTCTGAAATTTTACAGGGTATAGAAAGTGAAGGGAGGGCCTTTCTCCAATTGTAGATCTTGTGCAAAAAAATCAGATAAACATTCAAAGGCCCAAAGGGGGAAAAAAAATCCCACAGTTTACTGGAATATGAACATAAAGTGGGCTGGAGCATCCTCACATGGATACCAAAATCTTCAGATGCTGAAGTCCCATTGTAGTAAAATGGGGTAAAAAGTGGCCAAATCAAAGTTTGCTATTTGATTTTTTTCCTGTGTGTGATTGTTTTCAAGATGTGGATACTGCAAAATGTCTGTCTCCCTTTTCTTTCTGTCCTTGTAAGAGAGCAGGGAAATTGCAGAAAGGTAATATATTTTAATATATTTGATTATAAATGTGGAAATGTTCACAATAGCATGTAGTTTTTAACCATTGGTATTTTTTTCTTAAACAAGATCCAATGACTGTTATATCATTATAACTTTGCACAGCTACCGCAACAGCTTATAACAATGTGTTTCTGATGGGAAACTCCACCTAGGGTGAGGATTGAGCTAAGCTAAGAGGCAGCAAAGGTCATAACTACCGCTGCTAATCAGAAAGGATGCACTTTGACTTTCCAACTCCATGGTTTTTCTATAGCATTGTTAGCAGAAACAAAAATGGAGCTAGAAGTATGGCTGAATGTAGAGGCTGAACCTCTTGATTTCCTATGAATTCCCTCTCCCCTGCGTACACACTACTCTTGACGAAAGATATATTGTGTTAATCACTTCAAAAACGGTATTTAGTCAAGGGGGGTGGGGGGTGGAGGCTAACCATTTTAAAGCTAACCCTTCTATACAGTTAAACTGATATATTTTAAGTTGGCCTATGAGAAGGTAAAGGACACCTCACTCTTGCTCCCTAGCCTGTATTAATAGATGAAAAGTAGTACAATCATTTACCATCATCATTCAAAATGAGGTAAACAAGCTCAACTCTGTTCCTAAGCATCAGATGAGGAATGTGTTGGCATTTAAAAAATCACAGAGAGAGAGAGAGCTCTCTTGACTCCATAGCCAGGTTTTTTAGATGCCTGTTTCAGGTATTGCTGCATTGTATGTTTGGCACTTGCATTCTTAGCTGTCCTATGAGATCCCATGAGAACATAGAAGCTGCATTGCACTATGTTTATTCTGGTGAATGATCTGAATCTATATATCCATCTATAATTGGAGCCTGCCTTTTCCTTAAAACTGGTACTCAAGGGAGCTTAAAAGGTAAAAAGAAATGCAAGTACATGCCCAAGTAGTTGAAGTCATACAGAAAGTTTACTATAAAACTGCGCCCTAGAATTAAATGTATTTAATAAAGGAGAGAGATAGAAATTCTGCTGTGCAAATGTTGAAATAAGTCCACTGGACATGTGTATTCCCAAGTAACTGATTGTAGGATTGCAGTCTTATATGAACTTTAATTTACATATGTCTCTATCTTTTAGTGTTTGAGAACCCATGTGCTTATACTTCAGAAAGATAATAAGAAATGCCCTTAGAATATAGTCATTGCTCATTCATATGTTTGAGTTCTCATTGATCCCACTGACCTTTTCTCCCCATTGCCAGCAAAATGAAGCCACAACAAATAGACAAACCTTGCAACAATCCATTTTCCTTGATTCTTAACTTTACACTGCTTGTGCAAGTAAGAGACATGTATAAATAGTGTAGCAGGGGGCCCTTTGAGCATCTGGCAGTTATAGTTTTTGAGCCATTCATTCTGGCTTCTCTTCCACCTGATGAGCTTGCCCCAGAGTGGCTCCACATGACTTGCAGAAGGATGGAAGGATGGAAGGGAAGCTAAAAGGAAAGGGAAAGATCATACATTCAACCCTCCACATTAGCTGGGATAGAGGTGCATGACTTTTGCAAAATTAGAAAAAAAAACTGCAAATGAAATGGTATTTTTTTTAGTTGAGATAACACCTCTCAAGGAATTTCTAGGTCTTCCAGCACAACTCTACGGTCAACTTCCACCAGAGGACTTTGAGATTCGTAGAGAGAACATTTTAATCAAATCTGCAGAAGTAAAATTCACAAATGTGGAGGGCTGACTATTTAAAAGTAGTGAAATGAGGATAAAAGGGTTTTTAATGGTTCACCATATCATGACATTATTGGGGAAAGGAAGGAAATGATAAAAATATTAAGCTGTTTGAGGCACAACAGAGAGGGAACTTGTCCCATTTTTGCAGGCTTGTTCAAGACTGAGTACTGTACATATGCGTTTTGATGGCTAATGTCACTATGAAAGAGCCTTCAATTATTGCTAGCTCCAACCTAATTCTTTCAGCTAGCACTGCTCTCAGTATTGAATCACAATACCTTTCTAGCAGTACTGAATTACTTCATGAACTGAACTCTTGCCCTGAGGAATGAACAGATGACAAAGACATTGTGGAGTGAAACAAGTCAACATTGATCTGACTGATCGCTGTCACATGGGCATTAGAAGCATATGTGCAGTATTTGGTTCCGTTCCCTCTGCATATACTTTCCCTGTGTTCAGGCCTTTTCTCTCTTTTTTCATCCATCACATTTGGCTTTTTTGTCTCATGCCTAGAGGGTTGGCTTTTCCTCTTTCTGATTCTGAACTACATTAGTAATGAAGCAGAAAGCTAGGTGTAATTAAATTTCTGTCAAGAGAGATTTGGACAAGGAGAACTCAATCTTGTCCATTCATTCTTGTGAACGTGCTTTATAGAGTTTCTAATGCAGTGATATAAAGTGGGTTAGATAAACTCTGATTACAGCTATAGAAAATCTGAAGAGGAGATGAGGACCTGGATGATGACAGTATCCTTCCATGTTTTGTGATTGTAAAAGGAACTAAAACACCCTGACATTTGAGGAAACAATATTTGATTTCCTCAACCAATATAAGGACATTATGAGTAACTCAGTACATGCAGTCTTACAATTTGATGTCTCCTCTAATATTTCTGACATGCCTGGGTTTTATTTGAACAATACTACCAGATGTATCCAGCAGCAACCTACCTATGGTAGCGGAAAAATTAGTATGTTTCAACTGTCCTGATTTGGAAGGGGATCTTCCAGTTAATCCTCAATTATCCCAGTTTTTCAGATGCTCTTAAAATTTCAGTTTCCCAATAGTCTCAGGTCAAAGCAAACTTCTACAGCTTCTATTGGTTAAGCGGATGAGTCCTTCTTGCTAAGTTGGTCTTGTGTGCTTTAACTTCTGGGGTCTTAAGTGGAAGTCATTTCTGGAAAATCAAGGATTGATCATGGAGGTCAATGAGTTATGTCACATACATTCCCAACTAAGTAGCTTCTCTTCCTCCAGTTAATCAACTTACTCATATTCAATCTCATCGTTTCTTGCGGATATTGTGGATAAAGAGTTTGACTGGTCCCTTTAATTGTGAAGAAGAAAGCATGATGATGATTTTTAGGGAAATATTGCATGGGAGCGTTTAAGAAGAGACAGGTATTTGCATATTCTGAAGCCAAAGTAAAGCAGATTGCAGTGGTATGTGAGGATGAGGAAAAGGAGCACAGCTAGTGGACACAATGTTAATGAAGTAAGCATTCATTCAGGCATGAATGCCCAAGATGTTTCTCCAACAAAGATGAAATAACAAAATGGCATCTGCTCTCTGCCCCATGTTCAGAAGCCAACCAGAGTGGAAATGTAGAGTCCACCACATTCGAGGCAGCAGTCTGGTTCAGAAGACTAAGGACAGGTTGTGTGACAGATCCAATTCTGTTCTCTGATAAGAGCGACAGCCAGGTTTCAGGAGGAAGAGTTAATAGTCTAACTCACACACTGAGCAACTGCTGCCTGAGGTGGCCATGCCATTCTGCTTGATGATGCTAGAATGCTGCCCACTTAGTTCAGGTGACAAATTGAGACAGAAAGAGATGATGTGCAAAATTCCGCTCAAAAGCTATTGGCCATGTGTAACAACCTGTCACTTCATAACATGCATTGCAGGTATATGTGTATTATAGATTTATTGTTCACAATAAATAGGAACTACATACATTTATGCAATACTGAAATTTTATTGGAATAGAAGAGGGAAATAAGACAGCATGGGCAGAAGGGATATGAGACAATAGTAAAATATAGAATTCTGGAAAAGTGACAGATAATTTGACAGGTGTATGACTTTGAAAACCTGTGGGTAACCATTCACTGCCAGTGTCGACTTTGTGAGAGAATGAATGGTCATAAACTGAAGCAAAGACAAATTTAAGAAACTAAAATTGACAGGTATTGGAAGACAACAGACCATAGGGAAGATGGGGAACGTGTTCCATCTGAAAGAGATGGGGTACAACATTGTGAAAGAGATAATGGCAAATACATTTTCCATCTAACGGTAAAAAAGAATATGTTTCCTATTTCTGTTTGTCTCTCTGTCTATCTGTCTGTCTAATCATCTGCATGCTAAAAAGCACTAAAGGTAAAAGTAAAGGTTTCCCCTTGACATTACGTCTAATCGAGATCCAATTCTGGAGGGTTGTGCTCATCTCCACTTCTAAGCTGAAGAGCTGGTGTTGTGTGCAGATGTCTCCTAGGTCATATGGGCAGCATGACTGCATGGAGCACCATTACCTTCCCACTGAAGCGGCACCTGTTGATCTACTCACGTTTCCATGTTTTCAAACTGCTAGTTTGGCAAAAGCTGGGACTAAAAATGGGAGCTCACCCCATCTGAGGATTCAAACCGCTGCCCTTCCAATCAGCAAGTTCCACAGCTTAGCGATTTAATACTAGGTACTGCAGTCTATATTTCAGAAGAAGGCAATGGCAAACTACCTATGAGTCCTCTGTGCCTAAGAAAAAATTATGAAATTATTGGGCTCACCATAAGTTAGCAGGTGACTTGAAGGCACATAATCAAACAAAAAGGCAGTAAACAATGAACAAGCTGTTGATTCTGAGAGAATGGCAAACAATTACAATCTTAAAAGAAATTGTAGGCATTTAAATAAAGAGACATTCATGTTTTCAATATGAATAGAAACATGCAGTTTATCTAATAGTGTTCTTCCATAAGTGAAAACTGGTCCACAGAGTAGTTGTATGAGATTAAGAAGATTTTATTTATTTCATGTCAAAAGCATTACATAAATAAGTATAAAACTAATTAAAAATAGAAGGAGCCCAATTAGCTGAATTTTTTTAAACCAAAAACGGGCAGTAGCGGCCACATTATCTGTAGCCTTAAACAATTCTTCCTCTGTGCATGAGGCAGGGCATAGTGGGCAAGCATACAGATGTGGAGCTGTTTGTTCTGCTCCACAGCCACACAAGGTGGAAGATTCTTCTAAGTAGTGCTATTTTGCCAGATTGTCTTTGGAGCTGCCCACTCCTGTCACGATGCACGGACTTGGCCGGCCCCTTAATCACACACACAGAGACAGAGTAAAGGCTAACTACTTTATTGAATATAAAAACAGTTCCAAAGAATATAGTCCAATAGAATATGATATAATCCAAAAGGCTTGAAGTATCAATGTCCAAGATAACGTAGCAAATAGGCAAAAAGCTTGGCAAGGCTCCGCAACCGATGCGGATCAGGAAACAGGGCAAGGCTCCGCAACCGATGCGGATCAGGAAACAAGGCAAGGCAAGGCAAGGCTTGATGACCACAGCTAACTTATGCTATCTCTCTTCTGAGTCCGTTCAGGGACTTCCAAGTTGTCCATTCGTGGTTTGTCCTTGGAGGATGACCCTCGTGGAGGGCCGTCCAGTTGGAATTGCCTGGTTTAGCTGCCCAGAGGGATACTCTTGCTGTTGTTAACTGGGGTAATATTAAAAGGAGTGGTGGTTCTCATTAAGCTTTTCCTTGATTTGAGTCTTCTGGGAGGAGGCTGATAGCTGACAGTTAGCAGCAACTTCCCATTGCACATTGGGGGGGGGGGGGGGTGCCAGCTAGCTTGTAGACTTTATCAGCAGTTTACCAGCAGGTGTAGGTTTGAGACATCCTGTGATTATTCTGCATGTTTCATTCAGTGCTATGTGCACCTGCTTTGCATGAACAGACTGGTGCCAAACAAGGCAGGCATACTCAGAAGTTGAGTAAGACAAGGCCAAGGCTGATGTTCTTATTCACCCCATGCGCTGCCAGTAAGTTTCCACAGGATGTTATTGTGTACAGCTACTTTGTGCTTGGTGTTCATGCAGAGTTTCCTAAATGTTAATGTTCAGTCTAAAGTGACATCAAGCTATTTAAGATGGAAACAGTGTTTGAGCTCTTGGCCTTCCCAGGTAAAATATAATAAGCATAGAGATTTAGCACTAAAGAAAACTATAATCCAATATCATTATTTAACCAACTGAATATAGTACTTTGCTACCTCCAAAACATTATAAAAGTTTGAAGCCAGGTTAGTATGTTGCATATATGAATTTTTGGGGCATCACTCTACTTGAATTATTCTTCTCCCCACCCATGATGAAGGAAAGAAACCTTGCAGAAGTTTTCATGGGATCCTCAGGCTTCTGGGGTAATAATTCAAATCTCTGGGAATTATTGGTCCCTTTGAAATTGTTTTGATAGCAGTTGAGTTCATTTTAGTATTTTAAGCAGTCTGTGTTTCTGTATTCTTTTCTAAATAATGAATGATAATGAATGGTAGATACTATTCATTAAAACACTAATTCTTAGCTAAGCAGCATAGTGTTGAAAATATCACATAAATTACCTGAAACCACTCCCTTGTTTCCCATTACACATACACACATATAGGCAGTGTACAAGGATCAATTTATTTTGATAGATAATGTTATAATGTTTTCCCCAGCAAGTACAGTTTAGCTAAAATTGTATCAGCTATTAAATGTCTACAATTCTAAAAACTTTGAGCATTTAATACATGCAATGCTCCTCTCATTCCCTCGTTAAATAAGATTATGAAGGGACAACAATATTGCAAAACAATAGAAGAATTAACATCAGAAGACAGAAAGTTAAGATTGTTCAGAGCAAGTGCTATCTAAGCAGTTTGTGGGACTTTTCAAGTTTAAATTTCTATAATGAATAAAGCGAAATGGTGAGTGCAAAATTAAAAAGTGCTTCAACTGCATAAGGTCATTTGAGGGGGAAAGGTTGAAAACAGGGTTTTTATTCCTTATTTTATCTCACCAGAAAAAATACAATAGAGCAAAGTTGGATGATACAGTACATGTGAAATGTGGAGAAGCAAAAGGACATGAACATGCAGCAGTTTTCAAGAGAACACCCAATAGAATATTCTTTGTTCCACAGCAATTTTACCAAATTTTCTTGAGATAATTACCAGAGAGGAATTTAACATGAATCATAACTGTGCTGAATTTTAACTTCTTATAAAATAGTTCTGTCATCAGTATGGAACCTTTGGAATGTACAAGGATTTCCTCCTTGTGCATCAATGTGAAGAAAAATAGACATATCTGACAGGAGTGTTGAGTACTTAGTCAATAAAGTAACCAAAGCAACTGGCAATATCTGCTTCCAATTGCGCCATGAGATGTGCATTCTCCAAGATTCTAATTATAACCACAAGATGGTAGAAACTTCAGGCAACTTTAGCTGTATGAATCTTGTTTGGTTGTACACTGTTCCATGTATTCATTTTGATTTCCTGGCTAAATATTTTACTTGGTTTTAGAAACTGAAAGAACGAGAGAGTAGTCTGCATTATTTACATTAGCCTTTCACAAACTTTATCTCTGTTTACATAATGATTTATCAGTTAACAATAACAAATCATTTATTTTCTCTCCTTTCAACAGATTGCTCAAATCTGGCTTCAAGTTGAAATGAATGCCTTGCAGACTGAAGGAAGCTGAGTACATCGTAACCTGTAATTCTGCAGTGCAAGGAAGGACTAGTCTAGCCATCCTGTCTCCTATCAACATTTGGTACCTTACTTTGCTTCCTGGTCACTTGTACAGCACACAGTTACAATCATTCAGCATACATGGAGAGAGGCAACAAAGTATGTAAGCCTGGCTAACAAGAGAGAAATTTGCCTGGTCAGAGTGGGAGACAATTCAAATTTATGAAGATTATTTTACATTTTGCCTCCATAACATTACCTCTCATCTATGTGAAGGACACGAATCCAAATCTATTTTCATTTTATTTCCATTATTTTTGCTAGAATTTTTCTCTTTTTAGTATTTTTTTCTTAGTTAGAAATGGGCCCGTGGACTAGAATGTGGCCCATGGACAGGGCTGCTTTTGTGAAATCATGGCTTGTGTTTTCTCTGGGGCTCTACATGCAGTTCTCCAAAGCGATGGCCTGTCCGAGTGTTTGCCGCTGTGACCGAAACTTTGTCTATTGTAATGAACGAAGCTTGACCTCAGTGCCTCTTGGAATCCCGGAGGGTGTAACCGTACTCTACCTCCATAATAACCAAATTAATAATGCTGGATTTCCTGCAGAGCTACACAACGTCCGGTCTGTACACACAGTTTACCTATATGGAAACCAGCTGGATGAATTCCCCATGAATCTGCCCAAGAATGTCAGGGTTCTCCACCTGCAAGAAAACAACATCCAAACCATTTCCCGGGCAGCTCTGGCCCAGCTGTTGAAACTGGAAGAGCTGCACCTAGATGACAATTCCATCTCTACAGTGGGAGTTGAGGATGGGGCTTTCCGGGAAGCTATTAGCCTCAAGCTTCTGTTCTTGTCCAAGAATCACTTAAGCAGTGTGCCAGTTGGCCTTCCAGTGGACTTACAGGAATTACGAGTTGATGAAAACCGAATTGCCATCATATCAGATATGGCCTTTCAAAATCTCACAAGCTTGGAACGTCTCATAGTGGATGGCAACCTCCTTACCAATAAAGGTATTGCAGATGGCACTTTCAGCCACCTATCCAAACTCAAGGAATTCTCTATAGTGCGGAATTCCCTAACATACCCTCCTCCTGAACTCCCAGGTACAAACCTACTTAGGTTGTCTCTACAGGACAACCGGATATCACACATACCACTTTCAGCCTTTTCAAATCTCCAGCAGCTGGAGCGACTTGATATATCCAACAATCAGCTTCAGATGCTGTCCAGAGGTGTGTTTGATAGCCTTCACAACCTTAAGCAACTCACAGCAAGGAACAATCCATGGCTTTGTGATTGTAGTATTAAGTGGGTCACTGAATGGCTTAAGTTTATTCCATCCTCCATCAATGTTCGGGGATTCATGTGTCAGGGGCCAGATCACGTCCGAGGCATGGCTGTCAGGGAACTCACCGTAAATATGTTGTCATGCCCTCCAACTACCCCTGCTCTGTCATTTGTTACCGAGGCTCCCACAACACTCTTGCCAACCACAGTGGCCCCTGCTACATCTCTCTTGACCCCAAGTAACAAGTACACTCCTTTTACCCCCATTGTAGCCACACTCCCCACTGTGCCTGAGAGAGATGATGGAGAAAAAGTAACCACTCCCTTTGTCGAACGCTTTCAACTGTTTATCCACATTGTGAATGACACTTGTATCCAAGTCAGCTGGCACACTGTTTTTAATGTCATGGCTTACAAACTTACCTGGGTTAAAATGGGTCACAGTCTGGAAGGAGGCATTATTCAGGAACGGATAGTTAGTGACAAGAAACAAAATACTAGCTTGACAAGCCTAGAGCCCAAATCTACGTATAGGATTTGCTTGGTTCCTTTGGATGATTTTAATAATTATCGAGTTGGTGAGGACACTGTCTGTTCTGAAGGTACCACCAAGGCTTCCTTATTAAGCAATGGGAGCAACACAGCCTCCAGCCATGAGCAGACCACATCTCATAACATTGGTTCCCCATTTCTCCTGGCAGGATTGATTGGGGGGGCAGTGGTATTTGTGCTGGTGGTTCTGCTCAGCATCTTCTGTTGGCACATGCACAAAAAAGGGCGCTACACTTCCCAAAAGTGGAAATACAACCGAGGCCGACGGAAAGATGACTACTGTGAGGCGGGAACCAAGAAGGACAACTCCATCCTGGAGATGACAGAAACCAGCTTTCAGATTGTCTCCTTAAATAATGATCAACTCCTTAAAGGAGATTTCAGACTTCAACCCATTTATACCCCAAATGGGGGAATTAACTACACAGACTGCCATATCCCCAACAATATGAGATATTGCAACAGCAGTGTATCAGACCTGGAACACTGTCATACGTGATAGTGAAGGACATGGCAGGGCACCTACAGCTAAGAACAGATACTCGGAAGGAGGAAACAAAATAAACCTACTCACAAACAAGAATTACATTTGATAAATGTTACACAGATGCATTTGTGCATTTGAATACTCTGTAATTTATATGGTGTACTATATAATGGGATTTTAAAAAAAGTGCTATCTTTTCTATTTCAAGTTAATTGCAAATGGTTTTGTAACTTTTTGCTTTTTAAATCTTAAAAAAATATAGCTGAAGTACTGTACAGGGTTGTACGATAAGAACCCAATGCCATGGCAAAGGAAAGAAATGCCTCATTCTCAGACATCAACCATTTTTATTTTGGAGCTTGTTTAGGGGATACTGGCTCTTTCATCTTCCACTAGTTTAGGAGATAAGTTAAATGAAGAATAACATCAGTAGTTTCTAAGTAGAACCAGGTGTCAGGAGGAATATAAATTAAACATCTTCTGTGACCGATAAATTTGGAGTAACTTCTGTTAAAACTTTACTGGGTCAATTTTTGCTGCTTCTGTACTTTTTGATTCTTCTCAGAGCAGAAAAATCCCAACCTTTCTAATATCAAACACGATGACTCTCTGCTCTTTGTGTGAACTTGTTTCAAAATGTTCACCATGCATTTATTCCTCCTCACAAAGGCGGATATTGAAATATTAAAAGCAAGATTTGTTTGCCCTAAAGTTCTAGTTCGAATTGCGACATTTGAAATATGTATAAACCAGCTTTTGTCAGAATTCCTAGTCTATAATCCAAATATTTTTCTTTCATTTTTTTCCAAGCAAATTTTGTTAAGTTCCCCGAGTTTACATTTACATTCTGTTGTTCATTACAGAAGTCCAAAGGGATCTGATACATTGACCAAGCAATATATTGATTCAAATTACTTAAAAATATATCCAAAAGATGTTGAAAGTGGATTAAAGAACTCCCTTTGCTGTTTCTTGGTTTCATAGTATTCCTAGATAATTCAGTCACTTAAGTTAGCATTCTCCAAGAAAGAGAAAACGAGGCCCATGGGAGCATTAAAATAGCAAGTACTCATAATGTGTTCCGAGATATTTTCACGGGGGGGGGGGGGGGATAATGTCTAAATTAACATTTATGTTAGGCAAAAAATGATGTTTTAGGAAAACAATCTGGTTAAAAAATAAGAATTTGTGTGGCTTATGTTACCACATATCTATTATGAATCAATTGACAATCCCTCTTTCTATGGTACAAAGACTTGTTCTTGGCATTTGAGGCTCCAATAATGCACTTGATTTTGTCTGATTTCATCCTATTGTTAATTTCAGATTTTTGTTCAATTTTGTACCTTTGCAAGTGACACCTTGGGAATGTATGCTGTACAGTCCCTATTAAAAAAAATGAAAACAACGTGAAACAAACCCCACTCTCCTTAATTATAGAGGAGCTTGCATTGGAATAGCTCTGGTGCAGAATACAAACTATCCATGGACCATCATAACTTTATGGAGAACCTGCTGTAGCTCCTAATATTATGCAAAAATCCACTAATGGCATACTAATTAGCCCCTTTCTCCCAGTATGAGTCCATATATTTGGATTATGGAAGGTCCATCTCCACTTCCAGAGCATCATACAATATTGTGCATATGCTAGGCAGAAAACAACCATATCCACTGTGAGTAGAGCGTACATACTAGGGTCTAATATAGATATGAGGACCCTGGTTTCTTTGGACTCCAACTCCCACAAACCTTAGCTAGTGATGTGGGAATACCTCGTGGTTCATCAACATCCTGAGGGTCAAGGGTTGCTCACGTCTGGCTTAGTATGACTTTTGTCTAATATTTTTGCTTTCTTAAAGGCCCATCTCAATTTTTCTTTTGTAAGTCAACTCGCCAACTGTTTTTAAGGTTTGAATACCCACATGTTTTAAAAAAATATGTGGTGATGGAGCAGCACATCAATTCAAATAAAACATTCCTTGACATACAAGGTGTTTTTTTAAAAGGAAGGAAGGAAGGAAGATTCTCTCTCCTAACATCAAAAAGGACCCACACAAGTTTTCATGCCAAACGTTCTTTAAATTAAACATTTGCCAAAAGAAGTATTGAGAGAGACTAGGATTGCTAAATGTATTGAGTTGAAGGGGCCCCCAGGAAATATGGAAAGGTGTTAATCTTTTCTCCCCTTCATCTACTCCAAATGCTATTTACCAGAAAACATGACCGTGCACTTCAGCTGCTTGACAACATTCATTCTCCATCTGAGAAGATGGATCAGCACTTTTGTGTATGATGGCAGAGTACAATCATTTCCTGAATTATGTCCCTTCCCACCCAACACCTTTTATAACCACATTTTGAATTTCCATTCTATATTCTGTATATTTGCTATTTTCGCCAGCTATAACAGGTATTTTAGGCAACCTGTATGGCTACTGTAATAGTGAAGTCACTGAACCTTTGCTAAATAAAAGGCTGCCGTATGGTTTGAAATGGTGTACTTTTAGCTAGAAATGTTTGTCCAAAGTGAGGTGATTTTTGTTCTTTTGGTTCTGCAAACTGTTTGCCTCTTGACAGGTGGAGGCACCAGGACTCTTTACAGAGAAGGTTGAAGACCTTGTGAAAGTACAACTTCCATGATTCCATGGCATTGAGCCATAGACATTAAAGTGGTGTGAAACTGCATTAATGCTACAGATATGCTCTTATTATACTAGGACCCACCATCCCACTTCATCCATTGAAGTGGAATAGTGGGAAATATAGGACACACAAAAGAAATTCACTCATCACACATGGCAGAGGCAAATTACTGTATTCACAACTCCCAGATAAGTGATTGCCACCCCATTTGGATGGCATTCAAATAGGGTTAGAAAATTTATTTATTTATTTTTATTTATTTCCCTGGACTTATATGCCGCTAACTCCATACGGCATTCAGAGTCAAGAAAACAACAATACAAAATAAAAAGACAAACTGGTACACAACACAGGGAATAGGGAGATGGAAGAGTCAGGGTTCAGGCATGGGTGGTCTGGGGCCTAGCTAGACAAGGCCATCAATTAAGGAAGAAAAGTATTTGAGCCTGGCCGGGAAGGACAAACACGGTGGATCAGTAGTGTTCAGTGTCTTCGGGGATGCCATGGAGGACAAGACAATTACTATTTGATCTATAGGCTGCAGCCATTTTGAGCCAGAATCCCTCTGAATAACAGAGGCTGTTGCCATCAGATCTTTCATGTGGGATTTACAGAAGGATTAGACTGATAGAGAACAGGACCTAGACCAAATGGCAGGTGGATTTGTTCAATTAAGAAATCTACCACCCTGTGTTTGGAAGACCTTTACAGAGCAGTTGATGACTGATGTTCTGAAAAAGCTCTCATCCATCAGTCATAAGTCACAGTTGACGGTGAGAAATAATAACACACTATCAACTAGATAAGGAGAAATCTAGAAAGGGATGGATCACACACCTCTGTGTATGATAAATGTGTAAAAAGAAACGCTATTGAAAGATAGAACAAAGTTTGGAAAAATGCCTTCCCTCTTCGTAATCTCACTGTTTGGGATAAGAAGAAAGTCCTGCCATTTTCAGCTATGTTATAGTTGGCAGTCTAGATAGTTATCTCATAAAATCCAAGGATGGAAATGTATGAGAAAGCGAACCTGGAGTTTGTTCCTTGGTTGTTTTACAACATGGAGACATGGGATAAACTAGCACATACAGAGAGATGCCATTACTATTTTATGGAACATATTTGATTTTCTCTTGCAGTTGAAAAGCTGACCAGAATAATTAGGTTCTTTCCAAGTAGTGACTGTGTTCTCAGCACTTACATTTCATAACAGCACACTGCCTTAGCTTTTTGGCTGAAATTAAACTCTTGCATCTAAACTTATATATCCATATTTATGTGGTGATCCTATACACACCTTGCAAATGAACATCGTGCCTGATTTTAAGGGGAGTGTATGTACTTTAGATTCTACAGTGTATACTATCCACACACAAATTCTATATATGCATATCATACAAGTTAGCTTATGAAATAAGATCATTTTGTATGATTTGTCATGATTATTTTATGAATCAGTGGCACTTGCTACATTTAATGGCTGAGGGAATATTTTACTCAATATTACTACTGCTAATCATATCCATAAACCTTGAGCTACCTATGGGTGAAGTGCATAAAGAATGGAGAGTATTCTCAGTTGCCTGCTTCTCACCTAGAAAGCATGGGAACAAATATGCTCAAACAGTATTTTGACCCCATTGGTCTTTAATTCAACTTTCATGGCTCTTTTGCAAACAATCTTCTTAGGACTGGTTTGTGTGTATCACAGGCTTACATCTAAGAATATAAGGATTATCCCACTGGATGAGACCACAGTACCTCGAGCTTTTCAAGTCCTTCATTATGTATTGAAAGAATAGAAGCTCCTAAGCAAGATATTGAGCTGAAACCCAATTACTGTTCTTGGCTTCCAGATATTCTGATAAACACTGGCATGGACATGACGTCTTTAAATGGCTATCACTCAGTAGTAGTCTTGCATGGTGAGGAGGAGGGGCATGGCAAGATGCCTCTTAAAGTATATTCCAACTACATGATTCTGTGAAGCCCAAGGCATTTTATCACAGTAATAAAACAATACTAATAATTTATGTTTTCATGCCATCTAATGTTATTACAAATTTGGCCTATTAAGGAATGGGGTGCCTGAATCCTATTGTCAGCTCATACCAGAGTTTTCTCAATTGCTGAATAAGTCAACACTTACTCAATGGATTTACTTTACTCAGGAGATTCAGACTGGGGGGTAGGAAGGTGAAGTGAGTGCAAATAAGAATTTTGACACCCCTAATTATGCCCAATTTCTAACTTTGCAGTAATTTCTTTTAATCAAGAAATTAGAACTACAGTTTTGTCATCCAAAGAAACGGACAAGTGGTGTTATATAGGAAATGCAAACAGTGAATCTAGAAATTCAAGGTGAGAACAAATTTCTATGTCTCTGTCCCCTAGAAATTTCGGCAATGCCCTCATTTTCATTCCATATCCATGATTATATGTCACTGCTCTCCTTGAAAATAAGTGATCTTTTCTTTCCTTGATCTTTTGACGGATTGGTTAATTCCACAAGAAGCACTCTAATGACATCAGATTTGGTATTACCATTTAGACATGGTGATGCCATTTAGAGAGATTCCATAAAATGTTTTATCTCTTAAACAATGGTTTTTTCAGGGTATGAAAAACATAGGTCATTACTCTAGTTAAAGCGTCATACTTCTAGTATCCCTGTGAGGACAAGATTGAAGTCCCAAGATACAGATATGTGAGGACAAGATTGAAGTCCCAAGATACAGATATGTGAAAATTGATATATAAAGAGCATAGATACTGCCATTTCCAGTGAACTTGAAGTCGTCCTTAGGGTAACAGTTACTTTCCATGCTTTATTGGAAGTAAAGGTAACTGTAATCTTCATCTTCATGAAAACAATAAAATGATATCCTCAGAAAGTTCTTTTGAAGGAGGGAAAAAATTCTTTATATGATAGGAGCTCTATTCAGGATAATGAAGGTTTAACAAGATGGCTGTAAACACAAAGTGTAGAATTGCCAGGATTGATGAAGCCACAAATGCACAAAGAAGAAAGCCAAGCAATCCTTTTGAACAAAATTGTCCTCCCAAAGTTAATTATCTTCCCCCAGATTGTTGCCATCCCTTGTTTCATCTATGCCATCTCATCCCAAAGAAATTCATATCTATTTCATCACGCCATCCCAAAAAGTTATCTAGATACAAGGACTGATCAGAAAAGAGAATCTATCTCCTGCCACAGCACCATTATTTCACAATTATACAGCTAATTAGGCAGATGGAGAAATGCAATTTTATTATAAAGTCATCCAGTGATCTTTCATTCAAAGACATGTTTTTACAGTGATTGAGTTACTTTTTTCCTGAAAAAAAAGTAGCCAAGTGTGTTTGATTTTTGTGATGTTTTTCAACTCTAGATTGGATTTTCTAATTTCTTGATATTTCTACCTTCAAGGAACTCTCTCCACACTTGGAGGCTTGCCATGGAAGACATGAAAGCTCCTTTGTTGAATATTCTGGGCATGTTCTAGGATTCACACTTAGCTCATGATCACCACTGATCAGATTTTTATGCCTCAAAATCATGCCGGGATAACTGAATTACAGCTATTTCCCTATGATAGTGTACACAAGGGAAGGCAGTAGTAATGCAAGAACCTTTCAGGACCAGGATAAACCCCCTAAGAAAGGTTCCCTGAAATGCTTTCAGTTCATGTTTTCAGTTGCATGGAATTTGCATCCAAAATTGTCGGTAAATGTCTGCATAATTTCTTTTCCCTTCCCTCTTATCTCCTAGCTATATCTTGACACAGTTATATAAGTACTTTGAGATCTATATTACATAAATGAAAACTTGAAGTAGTCATTTCTAACAGGTAATATCCAATCTAGATGTTATGACTCCCGTGTGGATGAAATCAAATAAAAGGCTTTCTTCTAAATCCTGCAGAGGGAGTTACAAATGCTGATTAGTTCTCTCTCTTTTGATGTTAGAATGAAGGTACAATACTATGCATTATTGAAGGACAGGGAGAATCTCAACAAATTGTTCTAGAGAACAAGTAAATGAAACCACTAAAGTGCAACGTGTACCAATTAACTGAACAATCATGTAGATTAGATGTGTAAACATGGGAATTAGCAATGGCACACACCTCAGTTTGAATTATTGAGTTGAAAGTCTTGTGTATTTGAGGGAAAGCTTTGTATTAAGATAAGTATTAGCTAGGAGCTATTGGTGGTGCAATGTGTTAAACCTTTGTGGTGGGAGGATTGCTGACCAAAAGGTTGGCTGCGAATCCGGGGAGCAGGGTGAGCTCTTGTCTGTCAGCTCCAGCTTCCTATGCAGGGACATAAGAGAAGCTTCCCACAGAATGGTAAAACATCCAAGCCTCCCCTAGGCAACGTCCTTGCAGATGGCCAATTGTCTTATCAGAAACTTTGTTGAATTCATTATCCCAATTTTCATTTATGATTCCTACATATTCAATAGAGTAGAGAATACATTGGTAGGTATTGTGAAAGTCACCCTATTCAGATTTACTAGTGAGCAGCCATAGTGAACGATTGGTCTGTTCTGTTTCCTGAGACATAGCAAACCAAGGTTTCCACCCCTTCTACTCCATGTAAATGAGCTCTAGTGTGAGAGGGTATTGTGATAAGGATAATAATAATAATAGACTGCCCTATCTCAGAGGGATTCAGAGCAGTTTCCAACACATGGGGCAAACATTCAATGCCAATAAAGAGACATAAAACAGATTACATCAAAACATGACACATCACAGAAAATAGAACAGCCATTACTATAAATGCAATACCAAATAAAAATTAACAAAAATATACAATCATAACAGACATAATCACGTCAGATGAATTTAAACAGAGTCAAAATTTTAAACTAATAAAACCTTATTAAGAGATAAAACTAACAGGCTGAGATCAATTCCAGTATCTAAACAAGATTTAGTATATCTAGACGATGTTATATGTCAAGACGTATTAATCTTCCTCCTCTCCATTTGCCAGAGTGCATAGATGTGTTTTTAGCAGGTTTTTAAAGGAGATGAGGTTTTTTGTTTGTTTATTTGGGGGAGGGGGAGTTTTGCATCTGTCATGCCAGAATCTGTGCATGGAAGAAGGGTGGTAATGTCAGTCTACCATATCCTAATTGTCAGAAGAATTATTGTGTTGGAAGAGACCACATGGACCATTTAGTCCAACTCCCTGTCATGTCAGGCCGACTGGATGGTAATTGTTTGGGTCCTCTTTTTTCCCTTCTTGAAATAGGAACAACATTTGCCCTCCTCCATTCTGCTGGGACTTTTGGGATACCATCTTCTTTGGGATAAGATGGTAGAGATGAAACAAGGGATGGCAACAATCTGGGGAAGAGAATTAACTTTGGGAGGATAATTTCTCAAGATATTTGTCAATGGTTCTGAAATTACTGTCAGTTTCAGTGGATAGTATCTGTTACATTTGTATTGGGTTAATAATAGTTTTGTAGCTGAGTAGCTGGCCTAGAATGGCATCCAAGGCCTCTTGCTGAATCCTTCTCTCCCTCCTCTTCATCCTCCTGGAGCCACCTCCTTTTTTGTGGTCAGGGCTTCCATCGAGAATAAATTTAGAGTTCTAAGGATCAGTGTGATTCTGAAATGTTCTGAGTTCTTTGTCACTGTGCTTACTGTCTGGCAGACAAACAAGCAGAATGTTATCTAGTGTTATCAAAGCTCTTTCTTTGCTTTCCTTGAAATTGCTTAGATATTTCATCTGAGAGAGAACCACTAAATTTATCTCACAATGTAACCTCCAATTTCCCCTTGACATTTTCCTTTAGCTCAAATTTGGTAGTAGCTCTATAATGAAATAAACCAAATGTCAAGTGCTGCTGATTCCCATGTGTGATAAAGGCCAGATATGTACAGTGCCACCTGTATGAATGAATGTCTTTCCCCAGACCACTTCATGCATCCTTTAAAGTTGTAGACGACGCCAGTGAGATAAACCTCATGACCTGAATTCTAGTATCAGTTCCAACAAAGGCAAACCTATCGAGCGAAAGGGTTTTACCTATGTGTTGGCTCACTATTCAGCAGTAGATCCAATGAGTTTACTTTAGTTGGGCCTAACCAGTAGGATTCATGAAAGTAAATATTTTCTCATACATTAACTTTCTCCCATTTCATAAACTGATGATCTATTTGGCCATCAAACGGATAAAACCAGTTTCATGGGGCATCAATAGAAATCTTGCAATTAGGACTTCCAATTCCAATATTATTTTCTAGTCTCAATCAGATTCATTTGCTAATTATAACTAGAATAGATTCATAGATTCCATAGAACATAGCAAATCAACATTTATGTACATTTTATTGATTCATTCAGTCTACATGAGTGGGGTCCAACTTATTTGGGTCAAATTTTAACAGAACTTGTAAATAGAAGCTTTGAGTCATTGATAGTATATTTTCCTCTTAACGCTAAGCAGCAATTTCAGTGCCCTTTTGACACTGAAATTGTGAAATTACTGCAGAAATTATTGTTTATCCTATTTGGATACACTGTTAACAAATATACATTTAAATTGCTCTTTAAAACATGCAAATAATGAACTGATCCATGGTGTGTTATACAATCCGCACGAAAAGAAAGTAAAATAAAAATAAGTGCTACAAACAAAATAGAAGAGATCCAGCAAATGTTCTATATTACTCTTGCTTCACTTTCCATCTTAACATCAGTGAGAAGAGATAAATTATACCCGCCATAGAACTAGCTGACTTTCCTCTAAATGAGATTATCTGATCCTGCAGATCCAAAGCCCTCCCCAATCTACATTTACCACATCACCTTCATACGCCCTTTTTGTGGGTTTGTCATCAGCATTCTGATGATGGAAAGAGCAACAACTATTGATTTTATACTGTTGGACAAAGGAAGCATCTATAAGTAGATCTCTCAAAATTTCTATTTTCAGTAGACAAATTACACAGAGCAATTCAATCTGCAGTGCATTCCTTTTTTTGGATATAGACGGTCTTGGGCAGTCTTTAAAGTAAAATAATGACTGGTGATGGTTGTTTTGCTTCCACATGAGTGAGAAGCATGATTTATTTGCTACTTTAATAGCTTTTATTGGTAGAGTAATGCTTTGAGTGAGCATATTTCCAACTATTTCCATACTCTAAATCATTTTTAAAGTATTGAAAACTTAACAAAAATTAAGAAACAATGTAGCAAGACCCTTGTTGTCCCAGATCTCAAGTTCTACAACTATATTTCAGCTGTTGTCAGATGGTGGAGGCTATTTTTCGTCCCTACCTTTTCCAGTGCCCTCCTAGGCAAAACTCAAGCACAACAGAACGGCCTTCAAGCAGAACATTTCCTGATGCACTCCTACAGAAAAATACACACAAAGTACATAATTACATCTGCACATGATGATATGTGTCAGATTCAAACTAGTCATTAACATGAATGGGTACCATTTCCAATGATCAGAGGACTTTATAATCCAGTAATGTCTAGTGATGGAACACACATAGACTCATAGAGTTGGAAGAGACCTTGCATTCAAAGCACCTCTGACATATGCACCCCCAAAACATTCCCAGGTCCACATTACGTCATGGAATTTAGATGCAGAACAAATTATTGGTCTGTTTGTGGATATGTGTGTGGGTGTATCCAAGCTCTATGGCATCTTAAAGACTAATAAATAAGGATAAGATTTTATATTCCAGAGCTCACTTCATTACACCTGGTTGTTGTTGTTTGCTGTTTTGTGCCTTCAAGTTATTTCCTACATAAGGTAGCCCTAAGGAGAACCTATCACATGGTTTTCTGGGGTTTTCAGAATGTGTGACTTATCCAAGATCATCTAGTGGGATTTCGTGGCCAAGCAGGGAATAAATCGCTAGTCTCCAGAGTCATTGTCCATTACTCAAATCATTACACCACACTGGCTCTCTAATACATTTTATCAGGTTGAAGTCACAGTGGTATTGAAGTACTGTAATGCTTCAAAAATGTGTATTTATTTGGTGTTTAGTCTACCAATATTTAAATCCAGGTGTTTTACAACAACAATGTGTGTATGAGTTTAATGTCATTTATTCCATTGTTGTAGCAAAGAGGTGACTTTGGTACTTGTTCCCTTGTGATGAATGGAATAAGCATTATTGGTAAAGATTTTCATATATGCAATGAAGATTCAGGAAAGATGGCTTGATGGGGTCATTGATCCTCAACTTGGGACTGTAAATCAATTCTTAGAAGTCAAAGACTTTCAACTGATACATTCAAAAATTTCCAGCATTTTTTAAATGTGGTGTGCCTCAAGCTGTTTCCAACTTATGGTGACCCTAAAGCAAATCTATCGAGGGTTTTTTTTGACAAGATTTATTTAGATGAGGTTTGACCTTGTCTTCCTCTGAGGTTGAGAGAATGTAACTTGCTCAAGATCATCCAGTGGGTTTCCATGACTGAGCAAGAATTTGAACAAACACTCCAACCATTATGCCACATTTGGTCTCAAAACAAACACACTAATCATGTATGAGAAGGCTTACTACCGCTGCCATGTTATTGTTAAACACACTTCTGTGGAAGCAAGTCTCAATGATTTCTATGGATGTTAATAAATAAAGTTCTGAATCCAACTCTGGTTGTCTACCAGAGGAAGAAGATATCACAATTTGATGCATAAGATGAGCTGATTTCTGAATCAAGTTTTAAGAATGTTCATAGTAGAATGCAGAATAGGAAATTCTTCAACATTACAAGCCTAAATGTGGCTAGGCACAATGTATTATGAATTCTGCAAGATCCTTTGAACTGCTCAGAGCTTATACTGAATCTCTGGTCGATGGTATTTTTACTTATTTATTTCTGAAATGTATAGATTGCCTTTCTACAATTCAGAGCACATGGTGATAAAACGTAATAAAATACTACCTATGTAAAGAATGAAGAAACAAACTCAAAAGCTATAATAACAAGAGTGAGCTCATACATTGTAAAATCCAGTAAACAGATCAATCAACCAAACAGCACAATATTCAAATTTGGTTCTCTGAAAGATCTACACGGAGTAAAAGTTTTCACGTAAACAATACTGAAATTTGAAAATTTGCTTTTTTAAAAGCCAGCTTGGTTTGTAATGATCTTCTCTAGAGACTAAAACCTATCATGGACTGTAGTGATTATCTGCAACATTGGTACCAAAGAAAAGGGGTTTGGCAGAATAATAAAGATGTGATTCCTAAATCATGTAATATTTTTGTGTGATGGTAACATACATTAGCCAATTGCTTTTTCTTGACAAATGGAAGTCTTTCCATGGGATTATTCCTGCATTTATTAATGGAGTAAACAGGGGTGACTTCAGTGTATTCAAGTTTTCCCCAACTACAGTAAGTCTGCATGATGGATATGGCCTCTGCCTGTGGCATCATTTGATTCAAAATGGTCCCAGGGTGGGTAGATTCTCCCCTACTCACCCTCTCCATCTTTCATAAAAATCTAAAATACGTGGATGTTCCACTGTGCTTTCGATTAGACAGTTCCCCAGATAATCTGGCCCCAGCTATGACCCAAAATGTAGTTCTTGCACTTTACTACTATTCCCTATCCAGAGATATAGTGCTCTATTTCATATTGCCCTCTATTCCTAATTTTGTCATCTGGCTTTTGCACTTTATCCATCAGCCCTGTCCTCACAACTGATTTGCACCAGCCCATCCACCCGAACCCAGAAACTTTACTATTTCAGGCCATTGGATGGTTGGTCGATGGTTGTTTTTATACTATGTTATAATGTTGTTTGTTTTATATTGTTTTATGATGTTGTTTTATCCATTCTAGTGTGTTACATTTTAACTATGTTGATCAGGCTTGTCCCCATGTAAGCCGCTCAGTCCCTTCGGGGAGATGGAGGCGGGATACAAAAATAAAGTTGTTGTTATTGGATTTGAAGTAGGATCTATGTCTAAACTTTGATGAATCTTGGTTTCAATAATATCTAGGGAGACCCTCATTTTATTTCTTTATAACACTTAGCTTCCACCTTTCATTTCAGATAATATATTGAAAATCCTCCAGCTAACTTGACTGGGAGTAGAGAGGGAGAATAAAAGGGGCAAAAGAGCAGAGCTAACTCAAAATGTAAACTTCCTATATGAAACCCCTTCTATATGTTTTGCATCTATTTTTGAACTCTGAAGTATTTTACACTGCCTTGCTTATCTATTTTCTTTCTCTGAATACAAAGCACAGTGCTGCCAAAGTATACCTAGTTCACTTCCTTACCAAGTTTATTGACTTAAAAGCCATAGTCTTTTTTAATGGAAATTCTGAATGTTTGACCTGCCATCCTCTTTGTAAAAAGCTTAGCATATCCACCCCTTTCATTTGCTAACTATACAAAAAATATAGAATTCCATTCTATAGGGATAATGTTTTGAAGACATGAGGTTCAATGAAGAGCATACATACTATGCTAGGCACTATTCAGAGAATAGGAAAGAGCAGATTCTATTACATGTAGCAGAACAGGATTGGAAGAAGTACTGCAAGCTGATCTTGGGAGAAATTCAAATGCACCTGTTTAGTTTACACTGACATTCCAAGGAAACTATCTGTAAGAGGTTTTGTGGAGGAAACAGGTCCCATTTGGGAACAAAGCACATTATTTTGCTTTCTTTGAGATACCTTATAAAAATAAAACTACTAAACCGTTCTGATATTACTCCTATAGAGAAATACAATGCCTGATATTTCATGGGTCACTGCCTATTTATTTGGCAGAAATAGATGCAGGTGAAATCTTAGTTTACTTGTAACAATAATATTTTCTGATAGAGGAATTTGGTGCTTTTTAAAAACTGCACATAACATGCAAGTTGGGGCAATGGTGGTGCAGTCGATTAAACCTGCAGAACTTGCTGACCAAAAGGTCAGCAGTCAAATCCATGGGAGGCGGTAAGCTCCTGTTGTGAGCCCCAACTTCGGGCAACCTAGCAGTTTGAAAACATGCAAATTTGAGTAGATCAATAGGTGCCACTTTGTGGGAAAATAATGGCACTCCATGCAGTTAAGCTGGCCACATGACCAATTGGTTCTCCTTGGGCGAACCAATTTGGGTTCGCCCAAGGAGACTTTTTTTAAAACAAATTTTATTGGTTAAAAATAGACCTTTACATGGGAATCACAACACATAGTAGTCTGTGGTACAACTACCCAGACTTACACATATAACGTACTGGGTGGGTGTGGGACGGGGGATTGGGAAAAGATACATTGGGTTGGACCCTGAACATATAACATCTAAAAACAGGTTGACTTCACCTGGATTTGAAGGGGGTTACATTATTATTGGTCAAAACAATCAGGATTAACTTAAAACTTATATCCAGAAGCCTTGCAACTCTAATTTCTCCTTATTCTTTATGTAACATAGAAAAGGTTTCCACGTTTCCTCAAAATCTATGCTTGAGTTACCTCTCACAAGGTTCGTTAATTTGTCTAGTTCTGCTAGTTCCATAATTTTAATTAACAGTTCTTTTTCTTCTGGCATTTCGGTGTTCTTCCAATACCGTGCTAGCACGATTCTGGCCGCCGTGAGGATGTAGCATAGTAGTTTTTCCATGTGTCTGCCCATTGTTTGTTGTTCTATAATATTCAAAAGAAATAACTCAGGTGTTTTTTCAATTTTCTCTCTTAATATTTCTTGCACTAACTTATGTATTTTGCACCAGTACTGTTTTGTAACTTCACACGACCACCATTGGTGATAGAAGGTACCCCTGTTCTTTTGGCACTTCCAACATCTATCGCTGGTGTTACTATAAATTTTTGATAATTGTGCTGGGGTCAGGTACCATCTGAACATGAGTTTTGCTTGATTTTCCCTTAATGTATAGGCATACATGTATTTTGGTGTTATTTTCCACATCTTTTCCCAGTTTTCCCTGGGAATGCTGTGTCCTATATTTTTATGCCATTTTTCCATATATTCCCTCATCGGGGCTTTATCGTATCTCTCCGCTAAGATATATTTATATAGCTTGCTTACTCTTTTATTTTCTGAGCACAACAAGATCTTTTCTCCTAGGGACATTGACTCCGACCATCCCACTTTGTAGTCTGTTTGATATATCTTTCCTATTTGGGTGTACTGAAACCAGTTTAACTTTCCTTCACATAGGTTCGCCCAAGGAGACTTATGGAACTGGCACGGTTCCTGAATGCTCTAAGGGATTTGGATCCTGTCAGCGACTCGGTTCAACTGCTGGTGGAGGCCTGGAATACTGGGCTCTCCAAGGCACTAGACAAGATCGCCCCTAGATGCTTTCTCCGACCCCGTAACAATCACTCACCTTGGTTTACCAAGGAACTGCGAGTGATGAAGCGGGAAAAGAGACAGCTAGAAGGCGTGTGGCGGGAACTCCGTGACGAAGCAGCGAGATCAACCTATAAGCTATTCAAAGAAGCTTATGAGGATGCTATCAAGGAGGCTAAAAATGTTTGCTATACCTCCTTGATAAAGTCTGCTAGCTCACACCCAGCTAAATTGTTTAGCATTATTCGTCTTTAACAATGGTCCCTACTGTCCCAAACGGTAATGATTTGGCCCCATCAGCTGAGGCTTTCCAGCACTTTTTTGCAGACAAGATCTCACTGCTCCGCTGGGACCTCCCTGCCATGGTTGATACAGTGAGTGAACTCGAGACTTCGTGGCCACTCGACGGGCCCACTTTCGACCGGTTCCTTCAACTGGACGTAGAGGCTATCGATAGGATCATGACTGCAGCGAGACCGAGTCATCTAGACTTAATGCCAAGGGGAAACGTTCACCTTTACTAACATGTAAGTTGGCTTTCCACAAAGAGAATGTCCAACAAGTCTTATCAGCGATCTAATAAGCTGGAAACCATACAGCCAACCTAGCTATTTAAGAATGATCTCTATCATCATGAAACAGGCACATCATCAGACCAAGTAGAAAACATACAGCATGCCATCAAATTTAGCACATGTTAACAGCCAATGTGTGGTCAGCACTGCCCCCAAATGTTTTGTTGTCAGTTACAGATAATAAGATGCCTTCCCTTTTCACATGTAAACTAAGGAAGCGGGTTAGTTTTACTGTTGCTGAGGGCAGCAGATTATTAACATGTATAGGCTGTGTAATGTGTACTGGTGTGTCCCACAGCACACAGGAAAATACCAATGAGCACAGGAAGGTTAGGCAGAGGCTCACTACTGACCTTTCAAGTTGGTTTAGCATGAACATTAATTAGTAGTGTGTGCTAGAACTTATTCTGCCATGAGTGGCTACTGTATTGTGCACATATTCCTTCCCTTATAATGCATTTAATGCCCTTTTCATGTCTAAAAAAGAGACCCCAAAGTGTTTAACAAAACCAATACCAATATATATATTAAAAACATTCAAAGCATAATGAAACAAAAAAATAAATAGTGAAGATAAAATATATTAAAAACCTGATGTGTGAAATATTGCTTAAAGGGCAACAAAGAAAAAGAGAAGAAAATCTGCAAATATTATTTATTTATTTACTGCATTTATATCCTGTCCTTCTCACCCCAAAGGGGAATTTGGGTGGCTTACAAAACAGGCACAAATTGATGCCATATATACATACATAAAATAATACAACGTATACATGAAAAGCAATAATTAAAACATTTGATTCCTGCACCAGGCTTTTCAAAGATGAAGTAGTATACCAGAATTAACATTTTTTGACATCTATTAGTGCAAACACAGCAATTAAGCAAGGAACACTCTCCAGTTAAATATTTTCAATGCAAAGTGTCTCTTAGTAGAACAGGGAAGGTGTTGATTCCTTTCCCAACATGGCCCTTCACCCGTCCCAAAATCTGCTTTAGTGTGGTAGTGGAAAGGGCAGGCTTGAAATCATCTAATTTAGAAAAAACAGACAATCCATGTTTTTAAAGAAGGAACAATATTTAGCTCTCCAACCACCCAATCAATCTATTTTTTTTAGCTTTTGTAATACACTGACCAGTTATATCAGATTGATATCATTTTAATTGCCATGGATTCATCTTAAAGAATCCTGAAATTTATAGCTTGGTGAAGCACTCAGAATTCTCTTTTTTGAACTATGGTATCAGAACTATTTGTTAGAGAATTCTAAGTTGTTCGTGAAACTACAAAACATAGACTCCAATAGGAAGGGTCTATGATAGTTAAAGGGGCTATCAAATAACTACAATCTTCAGTTTTGCTAATAACTACCTTTCTCCTACCTCTTTGTTCCTTGAACAGGCTTACACAAATTCATAGATGTGTCAAGAGCTATTAGCCATATTACTAGTAATTTGGTCCCACATATTAAAAGGGACCATGCCCAGAGCTTGAAAAAGTTACTTTATGGACTACAACTCCAAATTAACATAGCAAGAGGCCATGATGGTTGGGAGCGTGGTAATCCAAAAAGTAAGTTTTGTAAATACCTTTGACTACCACATGTTGGGAACATACAGTGGTAGAAAGTCTGTGACTTGTAAGCTTTCCATATAAACATCTGATTGGCACTTTTGGAAAAAAGGGGGTAGATTAAATATTCCCTTGGTATAAATAAGCAAAACTTTTAAATTGTTTTGGCAATATAGTCTAAATATGCTGTTTTATATTCTTTCTGCACATTTGATGTGATATTAACTCTGTAGCTCTTATTATTCTTGAAATGTGTGTACTTCTCCATCATCCCACTTTCACGATATTACAGTATCATTTTTCAAATTATCAAAATAACAAAGCTCTTAATGCTAGACCTAACTTTATAAGCATTCATTCTGTGCCCAATTAATCTGTTCCTGTGGATGGAATCCTAAATAGCCTCTATGCATCCGAAGTGCAATCAAGTGTTCTGTCCTTTTACTTGCTTGATATTTACATATTCTTCAGACAGTCTTCCAAGATTGTGGGCTGGTAAATTTGAAATAATGACAGAAAAATGAAAAAAATTAGTTGTAAACTATTTCTATTATCAGAATAAGCAAGAAGCCAGTGCTATTACCATGGTACACACGCTACTGAGCAAGAGATAAGATATAGATACATTAGTTTCACAGAGGTCCTTATCCATATAATCCGACTATAAACTGCCTCAAGTCGCCTTCGGGCTGAGAGGGACGGTATATAAATATGGTAAATAAATAATCAACTTTGCACAGGTAACCTCTGCAAAACTGATAAAGATTTGAATTAGACAAGGGTTTGTATGTAACAACATAAAGGAAGAGAGTGAATCACCTTGTTCTGCTGGGAAGATTGATGATGATGACGACGACGACGACGACGGCGGCGGCTCTGTCATTTTAGATTAATATGGGAACACACACAATCAACAGGCCAATTCCAGATTGAAATCCAAGGGATGGCAAAGTATGACACTACAATTTTCTGATCTCCCTGCCATTTATTTTAACCAGAAGGAGCCCCCGGTGGCACAATGAGTTAAACCCTTGTGCCAGCAGACTTAAGACTGGCAGGTCGGAGGTTTGAATCTGGGGAGAGTGTGGATGAATTCCCTGTCAGCTCTAGCTCACCATGCAAGGACATGAGAGAAGCCTCCCACAGGGATGGTAAAACATCAAAACATCTGGGCGTCCCCTGGGCAATATCCTTGCAGACAGCCAATTCTCTCACATCAGAAACAACTTGCAGTTTCTCAAGTTGTTCCTGATGACATTCAAGTCATTCAAGTTGTTCCTGAGGACATTCAAGTGCCACCTCGGAGTTGGTTGAGGTAGGCAGGATTTCCCTGGGTACTGGTTGTGGGGGGTCGGGAGCAGGTCAGGGTTTTGCCCTCCCTTCTGCTCGAGATCCCCGTGTACAACTGGTGGGCCACTGTGTGATACAGAATGCTGGACTAGATGGGCTGAGGTCCGATTCAGCATGGCTCTTCTTATGTTCTTATGCACACACAAAAATTAACCAGAATAGCCACTGGTGAAAGATGATATAAGTTTCAGTTTAGTAGGAGGGCTATAATTTGCCCAGCCTTACTGTAACACTATTCAAAAATCATAGTAAAAAGTTTCAACAATTTCAATGGAATTTACATAAATATACATAGAAACATAGCAGAATAAGCAAGAAGCCAGTGCTAGTATATTTATAGGTAGCTGAGGACATTGTCACCAATATTTTAAGGTCCATACCTACCTGGCCAGGACAGTTACGGAGAATTATGTGAATCATAAAAGTTGGCCAAAATTTGAAACAATTGCCAGGAAATGCTTGACAAATTGCATTTATACTAGCATTGGCTTGCTTTTGTATCTCTGCTCCGTTTCCTACGTCTACATTCCACTTGCTTATAATTATCAACATGTCCTGGTTTGTGTGGATTATCTATTTCTTCCTGAATGCCAGCATATAATCTTCCAATTTCTTCCTTTTCTACACCTGTATTTATTGAAATGCCATTTGGTTTTATTCATTAATTTTTAATTAGAAAACCCCAAACAGCAAAAACAAGACCTAAAAGCTGTCTGCCTGAAAGAGTGGACATGCAAGTTCTTTTAATTACACATTTCAATTGTGTCTTGAATTGTTGTGGCCAAAACTGGACTCAGTATTCCAGATGAGGTGTAACTAAAGCAGAATAGAGATGCACCCTTACTTTCCTTGATCTAGACCAGACATGGGCAAACTGTGGCCCTCCAGGTGTTTTTGGACTTCAATTCCCACAATTTCTGGTAAACTGGCTGGGATTTTTGGGAGTTGAAGTCCAAAACGCCTAGAGAGTCGAAGTTTATCCATGACTTATCGATGAAGCCTAGAATCACAATGGCTTTTTTAGTTGCTACATTACATGATTTACTTGTTCAGCTTGTGATCTACTAAGACTCCTAAATTCCTTTCACATGTTTTATTTTCAAGCCAGGTGTCACACATCCTATATCTATGCATTTCATTTTCTCTGCCTAAGTGTAGTAGTAGCCTATGCAGAATTTTCAATTTGAAATTCTCTAACTTGTTACTGTCATTTTGGATTCTGACCTGTCCTCTGGAGTATTAGCTATCCCTCTGCAAATTTTATAAGCATGCTCTCTATTCAATCCTCCAAGTCATTGATAAAGATTTTGAATAGCATTGGGGCCAGGACCGGACCCTGTCACACAAAGATAGGAAAACGAATATATCCAAAGAAAGTTATGAGCATATATGCCTACATTTATCTCGTTTGAGATTTAATCCCCTAAAATTGCCAGGTACAGAACAGCTCATATAATTTTAATTAATTATGGGTGGGAAACACAGAGGAAGTTAACACATTGCAAAAGATCTAAATAATCAACCAAGACCATGAGAATATATTCCGCCTCTGATTGTGCCACAATCATGCTACAGATAGATATCGAAACATATAGGCCAGGGGTGCTCACACTTTTTCAGCATGCGAGCTACTTATAAAACAACCAAGTCAAAATGATCTACCTAGCCACTACTCAGAGAGCCATAAAAGCAAAATATTTGGAATTTTATTTCAGTGAGTGCCATATAATATATTTTAAGACTGAATTCAACTAAATGTGAGTATAATAAGCACCTGAATTTATTCATAATAATAATAATGAGGATGATATTCATTCAGCCTCTGCTACTACTACTAATAATAGTAACAACAACAGCAATAGGTTCCTAGAGTAGAAGGAGACCTCCAAGGGCCATCCAGTCCAACCTTCTGCCATAAGGGAAAAACACAATCAAAGCATTCCTCACAGATGGCCATTCAGCCTCTGATAATAATAATAATAACAATAACAATGGGTTCCTAGAATAGGAGGAGACCTCCAAGGGCCATCCAGTCCATCCTTTTTCTGTACCTGGGTGGCGTTGGGAGCCTGCGGGGCGGGACTGAGCCTTCCTCCCGCCCTGCCTGCAATCTACTAGGATGCCTTACGTGATCTACCAGTAGATCGCGATCTACCTAATGAGCACCCCTGATATAGGCTATGTGCCATTAAAATATTATCCTAATTTCAGACTTTCTAACATGTAAAAAAAAGGGACATCGTCATTTATGCTTTCCTGTTCCAATGCTATATCACGAGAAGGGTCAGGCAGACATACTACATTTTTACATTACTGAGGGGAGAAATAATGTGCAGCTACCGTTTTGGCAGCTGCCCCATGTTTACAATAACAAGTAATTCAGTACTCAGACTGACAGTGCAAACCACTTTCAATTGCTCCTTTCTAATGTATAACGTTCTTCCTGCCACTTGATTTTATGTGATCACTCCTACAGAACAGGAGCATGGGAAACCATCTGCTTTGCCAAACAAAACAAATAAGACATCCAAAATAGGATATGGTGTTATTGTTAAAGACTATGCTCTGCTACATCCTTAGTGGTACATTAAAGGAAGATCAGACAATAGTAGGATGCTTTCTGTCGGTTAATTAATTAAACATAACGGTTACTACCTTTGAACTATATACATTATTGTGTAGTCTGTTTCTAGTCCCTTTAATCTGACAGCTCCAAAAGACTCCACTTGAAAGGGAATCTGCCCAAATTTCACTAGTTTCATTATAAAGAAATATTTTTCTTCCGCCTTCCCTTTGACATAACGGGCACAAACCAGCCAAAGTTCATAGAGGAATTGACAGTGTGATGACAGTAATTGTTTCGATTTTCCCTCAGTGCACTTCGCGATTCTTGCTTTAATATCAGTTTCCATCTTGATTTTATAAACCAACATGAGATATACCACTAAATGTCACCTCAGCCAACCCACTTTGGGGTGTTGAGTGATGTGAATACACTTTCTGAATGTAACCAGAACATACTATGTTGTGGTTGCAGGCCCATAGAGACTTATTATACCTTGCAGAAAAGTGTTCACTTGCCAGAGTGGAAGCCCAGATCATAGAAAACAGTGATGTAGAAAAGGTGATTTCAACTAAACTTTGGGGGGACATTCTGATAGTAAGAGCTTTTCTCCTACAGGTATACAGAGCTATATAGCTATTAAAGTTCCGCTAGCTATACAGAGTACTATATAGAAAGCCATAGCTTTGTTTAAAGCTGCAACCCTAGTCCCTGGAAACTGGCAACCAGAGATCAACTGACAGGCAAGGTCAACAGGAGTATTTTGTGTGAGTATACTAGAAAAGACATTATAAGGTGAGTGTGAATCTGTTGGGTTAAAGTAAACCTAGCCAGCCTCTAAGAGAGTTTTGGAAGAGTTTGCTGGGTGTGGATGTTATGTTTGCTGTGGTCTCATCAGCTTCCCTATGTGGTCAGTGGTTCCCTTGATGTATGGCAAGAACACTTTTCCTCTGGGTTGATCTTTGTCTTTACTCTCGTGGCTTGTTCTCGGTCTAGGAGCTCTTCTGATACCTGGTGGCCAGTTGAAACATTCACACCTAGCTCCATCAGACAAAAGCTCTTTGTCCCACCTTGGACATTCCACAGATATATAAACCCAATTTTCCTAGTTCCAACAGATCTCACCTCTGAGGATGCTTGCCATAGATGCAGACGAAACGTCGGGAGAGAATGCCACTAGAACATGGCCATATAGCCTGAAAATATCTACAACAATGCAGTGATTCCGGCCATGAAAGCCTTCAACAATACATTGAGTGGAGATTGGTTTGCTTTTATACTCAATTAGGCTTCTATTGTTGATCTGTGGCCTTGTGTCTGTTGGGCTGAGGCTGATTGTGTGAGTTGAGTGGAGGCTTACTAGATGGCTCATTAGGATTCAACTGTTCTCTTATTTGTAGCCCTAGACCCTCTTCCTGAGTACCTGATCTCAGAAGGTAATGTCAGAATATTGAGCTCCTTAGCTGTGTGGAAGAAAATAAGAGACTTAGTTTGGGGAAGAGCTAGCAGCCATTAGCTCACTAAGTAGTTGCAGCCCTAATCCATGCCGTTCAGCAAACAGGTCAGACCAGCAGAGTGTTTATTGGGGTAAATTTCTGTTGGAGACCCAGAGTTCTTTTTCAGAGTCTCTTTAAGACTTCGGAATATGGATGGTGAGGGATATGGGTGGCCATACTTGCAGCAAGTGCTTGTTGGAAGAGAAGGTCCAGCAACCCAAGACTCATGCATATCAACATATTAGGGAGCATGAGGTTTTCCTGGCCAGACCAGTGTAGAGTGAACTGGATTAAGAACACACAGGGAATGCATTTGAGGAAGAAGTCACATACTAAACCCAAGAGGAATGTGATACATAGAAGGAGAAAGATTATTATTTGAGCTTGGAACTAGAGAATCGATTCAACACTCTTATCAGTGATGATGAGGAACAGCAACATGAGCCACCATATCAGTCATCAGAGAATGTGAAGCAAATGATGCAGCACATGGAATGGCCCCTGCCAGTCCTCAGAGGAAATTGGTAGAGGACTCCTCCTTGAAGGGAACAGAAGTAGTGGTTAGCAGGCCTGACAGGATGCCTTGAGAGGTGTTCTGTCTCCCTGGGGCAAAAATCAATAATGTCAAAGAGAGACTGACAAGTATATAAACAACCATCTCTTCCTTTTAGCCCATGTGAGAATCAATGACAGTGGGTTGCACAGACTTTGAGATACCACAAGGGATTATATGGTTCTGGGCAGGAAACTGAGGAAGGAAGGTTGTAATTTTGCCTCTCCTCCCAGTTGAAGGACACACCCAGGAAGGGAGAGAAGAATCAGCAGATCGTGTTACTGGGAACTATTTGAGTTCTTGGACCATGGTCTGAGAATTTGGGGAGCTATAGTTCCCCCAAAGTAACATTTCCAACTTCAGTTGTTATTATTAGACATTGCAATCACCATACATTTCAGATATCAGTTTTCACACATTCCCTAAATACACCTTGGAAGATGAGCAAGGCCTAATCATCTAGTCACTTCAATGATGTCATCACATTCCCCCTGTCCATTCTTCCGATGTTTGAATCAATGTGGCCGCTTCCACAGCTGAATAAAATTCCATATTACCTGCTTTGAACTGGAATATATGGCAGTGTGGACTCAAATAACCCAGTTCAAAGCAGACATTGTGGGATTTTCTGCCTTAATATTCTGGATTATATGGCTGTGTGGAAGGACACTGTATAGGAAGACCCCATAGCAGACCATTTATCAATTGAGGAAGTACAGGATACCTAACTTGTTAAAGAAACAGCATAAATACCAGATATTTATTTTAATTACAACACACACAATTTTTATTTCATTTTTAAAGGAAGAAAACTCATTACAAATACACATGGAAACATAGTAAAAGACCCTACTCTATCAACCACTATTAATGGATAAAGAAGAAAGATACTTAAACTAAAAATAACTGCATCAATCTTCAGATCCCATGAGCATGTCACGATGCAAGACCTTGGCCGGCCCCTTAATCACACACACAGAGACGGTAATCCGCTAACTACTTTATTGAATAATAAGAAACAGTTGAAAAGGGTAATTGTCCATAAAAATATCAAAAGTAATCCAAAAGGTAAAAGGTATAGTCCAAAAGCAAACTTGGCAAGGAAGATCCAAAGACTTGGCAAGGCTCCGCTTAACTAGCGGATCAAAGACAAACAAGGTTACAAGATACAAACTCTTCTTGGCAGGCCACTAGCCCCAAACTTAGCTACGTGGTCTTGGCTTCGCTACACATCTGTATAGGATAGACGTGGCCGAAGTACTGAGGATCCGTTCCCACGGATCCTATACTTAATCCCGTTGGCGAGGCCCCCGACGCTCTAGGCTTCTCCTCCTCCAATCTGTGCTGCGGGCCCTAGGTCGGTCTAGGCTGTGGAACCAACCCCTCCTGCTAGCCTCAATGCTCCGTCTCCTATCAAACGTTCGACCTTGCCTCCCAACACCTGGTTCCCTATCTTCGTGAGAGTCGAACTCCCCACCTGCTTCCCGGGCCTCTCCCCCGGTTGTTTCCCACATTCTTTCTTGCGAGCCTCGCCCCCCGGCCGTTCATAATCTTCACTATCACTGCTTTCGAATTCCGACTGGCCTTCCTGCGTCTCGTAAGGATCAGGCCAGCCGTCATCCCAGGCCTGGCTTTCTGTGGGGGAAGAAGGCCCAGCTACCTCAAAATCCCCTTCTTCTAGCCCCTCCAAATCCTCTTCAGAATCAGCTGGCTCCAATGCGAGTGGGACCCCCGGTGCTGCCCCCTGCCCTCCAGGCACGAACGAGAACTGGTGTGCTACAGAGCATAGTCTTTCCTTTCTTCTTACATATGTAAATCAGCCTCCAGTCCTTCAGAAATGTGTCCACTGACTCTTCTCTGATCAAATTAGATAATTTGCACATTTTATCCTTTTCAAACATCAAATTTTAGTTCTCTTTTGTGTGGAGACCTGTAGATTTTCATTTCTGAGAATATAGTTTTGTTGCAACCGATATCATACAGGGCAGTGGCAGTGGAGGGCTGTGGAGTCATCCCAGAGTGTTGAGGGGACGGCATTGGCTTCCGTTGGAAGCGGATCCCAACGGTGCAAAGCCTGCCAGCGATGATTCCGTACAAGAACTGTTTGGGGAGTAGGCTTCGGGAGTTGGAGACGAACGGCAATACCACAGTCCAAAGAAGGTGTACTAAGGAGGCAAACGACTCCCCTATCCATTAGGGTTGAGAACACCTTAGATCACCTGTCCTGTGTCTTGCCCCTTCCCCCTGGAAGATCGACTCTCCTTGGGACTCCGGGTCAGCCCACAAGATTTGGAGGTCTTCCCTCTTGGAACTCGCCTTCCTCTTTGGTCCACCAAACATTTATGGGCCTCACCTGAACTACGGACTCTAGTCCCATTGTTGTAGTTCAGTGTTATGTGTTTGTAGTTAGTATTAGGTAATGATCTGTTCTTATTATTTATATTGTAATTGTATTTTGCTGATGTAATTGCCTTTATTCGACTTTGCTGTTCCGTGTTTATGTGTCATATTTTGTAAACCGCTCCGAGCCCTCAGAGAGTGGCAGTCTATAAATTTGAAGCATAAATAAATAAATAAATAAATACAATGCATCGCCCTTAACGTCACACCCTTAAATGGTTCAATAATAATCCTCAACCAAAAAATAGCTTTAATTGTATCCTTATTTAAAGAATATCTTGCATTGCCTTCTGGATCATCTTCCAATATCTCAAAGCACGTGTGCATAACATGTGATAAAAAGAAGCTTAATATTTTTCATATTTCCAAGGGGGCCAAAAATAGATCACCTTTATTCCTCTCCAAATAAATGTGTTAGAAAGGAAATAATTATGGTTTTTATGTATTTGTTTGAAACAGTTACCTTCTTCTCCTTGAAGTCTTGCCTGAATTTTAAAAGGCACTTTTTAGCTACATGATATGTCACTAATAGCGCCAATTCCATTTAAGGAAACTGAACATTCCACATTGTAAAATTAACACAATAATTGGCCAGGTCTATATTAGATTTGTTCTTGTTAAGACTTTATTATGAAAGCCTTTTTAAACAGCTGTCTGGGCTAGATATTGTTAATAACGTGTGATAGAGAAAGGGGGGGAAAGATGTCTAAAGATATATATTTTAAAGATTCTTTCCTGGAACCATCCCCAAACAAACAGAACAGAAGCTTTAAGAAAACATGAAAAGAATGTAAGGAACGGATTGATTCCAGAAGCCCACACATTGTCTACAAATTAGAGCTATTATCTCTTCATACCTTATGGCTCAAATAATACTTGCAATGCCATCTTTATTGCTGAACATATGTTTAAAAAATTACACACCAAAACACATTATGGTTTTATTATAGATAATGCCTTAAGTAGGTGAGAAATAGGCCACTCTAATTCTGCTCTTCAAAAGAAGAAATGATAAATTTTATAGCATTAATTTAATTGCATCTCACAACATACAAAATTACTAAGGACTCCTCACTCAACATTTGCCATCTGTTTAGTCTAACCCACCTCCTACCCGTCTCCCTTCCCCAAATATCTGAGTATTAGAATTAAACTGTACCACAAAACTGTGACATCAAAGCAAACATGAAAGGTTAATTAAAAAATGAATATCCGCAGGGTTTCACATGCACACATACACATACAGAGAGAGAGAGAGAGAGAGAGAGAGAGAGAGAGAGAGGAGGGAGGGAGGAGAGAGAGGGAGGGAGAGAGAGAGAGAGGGAGGGAGAGAGAGTTCACAGCGGTTTCAGTGGAATATATTTTAATGATGGAGAAAATCTGGGGAAAGCAGGGAAGAGTCACTAAATGTGTGAACTGTTGTGGCAAGTGTTTTTCTCAACTATAACACATTATTCACAACATTGCCCCATTATTTTGAGAATAAACATTAAATTTGCAAAGTTTTCCTTATTATTTCTTTTCTATTTAGTTTTCAACATATCCTATCCCTGTTGTTACAAGTGTGCAAAAACGATATTCACAAAGTACAAATGACACAACCCAGAACTTTCCAGTTCCATGTTTTTCAAGGTAAGAAAAGAAAGTAGACTTTGATCGGAATTCATTTAAACTGAGGAAGAGACGTTGGTGGCACCGTTTGCATTCAGTTGGTCAACCAATCCATGTAACAATAGCATTGTCTAGGCCACTAGTTCTCAACCTTTTCTTCACCAAGGACCCCCTTTGAAATACCTTTGGTGGCTGTGGGTCCCCAAGCCTTAACTCAGGATTTAAGGCACTAGCCTGCATCAAATAATTATTTAAATTTTCTCATGAAGATCCTTCACATTTTAAGTTTTCCAAAAGAAGCATAAAAAATAAGATTTTTATGGCAATCTCTGAGGATGCAAATCCCCCCCCCCCCAAGGTATATGTATGTGTGTGCACCAAGGCAGCAAACGCTGTGCCCGGGGTTTTGCCTTTACCCGGGCTCAGAGAGAAGAGCCTTTTGCAGGTTGCACCCTTGAGGAGGGACCACAGTCAGAATACTTCGGTTTGAATTTTACCTCTTCTTATACCCATTGTTATTACTGCTGTATTATTGCATGTGCATGGAATGTAGGTATATGACCAGTTGGATTACTTATAATATTAGGCACTTACAGTAGCATTCATTCTATTATACATTAGGTTGGTTTCTCACCCCAATACTCTTTGATGCTTTAGATCCTGGCAGGGCAGGAGGAGTGGACGGCTCTCCCTGCCCCTTCTGCCTGCCAGGATCTAAAGCCTTGAAGAGGCTTCATGAGGGGCCAACTTCAGCCCTCCAGGTGTTTTGGACTTCAACTCCCACCATTCCTCACAGCCTCAGGCCTCTTCCTTTTCCTCTCAGCCTGGGCAAACTTGGGCCCTCGCTCCCTTAGGATCGGGGTGAGAGAGAGGCAGCGAGGAGCGAGGGGGCTCCTCCTTTTTGCTGCTTCCAAGAATAGAATACCCCCTCCCTCCCTCCCTCCTTCCTATTTGGAGAGTCCCATCTAGAATTCAGTGTGATTTATTCAAGGTTTTGGCCTTTACAACTCCCAGAAATCCCAGCCAATTTACCAGCTGTTAGGATTTCTGGGAGTTGTAGGCCAAAACCATCTGGAATGCGCATGCACTGGCATACGAACTACTAACGAATTTCGTTAGTAAGTAAGTTACATTTTAGAACTTTTTGGAATTTTTTTAAAAGTCTTTCTTTTACTAATCAAAAAATCCCCCATTTGATTTTAGAATCGCGATTTTTGGGTTCGAAACCATGCCTACAAAGCACATATCCCTGCCCCCAGTACACAGGCGTTATCATTACATATGTTTGAAAAATGCATATTTCCTAAGGGAATTGATTGTTTCTTCCTTATAATGGTGGAAGCTGACTTTAAACCTTTTTCAAGCTGAATACCCCTGAGAAAATTCTGTTATAGTTTTGTATCACAGAAAGCACTTACAGTCAAATGGCTGGCTTATAGCAAGTCACATAATAGAAAAGAACCAGTAAGAAAGTTAAATCATCATGAATAAATCATGCAAATAGCTCAGATACATTTGAGGTAAGGCTGTGGCATTTTTTTCCTCACAGCACAAAAATTTGTATAGGAATTCACACTTCATCAGATCTGCAATCAAATTGTATTTGACCAGCTTTTTCTTAAAACAAGCACACTGCTGAAATTGATACTGAGAAAGAATCCATGAAAAATACAATGGATTTATACATACAGTAATTTCAATACAACACAGCACACAAGATGATGGCATATTATGGCTAGAATCCTGTTAGTACATTATGCTAGCGATTGCACTTTTCCCAGGGTCATGCAGCAATGGCAAGGGAGGTCAAGCAGAATCTTCCAGTTCAGAGCAACTCATTTCCTAAATGCCTCACTTTCTTTACAGTTACTGTAACTCTGATCTTTTTTCCTCTTGCTTCCACTGCCTATGCTGACACAGAAAAATATACAATTGTAGTGAAAATTAAAAACCACAAATGGTTTTTTTTACCTGAGATAATACCTCTCTAAGAATTTCTACCTTTTCCAGCATGACTGTGATCAACCTTCAGTGGAAGCTAGCCATAGAATCACATTGGATGTGTTCTCTCTAGAAATCTCCAGGTCCCCCAGCATGACTGGAGGAAGTTGACCATAGAGTTATCCTGGACAACCTAGACATTCTTAATCTATCCCATGAATGTCAAAAGTGGAAATGTAAAGGAATGGCTGTAATCTCTACGTTGTTGCTGTTACATGTCTTAATGCATTTTCCACTTATGCTGAGGCCTATGGGCAAGATTCCTTCCTAGGTGGATTTGTCCTTGCATTGAACTGCCTGAGGCTGAAAGAGTGACTAAGTGATAATTAAACCTTAGAGTCCTAGGGTCCTTCTAGATCGGCCCTATATCCCAGAATCTGACCCCAGGTTTTCTGCTTTAAACTGGATTATATGAGTCCACACTGCCAGATAATCTGAGAGAACCAGATAACCTGGGATCAGATCATGGGCTATAGGATCTGTCTGGAAGGGCCCCTGTTCAAACAATCACTACACCACCCTAGCCATCCATGTGAATAATTTCCTATATATAAATGGTTGGAAAATTGTGTCCAATGTAGCACATCTGCATTCAGGTTGTAAAAGTGGATGCAGAGTGCCATTACATGTGTGCATTGTGCATTGTGCACAAATTCGTATAGAACATTTAGTTGCACATTTGTTGACTTGTTTCAGTCACACGACAGAGCCATTCATCACAAGTGTGTACCATAGTCATTTATATTATACAACTTATATATTACACAATTTTTCTGTAGAAACAGATAAAAAACTGATCAATTAGTTAATTCCAGACAGATACACAATTAGAAATAACTTTTCTGATTCTGAGATACTAATGTAGAAAAAGACATATCCCTGGCAGCAGAATGTCTTAACAGATATATCTCAAGAAGTTATGTTGACCCTAGTACTGTTTCTCAGGGGAATTTCATAAAATATGACACACATACACACATAAATATAAAGAATGATCACTCTTTGGGAAATAATGTATTTAAGAGAGAGGCATTTAATTATCTGAAATCTAATAGGAAATTAAGTAGTTGATCTATTCTATAGCAAACAAATCTGTGCAAGCAAATAAAGCAAACAATCTCATGAATCAAGCACAATACGCCATGACTGAAAATGTGAAATTCCTGTTAAGAAATTCACTATGGAGATTACTCCACCATACTGTTAAGAAACCTCATCTATATTGTCATATAATTAATGCAGTTCAGGAAGTGGCATATTTTTGGTATGTTCTGTTAAATCCTTTTCTACATTGACCATAATCTGCATTCTGACTAGATGTTCTCTTGGATATCCAGTGCCAAAATCAGGTCGCAGTTTGTGTCTTTGTATTATTTGTATTATATTATAAAATATTATGTTATTTTGTATTACAAAGTTTGAATGACTACCAGAATAGACATGTTGGAAGCTCTATTGTTTAATGATTCCATTTTATTTTTATAGTCTCTGGTTGCTGTTTTTATTACAGATGTTAATCATGCTATGCGAATTTATTAACTGAAATGTTGATGTGTATTGTGGGGAGTTTGGGGAGGGAATTTTATTGTCTATTAACTATAATCCAATTTGAGAATTACTGAATTGGCATATAAATGATGTAGAAGTTGTAGTAGTATCAGTAGTAAAAACAACAATATAGCATCCCAAAGATGTGATATCAATAAATCTGAACACTTGTTTTGTAGACTTTTTTCAAAACTTGACTACAGATATCTGGAACCCATATTTTCCACCAATCTCAAGGAGGTTATGGAAATCCTACACTAGTATCAAAAAACATTTTTATGGATAAAAGAACAGCTGAATAATAAAGTGAAACTTAATTCGAATAAGGTTGAAGTATTATGACTGATCTTGATAGAGATATGCTACCAAATTTGTGTGGAACTGGACATCACCTAAAAGAACACATTCTCAGTTTGAGGATTCTCCTAGATGACACATTGTTGATGGTATCTTTTTATGGTCTCATGAAATCAGAGCTTAGCAACTGTTCTGTACTGTGGGGGAAGCATATTTGAATGTTAGACCTTGGTGGGGGGCATAAATGGTGTTTTGATTGGCCAAAGGCCACTGTCATAATATTGGGATCCATACATCCTTGCATAGAATCACAATATCATAATGCTAGAAGGCCCCCTAAGCCTTTATTTATTTATTTAGTTATTTATTCACATCATTTATATTCCACCTTTTTCACCCCGCAGGGGACTCGGGGCAGATTACAATGTACATATACAGGCAAACATTCAATGCCATAGACACAAAACATATATAGACAGACACTCAGAGGCTATTTAACATTGTAGCTTCTGGCCACCAGAGAGAGCTGTTACATTCCTTCATTCTTTGCATACTTCCTGGAGATTTTATGGCCTCGTAAATCAGTTAAATTAGCCTCCCCACAACGTGGTACCTAAATTTCCTACTGTACATGTGCAACTGTCTTTCAGGTTGCAAAGGTTGACAACAAGCTACACAATTTGGTTGAGAGCTCACCTCAGGCAGGCTTCGAACTCATGACCTTCCGGTCAGTAGTGATCTCAAGCCTTCAAGTTTTAATCTCTATTTAATGGAGGAGTTTGAGCATTCACAGCAGGTAATTATTCAGCCTCTTTGTGAAACCCTTAGGATATAAAAATCCTAGATGATTGTTTTCATTATCCAATCATTCTTTCTGTCGAGAGTTTCTTCTAAAATTCAGTCAAAATCTTTCATCCAAACCTTTAGACTTGGTCCAGCAGAATAAAGCTTATTGCTTCCCCTCCCTTTTGATAGTTATAGAATGCTATTATGCCATCCCTTAGTCTTCTCTTCACCAGATTGAAGGCACCCAATTTCCTCAATCTTACCTCATATATTTTGTTCTACACATTTGTTATCACTGTTGCCCTTTCCTAAATCTGCATCAACTTATCTATACACTGTCTAAAATGAAGTTTCCAGAAATTAACACAGTACTACTCATGATGCATGACTAGTGTAGAGTACAGTGGGATGAACTTCTGTTGTTTTGGAAACTGAATTTCTATTTATTTGTATTTATTTTATTTATTTATTTATTTAAAACATTTATATTCTGCCCTTCTCACCCCCAAGGGAACTCAGGGTGGAGCAAGCATATATACGGCAAACAATGCTGGGACAATTCATATAAGCATACTTAAACATGAAAAACATTTATCTCAATATTAAAATGCACCGTTTAAAACTGTCTTGGTCAACTGTGTCAAATCTAATTGGCCTGGTAATCTTTCCTATTGCTGCTTTATTGCCCTGTCCCGAAAGTTTCAACCCAATTTTTAGTTCAAGGTACTTTTGAATTCTGTTCCCATCTTACTGTGATGTACCCCTCCCAATTTTGTATTGTCCAAAACATTGAATAAGGATTCCCTCTAACCCATCATCTGAATTATTGATAAAAAAAATACTGAAATAACTGCAACACTTTATTTGAGATTTCTCTACAGTCAGTTAACCAGTGGAATCCTAAGAAAACTGATATTTGGATCTCTTCACATGGCCCCTGGGCTGTGCCATTTTGCCAGCAATCATTGGCAAAAAGGAAGGCATCTTGTGGTGCCCCATGTGCCCTCCCTCCTTCCTCCATCATATGATGGGAATGAGACAAAGCACGTTGGTGCTCTGTCCTTGTCCCCATCAGATGGGAGCAGCAATGCACATTGCCCCATCACCCTTTCCCCCATCATATGGGGAAAAGGAGAGGAAAGTGCAAATAGCTCTGTTGGAGCCACCTAAAAAACCACTTTCCTCTCCATTGTGGAGGAGGAAGCTTCCTGTGATGCTTCCCCTCCACTTCAGGAGGAATGTGGGTGGAGCCAAGTCAGCATCATCTGATGATGCTTAACAGGCCCCATTGATAACTGAATAAATGGGGCCAAAAGCCTATGTGAAGAGGTCCCTTGACACCCCCCCTCTCTCCTGCTTACATCCAGACTAAACCATTTGCTCAATACAGGACTGCTTTTGAAAAATGAGGAAATGTATAAAAGTATAAAATTAAAAGGGAAGGGGAAGTCTAAAGGTATGTGTACCACTGAAAAGCTGCTTGTCAAAATTTCTGTGTGAGAAGTAAAAGAAAAACTCCTTGACTCCATATCAAGCTTACATGGGTTGAAAATGCTGTGGGTGTTCTCAGAAATATCTTGAGAAGCAATCTAAAAGATTTTCACTTCCTGAATATCGAAGAACATTTTAAGGAATAATTTATAGAACTCTAGGTTTTTTATGGCCCCTGTTGAGAACTAAGATTGCAATCAATGGAGCATACAGATTCTAAAATATGAAACGAGTCTACCATTAAAAAGAAGCAATGTACCTACTACCTACATATTTAAAGGATGCCTGGCAATCGTAAGCCAACTGCAACCACCAACTTGTATCTTATAGGCCATCAAAAAGGATTGCTTTGAATTACTATCAGTGGTGGCTGCTCTTGAACTTGTGACCTGAAGGTAAAACATTCTGTATCCCATTACCAGTCCCTCCAGCAACACAACTTCACTGCTGTGCCGCAGCCAAAGATTGCCTTCCCTGATATGAACATTGTGGCAAAGGGTTTTTGGTTTGGGCCAAATGTACAGCTCCGGTTTTGTCATCTGGAGATGGTATCTTTTAAAGAAGATAATTGCACTTTGCCCACAGGCCATGGAAATGTCAAAAGGAGTCAAAGAGTTTACAGAAATGTATCTCCGTTTGCCATCTGGGTCATCAGTAAAGAACTTTCTTTAAAACCTTTCTGCAAATGCAGTGAAAGAGCAAAGGCAAGCAAGATAGGAAAGAGGAAAAGGGAGGGTACGAGACAGAAAAAGAGAGAAAGTGAACAGTTCTAGCATTTCTACCCTCTGCTCCACACAAACACACACACACAAAACCAATTCAGCAATCAACTTTGCAATTATTTAAAATCTATTTCCTAGATTTTATAACTGGAGATGAAGTAAAAAGAGAGAAAGAAATGAAAGTCTCCATTGCTCCTTCATTATAGTGTTTGGACATAAAATTCCTGATTTCAACTCTGAGAGCATTTCTATCCCTTGTCCGTAAGATTTCATCATATTCTCTTTACTGTAAAATACATTTCAAAGCAGAGAAAGAAGAGGAAGGGAGCCACTGCTAGTGGCTGTGACTTTATAAACTGAATCAGTTTATCTGTTTCTTTCTTCAGTTATTGACTGTGTTTGCTCCCCCTGCCCCACCACAACCTTTTCAGTTAGACCTAGAGTTGGTGGGATTGCTGAATACGAATAAATGCTACCTTCAAATAGAGGGCTGCAAAGAAGAAAAAAATAAGAAAAAACAAGTTGAGTCGTAAAACATTTCATTGTATTAGGGGTGGAAAGAAGTAGAGGTTTAAACCAAGTGAATGTGGAACAAAAAGAAAGTAAAAGAGTCATTCATCCTGGCTCTTAACAGTATATTTTCTACCTGCTGGAATAACAGAATCTAAAGACTGGAAAGGTCAACAAATGTCATTTGAGTCACTGCTTCTTAAACTGTGGGTCCTGACTTCAAATGCGATCTCCATAGCTCAGTGTTGGGGTCACAAAAATTAGGTTTCTGATAAAAGGTTTCTGAACACTGCCCATTTACACAAGTCTGTTAGCAACAATATGCAGTGATTACAATAGATTCTGGAGAAAATGATTCAATTGTACTCCATAAAAAGGGGAAAAAACAGCCTGTTTAGCAAGCCTTGAAAATGCTGGTTTATTTTCAGAAAGTGTTTGATTTTTTATATCTTTCTTTATACCTACATATTTGGGGTCACATAAAAAATTATTGGGTTGAAAGAAGCTCTGATCTAGGCCAATCCCCTGCTAATGATGAAAGCTATAGGTAAAAGACCCCAACCTCTATTTAAAGTTCTCCAAAGAGGGACAGTCCACCATCCTCCTAAGCAGTCTATTCCATAGTTGAGCATATCATATTATCTGGAAGTTCCTTCAAACATTGAATTTTAGGTCAACATTTTCCAAATAATTTGAATGCATTTGTTTGTGTCCTGTTCTCTGGAGGAGTGAAATAGAGGTGTGTACCTGTAGTAAACAGAAAGCCTTAAAAGAGCCAAGCCCAATATAGTTTAAAATAAAGTTTATTAGCAGCATCACAATAACTCAAAAAATGGTCAAAATGACCCCAAAACACTTAAACTTCAGTGTGAAGGCAAAATAGCTGAAAAATGCAAACCCACTGGAACTAAAAGTGTCCGTAACACAAAATCCGGATGAAATCGCCGCAAAGTCCGCAACAAACACCGCACAAGGGAAAAAGCAAGCGTAGTCAGTCAAGCCGATGTCGTCATCCAAAAGGGTGCATGACAGCAGCGAAGAAGCGTCAGCACGGTCATTCCGAAGAGGAAGGCAGCAAAGCTGATTAGTTTAAACTAACTTACTTACTTACTTACTTACTTTATTTCTTATGAGTCGCCCTCCACCAAAGGTGCTCTGGACGACTTACACAATTAAAATAAACAGGTTACATAGTCACCGCTTGTTACTAACAATCATAGGCTCTTCTGAAAAGCCATGTCTTTAGTGCCCCTAAAAATGTATGTAGATCAGGAGTGGCTCTTTGGTCTGGCGGTAGGGAGTTCCACAAGATTGGAGCTACAATGGAGAAGGATCTCTGTCTTGTGGACTCCAAATGAACCTCTCTAGGGCCAGGGACATAGAGAAGATTCTCATGAGCTGACCATGGCAGTTTCTGGTGGTGGAGTGGCATTAAACAGTCTCTTAGATATGAAAGACCCTGACCTCAAAAGGCCTTGAATGCTAGGACCAGGGTCTTATAGACAACTCTGTGTTCAACTGGCAGCCAATGCAAGCGCTGCAGAGATGGCGTTATATGGCACCTCATTGAGTCATAGCAGCTGCATTTTGCACAATTTGGATCTTGCGAATTGCTGCTCGAGGTAAGCCCACATACAAAGCATTGCAGTAATCCAGCCTCGACGTAACCGTAGCATGGATTACCGTAGCCAGCGCCTCTGTTGGTAAATAAGGCACCAACTGCCTCGCTTGGCATAGTTGAAAGAAGGCCGTTTTACTAGTGGAGGCAATCTGGGCTTCCATTGTTATTTTGGAATCCAGGATAACACCGAGACTCTTCACAGTGGGGGATGGAACTAACGGTTCCTCTTCAAAAGATGGTAATAGACCAACCAATTCTGATGGGCGGCCAGGCCACAAGATTTCAGTTTTTGCTGGATTTACTTTCAATTTATGGGCACGTAGCCATCTTGTCACCGCTCCAAGACATCGGGTGAAGTTATCTGGTACTGAAGTTGTTCCAGGTTCTAGTTTTAGAAGAAGCTGGGTGTCATCAGCGTATTGGAAACATTGTAATCCAAATCTCCGGACTAGCTTGGCGAGAGGTTGAACATAGGTGTTAAACAGCATTGGAGATAGAATAGCGCCTTGGAGTACTCCACAGTCGAGAGGGGATTTCTCACATACTTGGCCCAGCCACTTCACTCGTTGGCTACGCTCTCGCAATAATGAGTTGAACCACGTTCTTGCTGATCCTTGAATTCCAAAAGCAGCTAATTGTTGGATCAGTAGATCATGGTCTACTGTATCAAAAGCTGCGGTGAGGTCAAGCAACACCAGCAGTACCAATCCTCCTTTGTCTAGCTGGCGACGGATGTCATCAGAGATAGCCACCAGAACAGTCTTGGTCCCATGTCCGGGACGGAAGCCAGATTGAAATTGATCCAGGCCATCCGTTTCATCTAAGAATTTCTGAAGTTGAATCGCTGCTGCACGTTCAATCATCTTACTAAGAAATGGGAGGTTAGAGTCCGGGCGGTAGTTAGTCAACATTGCAGGGTCTACGGTGGGTTTCTTTAAGAGGGGGCAGACTATAGTGTCTTTCAGGGCGTCTGAAAAGATTTCCTGCTCCAGGGAATTATTTATTATGTGCATCAGAGGGACCCGGAGCCCCTCTAGGCAAACCTGTCCAAATACACAGAAACTGGAAATATGTGTCAAAATATATCAACAATTCAAAATGCAAATAGCAATGTTTATCAAGGGCACGAATGGTGTGCCTCTAAAGACATATAAACAATGGCATACGACAATAGATAGCGTGCTAATACATCAACATAGTCCACAAACTGTTTCAATATGTGGCACCACATGTGCCAGTCGCTGCTCCGTAGATCTATAGTTCCATACAGTTTCCCAATGCAGCCGATGGCTGGATACAATGGTTTCAAAAAGCAAGCGGCGACTGTAGAGAGAAAAAGTTCCCTGGAACTACGTTACCCAGAAGTGTCTCTGCTTGCATGCTATGAAATGACTTTTGATGATAAGGATTGTAGGGTATTTTACCTGAAGTGGTCATTTAGCACGTGAAAGCTGGCATTCTGGATGCCATCTAAGACTTGATAGAGGAAAGCAGTTATTCAAGAAACATTGGATTGAAGAAAAGCCAGCCAAAGAAGTAAGCAAATATTACTGGATCTTCTGGAATGCTTGTTACAGGATGTTTAAAACAGAATTAAAAACCATACTAGATTTTTAAAAAAGCTTATCAGAACTTTTTACATTTTCAATTCATATTTTGGGGGGACCTGCTATCACTATGAAAAGCAATAACATTTTTATGATTAAGTTGTATGATCTGCTTCCCAAAAGGATAAACAATATTTCTCAACCAAATAGATATAGGTCTCAGGAAAATGGAAAAACTGAATTGAGGATATTAGTAAGAGGCTTTAGTTAGGCGATTTTATTTACAATCATCTAAGAAGTGTGAGCAGATGGATTTTCTTATTGTGATAAAAACCTTTGTTCCAAATCCAAAAAATAAGATTTCCATTGTGTGCAGATTTATTTATTACAAATGTATCCTGCCTTCCCACCAAAACTTTAAGACAACATGCCTGACACATAAACAGAACATTATTAAAAATAATAAGGTAAAATTCACTTTAACAGCAATCAAGCTTAAATGTCAAAAGCTGCCAGAACAAGAACAAAGAAATATATTTATTTAATGGAGGAAGATGAATAGAATGGAATCCATCTGAGCCTAGTATGGTAGGAAATTCCAAAGCCTGGAAGCAGACCCAAGAATCCTACATTCATATTTCAGTGCTGAAAATACTGAGAGAATGGCCATTCTCTTGTGAATCTTGAACCACATCGCATGACGTGATACTTCAGGTAGCCAGATTCCAAATAACAAGATACTTTATGGTTTCAACTTTTCAACATGCCCTTAAACAGTCTGGTAACTAAATATAAGTATATTGGGGGAAAGTAGTTCAAGCTGACAATCTAGCCACAGCACTCTTGACCAGGGTAGATTCCAAAACACTGTTCAGAGTCTGCCCTGTGAATTCATCCTGTTGTTGTGTGCCTTAAGCATTTCCTCAAGTTATGCTCTTGATCAGATTTATCAATTGAGAGTTTGCCATTGCTCTCCTCTGAGGCTTGAAAGAGTGTAACCTGCCTAAGTTCAACCAATGAGTTCACATGATCATGGAATGTGGTTCTGAAGCCAGGCCTCTCAGAATTGTAGTCCAACACTCAAACCACTATGCCATGCTACACCTAACAGGGCATGTTACAGCAGTAAAAATGGCATAAGGTAAATGTAAAGGTTTTCCCCTGATATTATGTCCAACTCTGGGTGTTGGTGCTCATTTCCATTTTTAAGCCAAAGAGCCATTGTTGTCTGTAGACACCTCTAAGGTCATGTGTCCGGCATGATTGCATGGAGCACTGCTACCTTCCTGCCGGAGTGGTACCTATTTATCTACTCACATTTGCATGTTTTCTAACTGCTAAGTTGGCAGAAGCTGGAGCTAACAGCTAGAGCTCATGCTGCTCCCGGGATTCTAACCTGCAACCTTTTCACTCTGAGTACTATATTCTATAAAATGGCATACTATATACACAGTACTATAAAATGGCATGTGAGTACTATATTCTCTTTGTGGATAGAGAAATGGATTTCACTGAATTTCTCAAAAAGGAAGAGAAATTATTCACCCCACCCCCCGAAGCAAATTTCATCATTAGTAGGGACACTACCACATCTTTTTAAAAAAATCCTAAGTACTCCCATCTCTTTTCTTATTGCCACTGCAGCTGCCTTTCAGCCTGGCTACTTTTCTGCATCCTTTACAACACCCTGGACCAAATGCTGCTCCTGAACATTTGAGAGAAAACAGAAAGGTCTTCTATAGATGCAAATTTATGCTCATCTGATTCTGACATGTGAAAATGAGAAACCTCAATTTTTCTTCTTTTCACCTGCAAGAAGGCATAGGATTACTTTTCACATAATCTATGAGAGCATTTTCACTTCCAAAAATATTTTTGAACAAATCATATGAATAATTTTTATGCAGGTGATATGCAGCTGCCTCATAGTTTCCTTAAAAAAATTATGTTTCCCTGTAAGATTGCGGTGTTTCAAAATACAGCATGGTGTAATGGTCTGAGTTGTAATATGTATCTAGAGACCAGAGTTCAAATCCCCACTCAGCAATTGAAACCAACTGAATGACCATGAGCAAGTCACATTATTTCAACCTCAGAAGAAGGTCAAGGCAAATTGAACAAATTTTGCCAAGGAAACATTGTGATAGGTTTGCCTTAGGGTTGCCATGAGTCCAAAATGACCTGGAGGCACACAACAAGATCTCAAGGTGACATTGATCAGAAGCCATTTAACTGATTTAAAAGTTGAAATAGTAAAAGATAATTTGCAGTTTCAAATGTATTGTTTCAACCAACAGATGAAAATAGGTTAAGGCAGTTAAAACCATATGTGTGTACAAATCATATACAATCATTAGAATTTCCATTCCCACTGACCCTTAAAAGGTATAAGGTCAGTTGTGTCCTTTTTGTTTGCTTTGTCTGTACTTTGCTTTGCAAAGGAAGAGGAAACTAGTTCTTTGCAGGGACATCTTGCACAATTTATGAAAGACTAGCTGAATAATAAAGGGCTGGTTGTCTCACTCTCAAGCAGGCGGTAAGAAACCTTATGGGAGGATGTTGTTTTCTCAACAGGGTTTCCTGGTGCATCCAGACACCCTGGCTCATTGAGAAATAGGAATTTTGTTATCCAGTTGTTCCTTAACACTGCTGTGTATTTTTCATATCTCAGCATCACATTCCATGATATTTAGAAGTCTAAACACAAGGATAGGAGACACTCAAAAGCTGAACAAGGGAAGCTTCATCAACGGCAACACACACAGACAGACACACACACATAAGAAAGTTGAAGAAGAGGGGCAACAATGTTTTCCTAGAGTAGCAAGAAATAGAAAAGAAACTTCTAGTGGTTTGAACTTGTGCAGGAAAGGGCAACCAAGATGATCAAAGGTCTGAAAACCATGTCTTATGAGGAGATGGATATATTTAGCTTGAAGAAGAGAAGACAGAGAGGTGACAGAAGAGCAAGAATGTAACTCTTCACTAAGTCCTTTTTAAGGTAATGACAAGTAATTTCAGAACATTTCTTCCTACAGCAAGAAAGTCTTTGAAATCCATACCATTTTTAAAAGGCTATTTGCAATTTGGGACTTATTCTGTGCTATTCTCCAGCAGTTGCACTGGCTACCCATTGAGTACCGAATTGCCTTCAAAGTGATGGTTTTAACCTTTAAGGCCTTGCACGGCCTAGGGCCTGCGTACCTGAGGGACCGCCTAGCCCCGCACATTCCCCCGAGATCACTACGTTCGGAGGAGTTGAACTTGCTCCTGGTACCATTGGTCCGCGCCTGTCACTTGTCAACAACCAGGCAAAGAGCCTTCTCTGTGGCAGCTCCGGCGCTCTGGAACTCCCTCCCAGACGACGCCCGAGCCATTACAGAGCTCATCCCATTTCGCAGGGCTTGCAAGACCGCCCTTTTTAGACTAGCCTTTGATTAGGCAAACAAACCCAGCGTAATTTCTCCTGTGTAATCGGTACCCTGGCCCAGGGAATGCCATTGTATTTTATTTTATGTCTCGGGATATGATGTTGCGTTTTATGTCTGTATTTTATTGTATGGCTGCATGGATGTCACATGCCAGCCTATTTTATATGCTGTTATCCGCCCCGAGCCTGCAGGGAGGACCGGAATACAAGATGGAATAATAAATAAATAAAATAAATAAATCCGCACATTTTGTTTTAGACTGAAAGCAGCATTATCTGTTCAGAAAATTACCTTTTCTGTATGGGGAATAATATGGTAATGAAATAAATGTCTGAATAATTGCCTTATGTCAGCCGCCTTGAGCCCCCTTCAAGAAAGGTATGGTATAAATAGGGTAAATAAATAAATAAACAACATTTTCTGTGCAGAAAATGCAGTTTGCATCCCCATTTAACAGCTGTCTTCAAATATCTGCAAGAAAATCATGTAGAAGTTGAAGTAAGCTTGTCTTCAGGCTGCTGTAGTGATTAGAAAACAAACCAATGGATTCAAATTAGAAGAAAAGAATTCTGCCTAAACATTAGGTAGAATGTGTGTACTGTAAGAGCTGTATGATACCGGTTTAAATAGGTAGCCTCAGAGATGGAGGGTGGACTCTCCATTGAACAAGAGGTTGGAATGGACATCTTTTAGAATTACCTTAGTTGTATAATTAAGGCATAGTAGGGACTAGAAGATGATTCTTGTGATAACTCTTGTGGTCCCTTCCAATGTTAAAATTCTACAATTCTATGAAATGTGATACGCTGGAGAAATTTCACTATATAATGATAGCTGCATTTTTTGAAGATAGAGGGTCTACCCATATTTTTAAAGGGTACCTTAAAATAAAACATCATTTATATTTCTCTTTCCATAAGGCTACAGATTGGTACACAAAATCTTTGTGGCCCTGGTAAATGAAACAAATGAATTGTACCTATCAAAGGGACCGTCCAGAACTTTTGCTTCTACTAGTGGTTCAGAGGAGAAGGGTTCAAATCAAACCAATTACACAATGATGCAGTTTGAAAAGTAGCCCCATTTGAACAAATACTTTTGGCATTTGAGATGGGAAGGGAATGAAATGTCTGGAATGAAAAGTCAGGAAAATCTGTAGTCTTCACCCTGTGGCAATTCTGGCACAGAAAACCCTCTGGAGCATGCATGGATGAATGACCTCTTTTTACTGGAGTGCAAATAAGAGAGTTGTGTTCAGCCTCATATATCAACTCAAGAAAAGCCAGCTTTTCATTCATTTCAAAAAAAATTGAAGGGGAGAAAGGGTGTGAGTTGCAGGTTTTAATTTTTCCTTTTTAACCAAATAAGCACTCCCTGTGTGAACATTACTGAATGCAACACCACCTTTGATATAAATCACTTTACATGGGAGTTTGATGAGGCTGTAGGAGCCTGCTGTTTCCTGTACATTTAAGAATATAGTATGTGTGCCCTGATCCAAGTTACCCAATTCCTGAGCTATCTTTTTTTCTTCACTCTGTATTTCCCACTACAAAACCTTCTTTTATTCCAGCATTGGAAATTTCTGTCAAGTATCAGTTTTCAGTGTGAGTGTGTATATATGTTTGGAGGGGGAGGAGTGAAGGAGTGTTGGACTGAAGAGGCAGGAAATCATTCTGTAAAACAAGGCTGCTTAAACTAATTGCTCTCCTGTGCCAAGGTGGCTGGTTAAAAATTACATTTCAGAAGGTCTTGTGGAGGGCGAAGGTACTCACACCAAAGAAAGAAGACTGCAACTGAAAAGAAGGGGCACCTCCGGGTTTAGAACACATGTGCACATACATTTCTGGTGAGCATTCTCCTCAGGAGGAAATCATTCAAATCCCTCCTCCATTTGTAAGATTATTTCTCGTTTGCTATTTCTACCTCCTCGCCCCCTGCCCTGCCATAGGTCTTGGGAAATGACCCCACACAGTTTGCAATATCAGGTGCCTTTCTGTGAGACAGGATAAATGTCATGGCTGCAGAGACAGAGCAAGGAAGGAAATGTATTAAATGCATGAGGGTGGCTTTCGATTATCTCATTAATCTTTCAGTGTATGGGCACCCGTCTCAAAATGGAAGACAGCAGTGACTCAGAATGTTCTTTTACTCATAGAGGCTCAGAGATATTCACTGAATCTTCTCATTAAAACATTTTGTAGTCATCCTAAAAGCTAGAAGCTATTTTAATGTTTAAATTTGCAAATGAAAAAAAAAGAGATTGTGATTCTCTTAGCCAGTATAGCTATGCTAAATACAGCTTTTAGTTGTAACATAAGGCACTCTTTAGTGGTAAAAGCAAAATGGCTGTGGGTGTTGTGATGGTGGCGAAGGTGTGAAAACTTTCTCTATCAAGAGAGAAATCTACCTGCTACCAGGCTTCACAGGAGTCCACAGAGCACCTTTGTCTGATAATCAAGGGATGAAATATACCCTGAAGAATTAATGCAGTTTGACACCACTTTAACGGCTATGACCCAATGTTATGGAATAGGTAAAGAAAAAAGTAGCGCAAACGCTAAATAATGCAATGAATTCCACTATGAGTGTATATATATAATCAAGACAATATAGCAGTCTGCTCTAGTGGATATGCAAGTATATTAGTAAGCAAATGCATCTATCAGTAATGATACATGTGTAATAAGAAATGTACAATCACCATAACATATATAAATCACAGTACATGTATCATCTGGTCATCAAAGCACAAATAAATCATAGAAGCATCATATAATGGAGTACATTTTAACATCAAAGTCATAATAGTCTCAATACAATTAGGGCGGTGGCTGGGCTCACGTGCAAGTGAGCTAGGACGCCCAGGCTCCGAAGAGAAGGGTGGAGAAGGCTCAGGCACAGTCCCGGACGCCTCCCCAACACATTCAAAGTGTCCAAAATGATATAGAGAAATATAAATCTCACAAATGAAAGGGAGGACGTCAAGAGGCCAACGAAAAGGGTCCCGCACGGCCCCGTTTCACCCCGTAGGGGCTTCTTCAGGCGGGGGCGTGGCCTGGAAGCCGAAATCTCGCGAGCGTCCCGATGAGATCTGGACACAGCGCCGGGAGCAACAGGAGCACCGCTTATAGGTGGAACTTTTGACCTTCTCCCCAATGTTATGGAATGACAGGAACTGGATGTCTGTTTGACTGACAGTTGGAGATAGAAGAAAGGTGCTTTGACAACCTCCTGTAGACATAGTATTATGATGGGGTTGTGCTTCAGTCTCACTTGCTAGCAGGAGGTAGAGTGGAATCATCCTTTTCCTACACCCCAGTCACCAACTGAATAAATCCCCATCTCTCAGCGTGCCTGCTGCCTGCTAAAGGAGGTTTGAGAGGGCATTTATATTTGCAGTGAAAATGGTGTGAGCGTGATTATGTAGTGTTAGTGAATATGGAGCAGTAGCAAATACATAACCACAACACAACATGCCAACTATTGTTTTTTGAAGTACTTACCCAGTAGGCATATTTTTTCAAAGAAACCAGGCACTTGCTGCCATGCATCTTATTGACAATCATAACAGCGGCAGTGAATTCAGCAGAGGGAAAGGGACCTGACCTCAGTGTCTTTTGGAATAGGGATCTAATACAACCCTGCTTGCCCCCTGAAAGTTGTCTACTCTTGTTTTATTGAATTACAACCAAACTCTGGTATCTTCACTTAAGGCTGCACATGCATCAAAATATATTCATTATATCAGTGCTACACTGTGTAATATACTTAACATAGTGCACCTCTCTCCAGGCATTAATGTAGAAAATGGGAATTGATTGAAGCAATGACTTCTTTTAACTGCAGATGAGAAATATAGATTTTGACTTCGGCTGTAAAGCAGTGCTCTTTTCCCTTGAAGGTTCATACAATCAGTGATCCAGGAAGGCACCAGATTCAACTCTCCACCCCTCTACTCCAAATAAACAGAGCCCCAGTTTCAGCAGTGATGATACCAACATCTGTGAATATATCTCACTATATTGCTTTGTCTGATCCCAAGTGATGGGGATACTGTTGCCTAACCTCCCAAAACTGTTATGAACTCAGCTGCTCTGGCTTGTTGCTTACAGATCACTAGTCTAAGATCTTTTTCATTATTCAGATAACATGTTGTGACATCAGTGCAGGCATGGCTGTGACTAAGAGGAATATCAACATGTATCTTTAAATTGTCAACATGGCAAGCATCTCTAAGGCTGATGTGGGTGGAATCACCTTGAAATGTGTATAGAATGTACAGAGTGAACATACTTGTATCATTAGTACTCTATTTTAAGAGTGCTTCTTGCCTTGTACAAATCAGTTAGACTAATTATATTCCATTGACATCTTAGCAAATGGGAAAGGATTAGTAATTATAGGCACAAACAGTGCTGGGAAGAGATGCTATCCTTCTCCTTATATGGGAGCAGAGGAAGGGGGGTGCTTATGGGGTGCTTATGGGGTGCTTATCAGTGTTTCTTCCATTCTCATCATTCCATTTATTACTTCAATTAGCAAATAACTCTATTTTTGTGGTGGCACAATGTGTTAAACCACTGAGCTGCTGAACTTGCTGACCAGAAGGTTAGAGGTTCGAATGTGTGGGAAGGGTTGAGCTCCTGCTGTTAGTCTCTGCTTCTGCCAACCTAGCAATTCGAAAAATTGCAAATGTGAGTAAATCAATAGGTATGGCCTCTATGAGAAGGTAAACAGTGCTCCATGCAATCACACCAGCCACATGACCTAGGACAGTGTTTCCCAACCTTTTTTGAGCAGCGGCACACTTTTAACATTAAAAAAATCTGGGGCACACCACCAACCAAAATGACACAAAATGACACTCTAACTGTTAGAGTGTCATTTTGTGTCATTTTGGTTGGTGGTGTGCCCCCAGATTTTTTAAATGTTAAAAGTGTGCCGCTGCTCAAAAAAGGTTGGGAAACACTGATCTAGGCATTGAATGTTTGCCTTTGTGTTTGTGTATGCTGGAATCCACCCTGAATCCCCTCAGGAGATAGGGTGGAATACAAATATTTAGTATTATTATTATTATTATCATCATCATTAGTTTAACATGTTTTGTTAAGGGCTCTTCATGCAGCTGTTAAGCACTACACTCTTAACAGATATTTTATTAAGACTTTTGGGCAAAATTATATCCTTAGACTCATTAAATTGATGGCATTTACAAATGTAACGGTTTGGCTTTCAACAATTTATTCAACAGGCCTACTCTAAATAGAAGTAACTAAAATGATCCATGCAAGGAGGTATACAGTGTGGTGTACTGTGCTATGGTCCAACATTGTGACACAGTGAGTTTGGCTGGATGTATCCAGCCACCTCCCAGGTCAGTTCAGCGCATTGATGATCTGGACTCACAGCAGATTAAGTGACCACCGAGACCTGCCCATCTAAGATTTTGAACAGAGGTTTGGTGCCTACCTTTGACAGTTACTTTACCAATGGCTTCAAACAAGGCTTTTTTGAGGCATACAGGAGAGCACGATAGAAAAAAAAATAAGCATTTCCTTTCACCTTGAATAGAGACAAAGTTTTTTTTTAAGGCAATGGTTTTTAATAAATATAATCTATATTTCTCTGAATGTGCTTATTGGAACAAATTGGATGAGTCCTGTCTTCCTCTTCCCAGAGTAAAAAAGGAAAAGAAAATAAGAATAAAGTGACAAGCCAGCATCTACTTCCACTCATGTGGAACACTACGCAAGTTTCACTGACAATTGCGAGGCCAGTCAATTGCTTGCTGTCTTAAGTAGCTGCCTGCAAAGTTCCCTGAGTGTTCCTCTGACCTTTATCTAAAGACCATCACTGCTCAGCAACACATCTTGCTCTTCCCTTGAGGGCTACTTCAGACAGGTTTCACTGAGTGCCGAACACTGTAAACAATACCAGTTCAACAGCTAGACACAGATAACTTGAAAGATCCATGAAAGTTCAGTAGTTCAGTGTGTATCTGTGTTTCTTGATAGGATTTTTTTCTCAAGGAAAAATATCTGAGGAATTCAATGCCTTCACGTTGCTTACCTTTCCATGTGATTTTGATTAGGTCTTCCACTGCTCAATTGGTGTTTAGAGACCATAACAAACACTATCATCTTGGTCCTATGTGCTGGCTTAAACCAGATGGTACCAAGAACTGATGTAACTCGTCTCAACCGCTGCCAAGTAGCTCAAAGCTGGCTATATTTCCTTTCTGGAGAAAACCTGCTATCTTCTCTCTTCATTTAGAAAGTTTTAATTATCTCAGGCAGCCTGCTTCCACAGCACCTCATAATGTCTTCTGCAAAATCTGGTTTTTAGCTAGTTAGATCCTCTGACGAGGCTTTTTGAAACAGATCTTGAATTCTCCCATTTAAAGAAAATGTAGTTACTGTTTTATGTTTCAAGAGAATATTACAGTGATAGAGGATGAATTTTAGGACTGCCATTCTTCATTATATCCCCATAACCTTTCAATGTTCCTATGCATCAAACATTAGTTATAGATCTGCTTTATACCTTTTGGGGTGGGGAGAAGAAGGGACATTTTGTTATGCAAAAGACTACAGTGCTTTTTGAAGACATGAAAATGGAATTAATTCATCTTTGCTGGGGGCTGTATTCTGAAAAAAAAATGTAAGATGGTGGTTTCATGGTGCAAGTGAATCTAGACCTTAACATAACACAATGATTATGGGCCTATTGGAGAGTTTTAAATTTAAATTGTTCTAGAATGAATTTGCAATGGCGAAACTTGAAATCATTCTTTAGATCTAGTTTGGAGAACTTGTGCATATCCATACAGCACACTTATAGCATTTTGATCCCATTTAATTGCCCTTGCATTCCCAATGGAATACTAGGATTTGCAGGTTTACCAGATACTTAGAATGCTGTACTAGATAGCTATAGTGCTATAGTTGAAGGGAACTGACTAGAGAACTCTTAAGTCCCACATCAAATTAGAAACCCCAAGGTTCCATGGAGTAGAATCATGTCACTCAAAAGTTCATAACTGCACACTGTTAATAAAGCCTTTCAATGTTCACCTCCTTAGTTGGTACATTAACAAAATTAATTATAATGAGGACATTCCTTTTGTTCCTAAAGATGGGCTCTATCATTGTAATCCTCTTCTATTTTTAAGCTTGCAGTCTGCTAGGAAACCAGAATAGATTTCTTATGTTTCCCTTCCTAATCGTATTAATTTGCCTTCACTTCCAGATTCCCTTGACAGCAGCAGTTCTCCAGATCTTCAGTCCTGATGTACAAGTCCCTGAATATTCTTCAGAAATAAAGATTTTCCTTCTGATATAATGTTTCTCATTATACTGTGTCCAATTCTGGGCACCACAGTTCAAAAGAGATATTGATAAGCTGGAAGGTGTCCAGAGGAGGGCGACTAAAATGATGAAAGGTCTGGAGACCATGCCCTATGAGGAGCATCTTAAAGAACTGGGGATGTTTAGCCTTCAGAAGAGGAAGTTGAGAGGAGACATGATAGTCATAGTCATATATAAATATGTGAAAGGGTGTCATAAGAAAAAAAAGAAGCAGCCTTATTTTCTGCTGCCCTTGAAACTAGGACTATGAGCAATGGGTTCAAATTAATGGAAAGGAGATTCCACCTGAACATTAAGAAGAACTTCTTGACCATATGAGCTGTTTAGCAGTGGTACTCTCTGCCTTGGAGTTTGGTGCAAGCTCATTCCTTGGAAACTTTTAAATGGAAGCTGGATGGCCATCAGTCAGGGATACTTTGATTGTGCTTTTCCTGCATGGCAGGAGGTTGGACTAGATGGCCTATGTGGTCTCGTCTAAGTCTATGATTTTATGATTTCAAAGCTGCCCTGGTAATTTGTAATATGACAGGAATATTTTTGTTTACTTCTGAGATGTTGAATTTTGGTGAACTGAAGATGGCCATCAATCTATCATCATCATCATCATCATCTCATCCTTTTTGTCTGCTGACAGTTTCCCTACACTTGAACAGCAGTTTCTCAAACATTTTAATGCTTTGTTTTGGTATCAGCCTAGATCTTTCTCTTTCTCCAATATGTGAGTTCTCTAGAAAGACACAATTTATTTAAATAACAAGAGAAGATTATGAGAAAGGAATTGGTGGAGAAAAGGTATGTGGCAGAAACTCACCAGCAAAATTGATTAAGTAGCTTGTTAATTTTTTAAAAATTGTACCATAGCTACCAGATTAACACCAAACCCATGAGCTGGTGGATGGAATGAGAAGACTGAACAGTACCAGAACACAGACACCATGAAAAAAGAAGCAAACCTCAGCTTGGTGTTATCAAGAATAAAGATTTATTCTTGTTAGAGAATAAGAGCTTAATATATTTCAATTGGATCTTTATCAGAGCCAGTGTAATTTGTTCTTTATTTTGTTTCTTCTTAAAGTGACATTTAGAACCTTGAATTCGATTGTATCTCTGTTGGAATAGATGATCCACTGAGAATCTGTAACCTTTGTCATTCTTATAAGGTTGAAAAAACCTTGTGTATCAGGGCAGGACCAATAATATATCTAGGAATAAATGCAATACATTTGTAGCCAATAGATCTCTGCTTCTGTTGGGCTTGAAGGTAGACACCAGAGATTTTTTTGACAATGCATAGGCCAGTTGAAGAAATAGGAGGAAGTAGGAGATAATTTCTAGTGAACATCTGCAAGCAAAAAGCTAACATTTTCCTCAGTCATTTCTCAACCACACTATTTGGTTCATCTGAGTACACACCAAAATAAGTGGTCAATGTAAATGAGCCCTAGACAATGTTTAGATACATTTTTTTGGAGATAGGCAACTCTGGCATAGTGAGGGGCTGATTTACTTCAGGACATAGCGTGAGATATAACCCCAAATGCCACTGAATTTACAAATTACTGTATTTCGCTGGAAAAACCACAAAATGTTAATAAACCCACCCTCCCCAGAAAAGGTTCATTTTAAAGAAGCTTTCTCTAGTTGTCCCAAAGCTCAGACCGAGTGGCAATGACTTTGGGGCAGTTGGTCAATTCTACAGAGGGGAGACTCATGCAAGTGGGGAGTTCATTCCACTCTGTACAAAGCAATGCTTTTAATTGTTTTTTACACTGAGTAGTACTGTCTTTTAACTTAATTGTTTTTGTAAGCTGCCTTGGATCCCACTCTGATAGGAAGCCAGCATGTAATAAATAAAAAATACTCCCTCCATGCAACAGGAATGTGTATCTCAATCATGTGGCAGTACAGGCAGATCCCGAGTTACAAACATTTGCTTTACAAATGACTCATTGTTAAGAATGGGGGTGAGACAACAGGAAGGGAGAGAAATCTACCCCTAGGAAGGGAAATTAACTCCCAGAAGAGTTATCATGGCAGAAAGGTGTCTTCACTAGAGGTTTATCTCCAATCCTTGACAAGTCCCCCCCCCCCCCAAATCCAATTACAGGAGCAGAGTGAGGTGAAATCTGAATAGGGGCATAAACAGCAAAACAAACAACATAGGGTAATATATACATATACATTTTGTGTGTGTGTGTGTGAAGTTACACTTTAAAAATATGCCTGTTCCAACTTATATACAAATTCAATTTGTTCATAACTTGTACTAACATTCTAGATAGCCTCAGTTTCTGGAGCTCTGTGTATGAATTTGGGCATCATGTAACTCTGATCTGATGTGATAATGCTAAAAATAGGGACATAAGCTATCCAATTAATATCTGGTGAAATATAATTGGGTTGTTTGCATGCGAGGGAGGGTGATTATGTTCTTTTCATGGACAACCCCCCCCCCTCCTCCAAATGATGCCCCCAGCTACTTGCTTCATCACTGGATTTGCAGAACAGCAGCAAAGAAAAGTGGCCATACAGTTAACCCTTTTTAAATCAGGGAGATTACTAAGAGCATTCATTTAATTTTTTGATGAAGTACATGCTTTAACAATTCAGACCATGAAGCAGTGGAAAATTAAAACTTCAGCAGAGCAGCTGCAAATGGTTGCAGAAATGTTTAAAAAACAAACAAACAAAAACCAGGAAATCTTTAATGTCCCTGTATCTAAGCAGAGCTGTGTTTAATTAAAACTGAGGTGAGAGGTAGACACCATGCTGGCAATCTACAGGAACAATGGTAACCAACCTCCTAAATACTTGACAGGATAAATTAATTGGCAGTCTGTAGCCACATCATAAGCCACAGGGTCTTGTTAGTTCTTATAAATTAGACAAGAAATGCTTCATCTTTACCTGAATGAGACATCTTCAAGACGTACTCAAGATAAAGAAGTTGAATTTAATATTAGTGATGATAGCTATTAAATAGTTTTGGTGTCTTACATCTGTTAAAGGAAAAATGGTAGTGGGAGGCACACAGTATCATGTAATCAAACTGTTCCAGTCGCTGAGGCGATATGCCTGCTTCAGTGGTAAGGTTCTTACTGTTTGTTAGAAGACATTAAATCCAAAGGATTGGAATGTTGCTTTTTTAAAGATTACCGAGACAGCGGTGTGGATGGGCACTGGGAATCGCATGATGTGATCCCTGGGCCCAATCCACACAGCACACACAGCTGCAAAGACCCGGGTTTTTCCAGCTGTCAAATTACTTAAGAACAAAGCAGGGTTTTCCTGCTTTGTGCCAAAGGAATTCATTTTTACCTGAGGTATCATTTGGATGCCCCAGGATAAAACGTGAGAGGGTGCACATTTTAGGCTCTATCTGGATGCGCACTGGTCTACTGATGTGCTGAATAACCTGGACCAACTGATGCCTCTTTCTTTCTGCCAGGCAGGAAGATAGACTTACTATTCTATTATTATACATTAATATTTTTATTATTATTCTCAGTTGGAAGAGACCCCCAAAGGTCATCTAGTCCAGCCCCCTCCTTTATGCCGGGCAGGAAGATAAGAGTTACTATTCTACTATTATACATTACGTTGGTGCCCCTTGTTGTGGGGGAGAGGTTTGCGTATCCTAATGAAATTGTGAGCTATGCTGCTGGTGGCATAATAGCCACCGGTAGGGCCTCCCATGCCAGACAGGTAACAACCGAAGGGTCTGACAAAGAGCATCAAAGGGCAGGATGGGCTCTCTAGCCTTTTGGCAACCATCCTAGGAGAAGGAAAACTCTGATTTCAAACCCGGGCAGATGGTGCTCGTGAAACCCTGTAAGGTCAACCATCTAGAGAAAGTAAACTCGAACCAAACCTACGACCTGAGGACCTTGATGCCACCATCCCAGCTTGCTAGGCCCTGGCAGACGAAACTTTGGTTTAAAGGGTGAGGTCAGTTCTGTGCATGCTGCGCTCTACCAGAAGAGTCCATTGCACAGGTTCGAAGGACACATCTAACCTCCGAATCATCAACGCGCTTGTAGAAAGCGTGGGATGAGTCCTTCCTGAATCTTTGTTCATGAAGAAAAGCCAAGATTATACATTATTATTATTATTATTATTCAATTGGAAGGGACCCCCAAAAGTCATCTAATCCAGCCCCTTCTTTATGCCAGACAGGAAGATAGAATTACTATTATATTATTATGTAGGATTATTATAACACTCAGACAATCGGAAGGGAACCACAAAGGTCATCTAGTCCAGCCCCTTCTTTCTGCCAGGCAGGAAAATAGAATTACTGCAGGAGTAACAACAACAACAACAACAACAATAGTCTTCTGAAGTCAATGGAAGGGCATTGGCCTTGAATTTTGGAGTTGTAGTTTACCTACATCCAGAGAGCATTGTGAACTCAAACAATGATGGATCTTTACCCAATTTGGCACAAAAACCTGATATGGTGAAATTGGAATACTGGTGCGGTCGGGAGGTGCATGGAGGCAGAGGGAAGAGATCCCTGCATCCGTGGCCTTTGTTCCGCCCCTTGGCCCTGCTTCTACTATTCTCTCGCCCTGTGACTATGGAGGGCGAGGATGAAGAGTTGGAGCTGAATGGAGGGAGAGAGCGGCCAAGTGCAAAGGGAGAGAAGGGAGGAAGGGAAGGAAGGGAAGAAATGGAAAAGATAGGAAAGTCGAAGAGAGGGAAGGAATTAAGGCAGAAAGGAGGTAGGGAAGAAATGGGAAAGAAAGGAAAGGCAGGAAGGCAGGAAGGAAGGAATGCAGGTAGGCAAGCATGCCAGGGCTTTCCTGTCCCACAGTCCCAAAGAGCGCTGACCTCGGATACTGCAGCTCCAGGGTGTCCAAGCTCCAGGGTGTCCAAGGCGGGATGCACCATGGCTGGGGCTGTAGGGCTGGCAGGCAGCAGGAGCTGCATCTGTCTCTCTTCACCAGGCTCCTAATCTTCGGCCGCTCTCCTCTTGCTTCCCCTTGGCCCTGCTGCTGGCCTGGCTGCTGCCATCCTGGGGCCTCTGTGCTTGGCCGCCTGCTCTCTCCCTCCATTCAGATCCAGCACCCACAGCATCCCCTCTTCCTCCCCAGCCCCCGAGCGGGAGAGCAGCACTAGCCAGGCCAACAGGGCCAAGGGGCCGCGGGGCAGTGCATGGCCATGTTGCTAAGGCCACAGATGCAGGAATTTCTTCCCTCTGCCTTCACTTGCCTCCTTGACTCCTCTCTGCCAAACTTGAGGAGGAGGAACCCTTCTGCACCGACCTGGAGACAAAGTGGCATGGGTATGGATGCAGGCTGGCAGATGGGGCCAGCAGCCATTTTGGGGAGGCAGAGGAGGCGGGACTTAAGGAGGTGCTTTTATGACCCCTCCCAAATTGCCAAATGCCCCCCCCCCCATGGTCACAACCCATCAGGATGAGAACTATTGGTCTATACAAATTTGTTTCCCTTGGATATTTGTGGTTTCAATAACGCTGCAATTTTTGCTTTTCTCCAGGTATTGGGGGCTTTCCCTCCCCCAGTATACTATTGAATAGGTTCTGCATTTCTGGAGCTAGTATTTTTATATTTCCCTTATAAAATTCAGCTATGAATCCATGCAACCCCAGTGCTTTGGCCTTTTAAAGATTTCTTACTACCTCTTATTTCTTGCATTGATATTTCAGCATTTGATTTGTGTCTTTCTTCTTTTGTTAAATATATGTTTAAACTTTCATCTAGATTCCCTTTCTTAGCTTCTTTATATAAGCTTTGGTAGAATTTTGCAAATGTCTTTTGTTTTGTATCTCCTTTGAATTTCGTTTAGCTCTATTTCCATGTACTTGAATCACCATAACTCTTCATTTTTCACTTCTTTTTTTAAAGATACTAGTTAGCCAGACTTTTTATTGAGTTTATATTCGGTCTTTGAAATTCATATTTGACTAGAGTTTATTTATTTCATAAATAAATATGTATATGTAGCATATGTCTACATTGTCCAGTTCCTTTTTTAATCTTTTTGATCTGATCTTGAGTTAGTGTATTATATTTAACCTGTTGTCTATTTTGCAGCTCTCTTAGTTCTTTTAATTTTTTGCCTTTCTGCATTCCATTCTTTTTACAATAGACAATGTCCTCTTATAACAGCTTTAGCTGCATCCCACATTGTGCTTATTGTTTCTGACTCTTTGTTTTCATTAAAATAATATTTCATTTGTTTTACTGTATATTCATTATCTTCCTTTCTGAACATGATCAAATCAATGTATTTTCAGTTCCTATATCTTTGTGCTTTCTTTAATTCTAACCCAATAATTATTGGTGCATGATCTGAGATCCATATTCCATGTATCTTCATATTCTAACCCAATAATTATTGGTGCATGATCTGAGATCCATATTCCATGTATCTTCATATTTCTTGCTGCCATTTCATTAGAATCCCTAATCAAAATAAAATATATACATGTATATTTTTGAATAATATCTCAGTTTGTTTCTTGTTGTTGTTAATTAGCTCATACCCCTCTCTTAAATCCCATTTGCTTGGATTAATTGTTTTATTTTGGTTGAGATCTATATTAAAGCCACCTGCTACTATGGTATCTCTTTCTTAAGAAACTTTATATACCCTGGATTTGGGTGGTATATATTTGCTATTATATTTCTTGTTCCCTAATTTACATTTCAAAATTACATAACTTCCTATCCTTGATTTGGTCCAAAATTTCAACATTCAAGCGTTTGTTCATTATTATTACCAACATCGACAGGCCTCTCCTGACATTGTATTTTTTGACATTGTACTCATTTTAGAATTTGTTGTTTTAAGCCTGTGATTTTAACTTTAATGTTTTATAAACATGTTGTATGCTGTTTTATCTTGTTGTAAATTGCCCCGAGCCAGATGGGAGTGGCGACTGATAAATCTGAATAAATAAATAAAAATAAATAAATTATTGCTACACCTCTTGCCTTATCCATTCCCCTGGCTTTTGCCTTAAGAACATAAGAACATAAGAAGAGCCATGCTGAATCGGGCCTCAGCCCATCTAGTCCAGCATTCTGTGTCACACAGTGGCCCACTAGTTGTACACAGGGATCTCTAGCAGAAAGGAGGGCAAAACCCTCACCTGCTCCCGACCCCCCACAACCAGTACCCGGGGAAAATCCTGCCTTCCTCCATCAACACAGAGGTGGCACTTGGATGTCCATTTCAGTAACTACTGATTCCCTTGGTATCCATGAATCTGTCTAATCCTGCCTTGAAGCTGTCACAACCTCCTCTGGAAGTGAGTTCCATAACCCAATGACCCTCTGGGTGAAGAAATATTTCCCTTTATTAGTCCTAACTTTCCTACCTTGGAGCTTTAGGGAGTGCCCCCTAGTCCTAGTGTTGTGTGACAGAGAAAATATTTTTTCTTTATTCACCTTTTCTATCCCATGCATGATTTTATACACTTCGATCAGGTCACCTCTTAAACGCCGTCTTTCAAGGCTGAAAAGACCAAGGCGTTGCAACCTGATTTCATAAGGGAGCTGCTCCATCCCTTGGTTCATTTTGTTGCCCTTCTTTGTACCTTTTCCAATTCCGTTATATGCTTCTTGAGGTGCGGTGACCAGAATTGTACACAGTACTCCAGATGTGGCCTTGTAGAGAGGCAATACAACATTTGCCGACCTATTTTCGATTCCCTTCCTGATCATGCCAAGCATAGAATTTGCTTTTTTCACTGCTGCAGCGCACTGCGTTGACATCTTCATTGAGCTGTCCACCAAAACCCCAAGATCCCTTTCCTGGTTTGTCTCAGAAAGCTTTGATCCCATCAGTTGATAAGTGTATTTGGGGTTCTTTGCCCCGATGTGCATGACTTTACACTTGTTTAGGTTAAAATGCATTTGCCACTTTGTTGCCCATTCACTCAATTTTGAGAGATCTTTCTGGAGCTCTTTACAGTCAGTTTCATTTTTAACGACCCTGAACAGTTTAGTGTCATCTGCAAACTTTGCTACCTCACAATTTACTTCTACATCCAGATCATTAATGAATAAATTAAAAAGTAACGGTCCTAAAACTGAACCTTGGGGTACGCCACTTCTCACCTCTTTCCATCCAGAGAAGTGTCCATTTATTACCACCCTTTGTTTCCTACAGTTTAGCCAGGTTCCAATCCAGGACAAGACCTGTCCCCTGATTCCATGGCTGAAGAGCTTATTTGGGAGCCTTTGGTGAGGGACTTTGTCAAAAGCCTTTTGAAAGTCAAGGTAAACAATATCAACTGGGTCCCCTTTATCTATGTGTTTATTTACACCCTCAAAGAATTCTATCATGTTAGTAAGACATGATTTGCCTTTGCAGAAACCATGTTGATTTTCCTTCAGCAATGCCTGTTCTTCTATGTGCTTAGTAATTTTTTCTTTAATAATGGTTTCCATCACTTTGCCTGGAACTGAGGTTAGACTAACTGGCCTATAATTTCCTGGATCACCCCTGGATCCTTTCTTGATGATCGGCGTTACATTTGCCTCCCTCCAGTCCTCGGGTACAGTGCCTGATCTTAGAGAAAGGTTATATATTTTGGCTAGAATTTCAGCAATTTCACACTTGAGTTCCTTAAGAACTCTGGGGTGGATGCCATCTGGCCCTGGTGATTTGTTGACATTTAGTTTAGTAAGGCATGTGAGAACATCTTCCTTGTTTATCTCTATCTGGTTTAATTCATTTAATTCCCTCCCTGAAAAAACTGACTCAGCTGCAGGCATATGTTGTCTGTCCTCCTGTGTGAAAACGGAGGCAAAGAAGTCATTTAGCCGCCTTCTAATTATTGTTATTATTATTATTATTATCTGACCTTATCTCCCTGAGCGAACTCAGGGCAGTGTCCATTGCCATGAGTTTAGGGGTGAGTTGGTTAGTTTTATTGTACTTTACCTCATTTTTCATTTGATTTTAACTCTTGTATGATGTGGCCTATTACATTATTGTTATTATTGACTGGAATTCTGTTGGACAGTTATGAATGCATAAGCCACATCTCTCAATGCCCATATACTTTATTTCACAATGCCCATTTACTGGGTCAGCAACCATAGTAATTGATGGAGGGTCTCTTCTTATGTCACTCAGGAAGGCTCTCATTGATATTTCCACCCCACCCAACTGATCTCTGTGGGACAGGCAGAAATAGGACCATAGTCCCAATTCCAGAGATTGCTTGAAAATGGGGGCGGGGAGGAAGCTGACAATCAGTTGCTTCTCAATTGACAGAGGAACAGAATCCTATTGGTCATAGCAGCAGCAGTTGCCTAGTAAAGTATGTATCCCCAAAAATAGGGATTATGCAAGGATTGTGAATATGAAACTCTATGTACATTAGGTTATGCATTTGCAACTGTTCAATGGGATTCTGGCCATTATTAACTAAAGTAATGTGAGGACTTTTAAAATGTAACCAACATGAAACAGAGCAAATTGAGGGCTGGATAAATAGGAGAAAAGGAAACTGCAAGATTTAGTCAATCTTACTTTTAACATAAAATATAGAGAAGGGAAGGAAGATAGAGAATTCCAACAGTACCACCCATTTTTGCAGATCCACATAAATTTGGGCAGCACACATCTATCAGTGACAGCAGTAGCAATACCTTGTTTAGTAGGCATGGGAAAAATGAAACGGAAATTAAATGGATTCGTTAGAGATTCGTATGTAATGGGACTTTTGATGTTTTACGTATCGCTGTCGCGAACCAGGAAGTAGACTTTCTTTTACGGCACTTCGGGGCGCCATTTTTGTATCTGGGTCGTAAAGCATTCGTATGGTTTCTTTGCCCTTAGTAAGCGTTTTTTGTCATTGGCTGATGGATACCAGGTGGACATACCCTCCCCTTCACTCCACCTTTCCTTTAGCCAATCAGAGGCAAAGAAACATGGATGGGGTGAGCGAGGGCCTCCTCCTCCTCCTCTCTCGCCAATGACAGGCCTGCAGAGAGAGAGGAGAAGGCCTCGCGCCCCTCTCTGCCTCTCTAGCCTCGATCCATGCATCGGGGCTAGAGAGAGGCAGAGAGGCGCGCTGGGCCCCTTTCCCGCTAAGATGGGTCGGCTTATATCTTAGCGGGGAAAGGGCTGTCGTGCGGGCGGCCCCTTCCCCGCTAAGAAATAACCCAACCCAGGCCTGGGAAACAGTAGTAAACTCGGCCCCCGAGCTGCTTCCAAAGCGCTTTGGAAGCAGCTCGGGGCCTTGATTCGGAGTAATTTCCTCCTGTTTCCCAGGCTGTCCCTCAGAAGTGGAGGGAGAGCCTGGAGAACAGGAGGAAATTACTCCGATTGAGAACTCGCAGGGGTTAAGGGAGGCAGATGCATGGATCGAGGCTAGAGAGAGGCAGAGAGGCGCTCGGGGCCCCTTTCCAGCTAAAATATAAGCCGACCCAGGCTTGGGTCGCCTTATATTTTAGCGGGAAAGGGGCTCGTCACTCTCCCCTCACCTCTCTCTAGCCTCGATCCATGGATCGAGGCTAGAGAGAGGCAGAGAGGCGCGCGGGCCCCTTTCCAGCTAAAATATAAGCCGACCCAGGCTTGGGTCGGCTTATATTTTAGCGGGAAAAGGGGGCCCTCGCTCACCCCCTCACCTCTCTCTGGCCTCGATCCATGGATCGAGGCTAGAGAGAGAGAGCAGGGGCCCCTTTCCCACTAAAATATAAGGGCCCAAGCCCCTTATATTTACCTAAAATATAAGCCTCTCTAGCCCAATCCATGGATCGAGGCTAGAGAGAGGCGAGGGGGTGAGCGAGGCGCCGGCGAGCGTGGGGGGTAAGAGGGACGAAGAAGAGAAAAGAAGGGATGGGGAACCAAAGAGCAAAGGAAGGAATGAAAGAAGAGGGTAGAGAAGGAAGAAAGGTGGGAATGGGTAAATAATAAGGGGGAATCGTACTTCACTTTCACAATTGTCCTGAGAGCTAGTAGCTACTACCTCTTATATTTATGTTATACATGTACAGCTCCACTTAATTGCACTGCAGAGGTGAAGGGGAATGTTTCCCCCTTGATTTTTAACTGTTTCCCTGCTTTTCCTACTTTAGAACCACTTTAGAATTTCGTTAGTACTTAAGTTACATTTTAGCACTTTTGCAATTTTTTTGTAAGTCTTTAATATACTAATCAAAAAAAATCCCCCATTTGATTTTAGAATTGCGATTTTAGGATTCTAAACCAAGCCTTTTGTTTAGGTACAGCAGCAAATGAGAAGTTGTTGTATGAAAGGATTGTACACAACTCATGGACTCTCTGTTGAAAACCCCAGTAGAAAAATCTAGCAGAAGCTTGAGCCTCATGGTGGATTCAAGGTTTTCTGAATACCAAGGATCTATTGATGCATTAAAATAGCCTAGTCTAAATCAATTGCTAGCCCCAACTTTAGTGACTTACTTGTGAGCGATGGATGAACATTTATATAAACCCAATTTCATTGGTAGATAATATACTTTAGTTAAGACTAGCAGTTGGATTTAGACCTTTGTTTTTCGGGTTGTCTCCTTAAAATAATTTCACAAAAATGTATATCAACTCTAGGAGAAAAAATAGCACCAGGGCTCTGTTACATATGTTTGCATGTAACCTATAGTTAGCCCCTGAATGATCCCAGAAGCCAAGACAGGCAAATGTTTTATAAAGTGAAAAACAAAGCTCCGACAGATTTCTGGAGTTAAAGATGAGGTACAAGGATAGGTCACATTTTATCCTGTATGATATGCAGATGCTAACCTCAGTGACTGAAGGCAATAATTAGATGTGACACTTTAATGGCCACTCAAATGCTAGCACTTAAAGATAATCATAATAAAAATGGGGAAATGGCAAATATATATATGGCAGGTGAAAGATCAAAGGGAGAAGAAGAAAACAGAAACAGATCCACAATAAGGAAAAAGTTGTAACCTTTCTATGCAACTCAGTGAGTCTACAGTAAGTTTGTAGTAAGGCTGGACCTGATTTACACACACACATAAAGCTATCTTTTCAAAATCCTACATCTGAATAATCTGCAATTGGTTTGCTGTTTATCACACTCCCCAGTAGCAGACTGGTATTTGGATGCCTTCCAAGGTGTATCAACTTTCTTTATCCTTGCCGCCTATGAGGATCAAAATCAACTATATTTAGAGACACATTTTATTTCAACCACCTTTCAATGAAGGTAGGTAGAGTTTATTTTCCCCTCATTTCTTGAGACCTTGAGAAGAGCTGTATTTCATCCAAACACAGGAACCTAACAATATTAGAAGGAAAGGGGAAAATATCACAGTATTCTGGGAACAGGAACTGAAATTCTATTTTATAAAGATGGACAAACCTCTTTTGCTTTCTAAGAACTTCATTTTTTTCAAGCACACGTGTTCCTTCTGTTCTCTTGGCAACATAAGGTGTTTTTTTTATTTAAAAAAGACATTTTTCTATGCACATTTTTAAAATACCTTTATGCACAATTTTCTCTAATTATTCTTTGCAAGCAGATGTATTCTCTAAGATATATAGACAAGATGGATAGGAGTGTACTCATACTTTCTTTCAAAGTATAGCAGAAGTGATTGTTGCATACACCAATTCTGCGGGAACTGCACTGGCTTCCTATCGAGTACCAGATCACCTTCAAAGTGCTAGTTTTGACTTTTAAGGCCGTGTATGGTCTGGGGCCAGTGTACCTGAGGGACCGCTTAACCTCATACTGTCCCACGAGATCATTTAGATCCAAAGAGAGGAATCTTTCACTCGTGCCAAATGTTAAACAGTACCATCTAACATCAACGCGGAGGAGGGCGTTTTCCATCATCTCCCCAGTCCTCTGGAATGCATTGCCCCCAGAGGTTAGGGCCTTACGCAATCTACTAGCTTTTCGGAAGGCCTGCAAGTCTGTTTTATTCCGGCAGGCCTTTGAGCTGTGAATAATATGCTATTTTTAAAAGTTGTATCCTTTTCTGGAATCGTTTTAATCTGTGTTTTTAATGTTATTGTAGGTTGTGATTTTATATCGATGTAAGCCGCCCCGAGCCACTGGGAGTGGCGGCTAAGAAATCTAATAAATAAATAATAATAAAAAATTTCCACTGTGCTGGGAAAATATATTCTGTAGTGGAAGTCATTTGGAAAGAAGGGCTTTGGCCCTAAACCCTCCCTAAAATGAAGCCTTCAAGAACTGTTTGATAGTAGAATATGCTGTCTTGGAGTGTGGTGGCATCTCCTCTGTTGGGGGGTGCTTTAATTGTGAATTCCTGCATGGGCAGTCTTCCTTCCAGAGCCTGAGAGCCTTTCTTAACTTTATTCTGAGTCTTCTTTAAGTTGCTTTCATCAGGCCGGGGCCTTTGCTTTACCTTTCTTTGGGACGAAGGGTTGTACCTCCTCAAGCTAAGCCGCAACTTGATCTCCTTTAGTTTCTCTTTAGGTTGCTTTAGGCTTTTCTTTACTTTTCTTTGCTTTTGGCCAAGAGGCCTTCTATGGGACGCTGGATGGCTGACGCCCTGCGGCTAAGGCCGCAACCTGATCTCCTTTTAGTATGGCGGTCCGCCTGGGCTTGGCAAGGAGTGACTACATTAACAGCTCTAAGCACCCTATGCCCAGGGGATGCGGCTTGCCTTCCTGTGAGGGAGAGGGCCCCAAAGACTTGACAGAACCAAGTTTCTGGTACAAAGTAACAAAGTTTATTAACACGAGACACAAAGATGGAAGTGTCTGGCTCCAAAACTTTTACAACTGATGACAGGCTCGTAGAATCTTGAGCTTCTTACTTTGGTTCTTTCTTCTTGATCTGTATGGGGTAAATGATCAACACCTCTCCTTCCTCTCTCTGGTCCGCCGCCACGGGTGGTGGACAGACCCCAGCCGCTGAACTTCTTTAAATCGAAGGTCGAACGTCCTTCCTCTGTTAAGTCCAGGGCTGGTTGAAGGCGGTATTTTTCACTAAAAGGAGGTGACAGGCCGGAGCTAGCAACTCCGTGGCTCAGTCACACGTCCCTGGTAGCCACTGAGGTAAACTCAGAAAGGTATCCCCCTTTTATAGACTTCAGAATGGGCGGGATAACCTGAGACCCTGATTGGCTGGGACTCTGATGTGACTTTTGGAGGGAAAAAACTAAGTGCTAATTAAATGGGAAATGTCTGAGGTAAATTTAGGCGGGAAAGTCTAAAGAGAGGAATCCCTCCCACCCATGATAAAAACACTAACCCCAGCCCCCAAACAGTAAATAGACCTTTATAACAAACATGAGGCCTGTAATTAAACACGAGCACATAAATTAAACATACAAATTCAATATAAACAGGCCAAGCTTTGCGCAGGCCGCAATAGGCAGGCATTGAATTTGATGGTTCTTGTGGTTCCTTCTAATTCTCTGATCCACTCTTTGTATTTTTACTCTTGTGTCTCTATCCTGTAATAGTGAGGAGATGAGGATGAAGAATTTTTCTGTGAGGCTTGGGAGGTAAAATTCAAGTTTGTATTGTCTCCTTTGAAGGTGACCCTTTCTTTTCACCTTGGAAAGAGAGAAATGATCATTGTAGGGTCCTAGGACCATAAGATCTCATATTTAATTACCTATTAAATCCCATTGGAGTTTAATTCACACAAGCATGAAGAAAATAAACAGCTATACAAGATCTTAAGGTTGAGAGCACAAAATCTCAGGGAGTAATGAATAGGTTGATTGCTAAGATATCAAGGACTACAGAAATACAACAAGCAAACATGGCTATAATAATAATAATAATAATAATAATAATAATAATAATAACTTTATTTCTTGTGAGTCGCCCTCCACCATTGGTGCTCCGGGCGACTTACATCATTTAAGAAAAAAAAACAAAACACAGGTACATCAATTAAAAACACAGGTACAGAGAACCATAGAGGGCCCAGCCTCCAGGTTATCTAGTCAATCCCCAAACGCCTGGCGGAAGAGCCAAGTTTTCAAGTCGGACAGGAATCTGGCTGGGGCCGATGTGGCCCTGAGAGCAGGCGGAAGTGTATTCCAGATCACAGGGGCCACCACAGAGAAGGCTCTCCGTCAGGTCTTTGTCAGCCGGGCCTCTCTCACCCCTGGGATGGCTATCTCTCTGGAAATTCTTGAAATACATTATTTCAGAATGCAGTAAATAAAACACTTCTTTTCAAAACAGGCTTTGTTTACATTCATACAGTTTCTCAGAAAATATGTTAGACAACTATATTTTGACATGTTTTCGAATACTATTTTGAGTAAGAGATACAGGCCCCATATCTGCATTACGGTCTTTTGGGTTGAAATGAACACTTTGATGTTATGGCAAAAATAGTAATCTTTGGATGAATAAATATTAATCCTTTGATTTTGATAAGATTTGTTCATTTTCCATGCTATTATTTTGGTTTACATTACGTTTTATGCTGGATTTATATTTTATGCAAAGATATAGCCATGTTAGTCTGGAATATCAGGATACACCTTGTTCCTTAGCTCCGAGATAATAAAATTGGTGGCATAAACTTTCAAAGACACTGGTCACATCTGCACACTCTCCTCTCTCTGAATAGTTATCCTGAATCCAGTGCTGGCAGTATCCACCATCTACAGGGATGTTTACTTTGTAGGAACTCTGCGGTATTTATGGGTTTTATGTACATGTGGATAGTGGGATCGGGTCTGTTTTGATCCAGTCCACTGTCAACATGCAGGCCATTGCCATCAACCTTTATCTCTGCTGGTCAATGCAGAGAAGTTTTTGGGGCATCCCTCCTAGCTGGACACTGAGCAACCTGTGATTTTCTGGCCATTGTACTCACATTTTTTGCAGTCAAAATGGGATGCCTACATGATCAACAAGAAGTGGGGCATGGGAGAGTTATTCTATCACCTCCTTGCTGGCATCCCAATATTATTTCAGGAAATGTAACAGGCTATGGCCAAATGCTTGTATCATGCATCATGGCCAGTGATGAGTGGTGGCAGCAACACACAAACAAGGGAATAAGCGACTAAGGCCAATGTGGTCTCAGCTTGTCTGGATCATCTATATACCAACATGGCACTGCAGAGGGTTTGGCCCAGTGCATTTAGATGTCATGACAATCAATGCAGTCCAGAGCATAATTCTCAAGACTGTCTCTGGATTTATGTGGCCAGTAGGGCTGTTCTACAATTTTGGATATGCCTGAATTTTGGAATTTTTTCAGATACTTCTGACTTTTTTAAAGCAAGTTTGAGAGCAACCTCCCAACAGGAATTACGAAATCCAAAATTCCAAATTTTGGAATTCTGAATTCCGAATTTTGGATGTCATTTCTGAATTTTCTTGCTGATTGCTCATTGGCTGATGGCTAACAGCTGACTCTCCCTTCTGCTGATTTTTTTGCCCATTTTTGAAAGTGGACGCCATTTCTGAAGCCTTCAGAATTTCGGAAATACTTCCGAATCAATTTCGAAATTTATCGGAATTTTTTCGGAAGTCCATATAATCCGAAACGACAGCTACAATTAGATCTGAAACGAGTTTTGAATTTTTTTTCTTGGATCAACCAGCCCTAGTGGCCAATATAGACAAGACCTAAATCTGCTTTCTCTGATGCAGATATTTTATGGCTTTTAAAGTTCTGTTTGTGTACTGCCTAGAGGCAGTAAATGAATTAAATAAGTGAAATAAAGGAGATGGATTATTAACACTTTTCCAGTAATTTCCAGTTCAATTCTTTGCTGTAGTGAAATTAATTTCCTATGCCTAACCAATTTGAAAGTTTTTGTTTTGGGAGCACTACATAATCATTCTTCATGGTCCAAATCAAGTCAAATCTTGATATTTGAGTGATTGGCAGGTCCAGAAAATATGATAAAAATGTTTGGCAAAGAATTATAGTCAGAGTTTCAAAAGGTATAAATCCATGGTAACGTCTGGAAACAAATAAAACAAACAAATAAATAAAAATTCTTAACATTTTTTATTACACCCAGAGAGAATTTGGAAATGTTCAACATTATATCTTAGTGTAGCACAGCAGTTCTCGTTTGTGCCTGGGGGCCAGGGAACAGCACCGGGGGTTCCATTAGCATTAGGGCCTGCACCTGCAGAGATAGATTCTGAAGAGGATTTGGAAGGGTTACCTGAAGGAGCGTTTCCCATCACTGGGCCTCTTTCTCCCACTGAAAGCTTGGCTTGGGATGAAGGTTGGTTTGACCCTTATGCAGACATAGATGATAACCAGGTGCAAATGGAAAGCAGTGATAGCGAAAGTTATGAACACCCGGGTGGGAGAGGCTCACAGGAGCTTGTGAGTGAAAACATGGAAGAAAGCGGCTGGGAAGATTCTAGGGAGGAGAGCTCTCATGAAGATAGAGACCCAGGTGCTGGGAGACAAGGCCGAACCTTTGATAGGAGAAGTAGCATTGAGTCCAGCAGAAGGGGATGGTACCGCAGCCTAGACAGGCCGAGGTCCGTCAGCAGAGATTGGAGACGACGAAGCCTAGAGCGTCGGGGACCTCGGCCGAAAGATTAAGTATAGGATCCGTGGGAACGAATCCCCAGTGCTTCGGCCACGTCTCTTCTGAGTAGACGTGTAGCGAAGTGGGTCCACGGAGCTAAGCTGGCTAGTGGCCACCAAGTCTTGCCTTGTATTTCGTACCTTGTTTGTTCCTGAATCCACATTGCTGTGCGGAGCTTTGCTAAGCCTTTTGGATTATTCATCAAGCTGCTTTTGGACAATTGATTGCTTACAGCCTTTGGATTGCTTTTGCTATTTTTATGGACAGTATTCCTTTTGAACTGTTTCTATATTCAATAAAGTAGTTAGCCTTCAGTCCGTCTCTGTGTGTGTGATTAAGGGGCCGGTCAAGTCCGTGCATCGTGACAGTTGGCCGAAGCACTCCAAGAACCCCTTACTCACATCACGGGACGCCGCAAGAAGCGCCCAACGAACGTGGCCGCCATGACTCGGCCGTCGGACGCCCAAGTGGCCGAGATGCAGCAAGAACTGGGAGAGCTGCGTACCAGGGCCGGGCGGCACCCCGGGGTGTCCGTGCCTGCACGATTCGGAGGCAATCCGGCTCAAGTCGAGGTGTTTCTCGGCCAAGTGGACATGTACCTGGAGCTGCGACCCAATGAGTTTGCCAACGATCGGGCCCAGGTGGGCTTTGTCTATAATCTGTTGGAAGGAACGGCAGCAGCGTGGGCGACTACGTTGCTCCGGGCCAGATCCCCCCAGGTGGCCACGTTGAGAGCCTTTATGGACGCTATCAAGGCGACTTGGGGAGCACCAGTGAATGCGGAGTTAGCCGAGCGAGATTTGGACCGGCTGTCAATGAGGGACATGTCCTTGTCCCAGTATATTTCCCGTTTCCGTGTGCTGGCTGCCCAGGTGGATTGGAACCCCTCTGCCCTGCGTTACCAATACATCAAAGGGTTGTCGTCGGAGATGCAACAAGAGATGTTGAGAGGGCACGGCCGCCCCGCGGACCTGGAGGCGGCAATCACCTTGAGTCTCCGAGTGGAAGCGGGTTTGCAGACCCGGAGGCGTTGGGATAAAGGTGCGGTGGAGAAGCCAGTGGCGAGGAAGGAGTCGGGGGCCGGCCAATTCTTGCCCCGACAGTTTGCTCCGGCTGCTCAACCTTTGGATGAGCCGGAGCCCATGCAGCTTGGGACTGTGCGGCCCAAAGTAGACCCAGCGGAAAAAGCACGCCGTCAACGCCTCAACCTGTGTTGGTATTGTGGAGGAGCTGGACACTTTTCTAGGGAATGCCCCCAGAAGCCGCGTGGAAAGACTCCTCGGGCCTCAGCCGCCCTTGGAGGGGCCCCAGAGGCCGAAGAAGCAATCCAGGCGACGGGGGAAGGGCCCGGCCGGGTGTAAGAGGGTTCGCTCACTCGGCCGACGTCGCTCATCTTCCCCCTGAACCCAAGACTGGACAATTGTTTTCAGTGATGGTCATCCTGTGGTCGCCAGAGAAGGGGCCGATGATGGTCCATGCCATGATCGACTCAGGGGCTACCAACAACTTTATCGATGCAGACTATGCCAAGTCTGCCGGATTACAATTTCTTGAACTCCAAGAGCCAAAGGGTGTGCAGACTATTGATGGGAGAACTCTGAAAACTGGGGCTGTGACTCACTATACAGCCCCTACCAAGATGTGGACCAGTTCCCATAAAGAGGACATTTCCTTTCTTTTGACCAAGTTACCGGATTTCCCTATCGTCCTGGGCATTGTGTGGCTCTCACTCCATGATCCACAGATCTCCTGGGTCAAGAGACAGTTAGTTTTTTCTTCTGACCATTGCCAGAGCCACTGCATGACGGCCCAGGCTTGCCAGACTCAGGAGGTGGAAAACGTTGCCACGTTGCCCAAAAAGTATGCCGGTTTTTGGGATGTCTTCAGCGAGAAGGAGGCGGAACGCTTGCCTCCGCACCGGCCCTATGATTGTGCCATTGAATTGGAACCTGGAGCCCCTATCCCGCGGGGGAGACTCTACCCTCTCTCGGAACTAGAGCAACAGGCTCTCCGAGAGTTCCTGGATGAGAATCTGCGGAAGGGCTTCATTCGGCCTTCTCAGTCCCCGGCTGGGGCACCCATTCTTTTTGTCAAGAAGAAATCGGGGGAACTGCGGCTCTGTAATGACTATCGGGAGCTCAACAAGATCACGATTCGGAACCGCTACCCCCTACCCCTGATCCCCGAGCTATTGGAGCGGATGCGGGGAGCCAAGGTGTTCACTAAACTGGATTTGAGGGGTGCTTACAATCTGGTGCGGATTCGTCAGGGCGACGAATGGAAGACGGCGTTCCAGACCAAGTGGGGAAGTTTCGAATACCTGGTGATGGGATTCGGTTTGTGCAATGCCCCAGCCTGTTTCCAACATTTCATGAATGACATTTTCCGAGACCTGTTGGATCGTTATCTGGCAGTCTATCTTGACGACCTGCTGATTTTTTCTCCGGATCAGGCGACCCATGACCTCCATGTCAAGGAAGTGCTCCAGAGACTGAGAGCCCACGGGCTCTATGCCAAGCTGGAGAAATGTGCTTTTGATCTGCGTGAGGTGGACTTTCTGGGCTACCGTATCTCACCTACGGGCATTGCCATGGATGACACCAAGGTCCAAGCTGTGGCTGACTGGACGGCTCCAGCCAGCAAGAAAGACATTCAAAGATTCCTGGGCTTTGCCAACTACTACAGAAAGTTCATTCCTGACTTTGCCAAGTGGGCTGATCCTATCACCCAGTGCCTGCGGGGAAAGGTGCCGTTCCGGTGGACACCGGAGGCAGACGTGGGTTTCCGCAAGTTAAAGCAGCTGTTCACCACCCAGCCGCTTCTGCAGCATCCCAACCCCCGCACCCCTTTCATCGTGCAGGCTGACGCTTCGGATGTAGCAGTGGGAGCGATCCTGCTACAGCCGCAGGGGACGGACTTGTTGCCCTGTGCCTACTACTCCCGGCAGCTGACGGCTCCGGAAAAGAACTATACCATTTGGGAGAAGGAGCTCCTGGCCATCAAGGTAGCCTTTGAAGTTTGGAGACATCTGCTTGAAGGGGCCAAATTCCCGGTGGAAGTTCACACCGACCACTGGAATTTGGAGCACTTGAAGACCCAGCGCAAATTGAACCAGAGGCAACAGAGATGGTCCCTGTTCTTTGAGCGATTCAATTTCCGCATCCACTATGTGACCCCCAAGCAGACCAAGCAAGCTGATGCTCTGTCTTGGAAGCCGGAGTATGTTCGTGGCGGAGAAGGGCTTTCCGAGGCGCGTTTGCTTAAAGCGGAGAACTTTGCGGCTGCTCGGGCGGCCCCTGTGAACCCTCCAGTGGCCCCGCCGGCCCCTGGGGACAAGAGACCTCTGAGTGACCGGGTCCAGGTGCGCCAATGGACTGACCCTTGGGTGAAAGAGCAGCTGACCAAGGGGGTGCAAGCCCCTTTCCAGGTAAAGAACGGGGTGCTCTACCACCACGACTCTGTCTATGTTTCCCCTGGGCCCGAGAGGGAGGACATTCTCAAACTTTGCCATGATAGCCGGGCCGCAGGTCATTTTGGGCTGTTCAAGACCCTCCAGTTGGTGTTATGGGATTTTTGGTGGCTTAAAGTGCGGAGGGATGTGGAGGACTATGTGGGCTCTTGCCCTGTGTGCCAGCGGGCCAAGAACCAGGGGGGCAAGCCGGCCGGTTTGCTCCAGCCGCTTCCGACCCCTTCCGCTCCCTGGAAGATGATTTCGGCCGATTTCATCACCCACCTGCCCAAGTCCAAGGGTTTCACCACGATCCTGGTCGTGGTGGACTGTTTTACCAAGATGGGACACTTCATTCCCTGTGTGGGGGTGCCTACTGCCAAAGAGACTGCTGATATGTTTGTGCAACATGTGTTTCGGTTGCATGGACTTCCACAGAGTTTGGTGACGGACCGCGGCACCCAATTCACTTCCCAGTTCTGGAAGGCTGTCCAGAAGTTGCTGGGGATTGATGTGCGGATGTCCACGGCTCATCACCCCCAGTCCGACGGGCAAACCGAAAGGGTTAATGCCACCTTGGAACAGTATCTACGGTGCTATGTCAACTATCAGCAAAACAACTGGGCGTCCTTGCTGTCTTTGGCGGAGTTTGCCTACAACAATGCGATGCAGGAATCCATCAAAGAGACTCCTTTCTTTGCTAACTATGGACACCATCCTCGGTTCTACCCTCCGGTAGACCCGTCTGGGGAAGTGCCGGCGGCAGAAGATTGGCTTCGGGAGCTCACAGCGCTTCAGGATTTGCTTCGTACTCAATTGGACCAGGCTAAAGCGGATTACAAGTGAATGGCTGATCGGCGGAGCCAGGAGGGCCCTGAGATCCTGGTAGGGGATAAAGTTTGGCTGTCTACCAAGAACCTGCCCACGCAGAGGCCTAGCCGCAAGTTGGATGCGCCGGTTTTGGGCCCGTACAAAGTGTTGGAGAAGGTGGGGCCTGTGGCTTTCAAACTACAACTCCCTGCGGACATGAAGATCCACCCTGTGTTTCACCGTTCTTTGCTCTGCCCGGCGAAGGGGGTGCGGCCTGATGTGACGCAGCCGCCCCCTCCCCCGGTGATGCGTGACGGCGAGGAGGAGTTTGAGGTGCAGGACATCCTGGATGCGCGCATCAGATACCGGAAGCTGCAGTATTTGATTGACTGGAAAGGCTTTGGGCCGGAAGAGCATTCCTGGACGCCGGCTCGAGATGTTCACGCCCCGGACATTGTTGCTCGGTTTCACCGCAAGTACCCTGACAAACCCAAGCCTCGAGGGAGGCCTCGGAGGGGCCCTGAGGGGGGGGATAGTGTAGCACAGCAGTTCTCGTTTGTGCCTGGGGGCCAGGGAACAGCACCGGGGGTTCCATTAGCATTAGGGCCTGCACCTGCAGAGATAGATTCTGAAGAGGATTTGGAAGGGTTACCTGAAGGAGCGTTTCCCATCACTGGGCCTCTTTCTCCCACTGAAAGCTTGGCTTGGGATGAAGGTTGGTTTGACCCTTATGCAGACATAGATGATAACCAGGTGCAAATGGAAAGCAGTGATAGCGAAAGTTATGAACACCCGGGTGGGAGAGGCTCACAGGAGCTTGTAAGTGAAAACATGGAAGAGAGCGGCTGGGAAGATTCTAGGGAGGAGAGCTCTCATGAAGATAGAGACCCAGGTGCTGGGAGACAAGGCCGAACCTTTGATAGGAGAAGTAGCATTGAGTCCAGCAGAAGGGGATGGTACTGCAGCCTAGACAGGCCGAGGTCCGTCAGCAGAGATTGGAGACGACGAAGCCTAGAGCGTCGGGGACCTCGGCCGAAAGATTAAGTATAGGATCCATGGGAACGAATCCCCAGTGCTTCGGCCACGTCTCTTCTGAGTAGACGTGTAGCGAAGTGGGTCCACGGAGCTAAGCTGGCTAGTGGCCACCAAGTCTTGCCTTGTATTTCGTACCTTGTTTGTTCCTGAATCCGAATTGCTGTGCGGAGCTTTGCTAAGCCTTTTGGATTATTCATCAAGCTGCTTTTGGACAATTGATTGCTTACAGCCTTTGGATTGCTTTTGCTATTTTTATGGACAATATTCCTTTTGAACTGTTTCTATATTCAATAACGTAGTTAGCCTTCAGTCCGTCTCTGTGTGTGTGATTAAGGGGCCGGTCAAGTCCGTGCATCGTGACACTTAGTCTCAGTTTTCTCCCAAAAAAGAAAAAAATGGTCTACCAGAAGAACTACAATAAGAACACACATATAATATATCTGCCTTGACAAATGTACTGTACATGTGAAAATGAACCAGGGGTCTTACTAGACTAAAGGCAGTGTAACTGACATATGATTGGAATTACTGGACTACGATATTGGATTTTGTTTTATGAAGGAGACAAAATGTTGTTTTTATTATTGTCATGTTTTATTTTATTGTTAATGTTTTTAACTGTTTAAAATGCTGTTTTTAGGATGCTGTTGGCATTCAATCTGTTGCCTTGTAAACTGCCCCGAGTCGCCTTCAGGCTGAGAGGGAGCGGTATACAAATGTGCTAAATAAATAAATACAGTCGCCAAAAAGCCAATATAATTCTAAACTGCATCAGGAAGATATAGCTCAAGGGATACTGCACAATAGATTATTGTATTATGCTTTGACACATCTCACCTGGAATATTGTATGCAGTTTTGAGGGTTACAATACAAGAAGAATACTCACATGTTTGAATTTGTCAATGTGGTGAGACCTAAATGGCAAAATGTGGTAAAGGCTTTAGAAACCTAGCCTTCAAATGAATGATTTGTGGAATAGCTGGACGATATCATAAACTTCTTTGAAGGGTGGTTCATTGAGATCTATAAATAGAGGTTGGGTGGCTTGCACTCAGGATGCTTTTGCTGTATATTCTTCCATGGAAAGAAAGGAGGGAACATAGGAATGCAGGAAAGTAAGAAGGGGAAAGGAAGAAGAATGGAGGAGGGAAGGGGGGAGGAAAAGAAGGAAGGAAAGAGGGAAAGAAAGGAAGAACACAGGGAAAGATGAGGAAGGAAGAAAGAAAGGAAACAGAAAAAGGAAGGAGAGAAGACAGAAAACAAAAGAAGGAAAGAAGGTTGGAAAGTAAGAAAGGGGGAAAGAGAAAGGAAAGAAAGGGGGAGGGAAAGAGGAGAAAAAAGGAAGGAGAGGAAAAGAAGAAAACACACACACGCTGGGCCCGCTTGGCCATCCTCTGGGCTGGGTCCATTGGGCCATTCCATCTTGGGATCCTTCCTCTCTTCAGGATATCAGCCTTCATCTTGGTTCGCACCTTGTCTTCTTGAATTTTATTTTATTTTATTTTAGTGGTTTTTTATTATTATTGTATAATAATTTTATTATAATAGTATAATAAATAATATAATTATGATATTAGTACTAATAATGTATGAATATTTATTGATATATTAATATGTTAATATTAATGATGTGTATTATATAGTAAATATAGTAAATAAATAAATACATTAGAATGTAGTTCAGTCTTTAGGTGCGGCCCTCCATAATATTTTTTGGCTCTCGTGTGGCCCCCTGGGAAAAAATAATTGCCCACCCCTGGTGTAGGTGATCTTTGTGACTTGGTTGTTTTATAAGTAGCTCCCATGCTGAAAAAGTGTGAGCACCCCTGCTTTGAAGAAACTAATAAGTCATTTCTTTATTGCCCCAGCAAAAACTGCTATTGACAGAAATGTATTTGCACAGTATCTCTTGTGTTAGAGAAGCAATTTTAGCATCCCTATAAGCAGCAGTTGGTAGTATACATGTTTCTCTAAGAGATTAGGCACAACATGTATTCACTTAATTTCCTATATTTTGGTACTCTCTCTTCCATAGCACCAATTAGGCTGAAGTCTGCTGTCTGAGTTCATCCTAATCACTTTGTCTCTCCATGTTCGAAAATAATATGTTGTAGAACCTTTGACCATGAAATGTTATGAAGCCTTTAGTATTTGTAAGTAAACCTACTTCCTCCTCCACCACCAGCACTTCCTCCACTACCATGGGGAGGAAAGTGTGTTTTGGCTAGCTCCAATGGAGCTACCCGCACTCCCCGCCTTTCCCATATGATGAAAAAATGGGTGGTGGGGCAATGTGCATTGTCATCCATTTGATGGAGACAGGGTGCCAATGCACATCCCCACCATATGATGGGGGAAGGATGGAGGGCACACGGGATTCTATGAGCTGCCCCACACACCTTCTCTTTCACCGAAAGGGCCATGTGAAGAGGTGGCTCAGCTGTTTTATTTCTCACCTGAAACCAGTGGTAGTGTTGCTGCTGTAATATGGGTAGTTGCTCACCTTAGACTTTGAACTATTAATTCCTCTACCTCTTACTTGTTGAACATTGTGTGGCTTGGAGAAAATTTTTAAATAAAGAAATAAATCCAAAAAAGTGCAAAGATTTTAAACCACTATTGTACCACAATTAGAGTGTTAGATTAGACATGTTATTGTTCTTGACAGAAGCATTGAGTAATTTTATCATTTTTAGTTTTATTTATTTTTTTATTTATTATTTCAATTTGTATTCCGTCCTTTCCGGTATGGCTCAGGGCAGTTTACAATACATAAAATCATAACAGTAAAACAATGAAAGACAAAATAAAACCCACTTCCCGTTAATCCCACTAAAACAGTATTAATCTACTAAACCAAGAGTTAAAGGCCAAAAGCCTATCTAAAGAGAACAGTTTTACAGGCTTTCCTGAAGGCCGGCAATTCACAAGTTGCTCGGGCCTCCGGCGGTAGAGCATTCCATAGACTTGGTGCCACAACGGAGAAAGCTCTCTGTCGCGTTGATGATAGCTGGATGGTACGAAGGGAAGGAATCTGCAGGAGGTTATGGACCTCAAACCAAAGAGATCTCTGGGGAGCATATGGGAGTAGACGGTCCCTCAGGTACACCGGCCCTAGATCATGCAAGGCCTTAAAGGTCAGAACCAGCACTTTGAAGATGATCCGGTGCTCAATTGGCAACCAGTGCAGTTGCTGCAAGGTTGGAGTGATGTGGGCCCTGGCCGGCACTCCAGCCAGGAGTCTCGCTGCAGCATTCTGCACCAGTTTAAGCTTCCGGATGACTGACAAGGGAAGGCCAATGTAAAGGGCGTTACAGTAGTCCAGTCTCGAGATGAGTTGTAAGAAAATCTTTGAAAACAATGTAAAGTTAGTGCTGTTTGACAATGGTTTGGCTGTTGTGGTGTGGTGGAATCCTGACATTTCTTGTTTGGCAAAGTACCAGCATTTTGGGGGCAGAAAATACTATAGGCCTTATTTGTCTGCAACTCCTAGGATTCATTGGGCCACGGCAGTTGGGATGGTATCAGACTGCATTCATTTTGTAATGTAGATGCATCCTCAGGAGACAATGTGTTAAAATGCATTGCTCATATAAAAAAAATTAAAAGGTTCATGTTTATATCTTTGGTAACATTGCACCTGGAAAATCAAAATGTGTAATCATATATAATTTCATTTGTGGAGGATTTATAGCTTATTTTTGTTCATGCTTTGCGGAAAGTCGTTCCTGTGGAAATTGGGAAGAGACATACTTATTTTAAAAGCTTTACTGTTTCTAAATGAAGTAATAGCAGTTTTAGAAGGTTATTTGTTATTCAGAAATTATTCTGTGCAAATGTTTTATGTGTTTTCCCCAAAGAAATCAGCATTTTCTTTGCCAGGAAATTTATTTCTGCATAAATAACAATATTTCTATTGTCTGCACTGACAGTGCATTTTCCTGCACACACAATGTGGTTTTTTAAACCAAAAACCAAGTAATAATTTTGTGTAAAATAAATTGTTAATTTCAGCATTTTCTGTGCAGAAAATAAAAATTCTATGCAGAAAATTATGCAATTGACGATTCATTCTGCAGAAATCGATGCATGGTTAATTTGAACAGCAATCTATGTAGGAATATAGCAATCTATGGAGATATAGCAATCTATGTAGGAAATACAGTTTGGACAGAAAATAATATTACTACTTGCTCAGAAAATGCTATTTTCTGTCTGGAAACACATACAAATTTTGCACAGAGCAATCCTAAACCCTTATGATTTTTTATCAATCCAGGACTCTACACACTTGGGGTTTTCAACACTCAAAATTGACATTTTTTCACTTAAAATATGTTTGAACATTCTTTCCATGTCTATGTTGGACTAGCACTTAAGAGATCCAGGTTCCATTGAATGGCCTTTATTTCATCACTATTTTTCATCCTGATCAGTTTTTTGTAGTTGCTGTAGAAATAATTTTAGGAGAAGAGAACCATATATTCCACCTTGATATCATTATAAGAAAGTCAGACTATAGATATAACAAAGAGACAAACAAATATGTACAAACAGATCATGATTTGCTTTGATATTGAAAAGATGTAATTCCAGTTGCAGATATTCAACTTCACATTCTTCCTTAAGTACAAAAAATATGAGACAGAACAAAGAAAATAATGCAAATTTTGAAGTTTAAAAATGTTTGTAATATTTTCATTGTTGACATAAAAAAACACACTAAAATGATATTTGTTCTCTTTACTCAAAGAAAATAGAACCGCAATTCAGAGGTAGGATGATAGGAGCCAATCCATGCCAGGTTGTTTAGAATGACCTGGAGTAAGTTCAGATACTCCACCCCAGATTCTTTGTTGCTAGTTTGGGAAAACCGAAACAGTTGGTCTGCAGCCTTACACATGAAAGAAAGTAAAGAACAACAATATCTGCAACTTTTAAGTAATTGAAGAACTTTCATTCTTACTACCAAGAATCCCAAGATGTTAAACACAACACCAGAGTCTGTCAAATGTGATCATAATACTTAGAACATAGAATCATAGATTTGGCAGACTGTATGGGTCATCTAGTCCCCCTAGCCACGCAGGAAAAGCACAAAGTACCCCTAATATATCCATATACTTGGTGGGTATATGGATATAGCTCAGAATTCTTTTGGGAGACTACACTAGTTGTTGCATTTCCCCCCCTAGGGTCATGCAAGGCTAGCAAGAAATAGCAAACAGCAGCTTGTTTTTCCCATGCCTTCTCTCACAGACAGATAGTCTGAGGTGTTTTATCACCTCCCACTACTGCCTCCACCAACATAATTATAAGCCAGCACACTGTACCAGCATGATAGGTTCAGTTTATTTTTTTATATCATCTTTGTCAAGCTGCTTATGGATCAAGAAAAAAAGAACTAAAAATTAAATACAAGATATCATATATTTGGGGGGAATTATGTTTCTTTAGAAGCTATTAACTGCATGTTTAGGGTCTTTCACTATGAGTTCTGCATGTGAAATGAAGAGCTATTAAAGAACAATAAGTTGAGAGGACACTGAACCTCTTCTGAATCATATTAATTCAAAAAGCTAAAGAAAAAGAAAGAGTACATGTTCTCCCTTTATCGCCTTCAATTACTGTTCTAAACTCTTTAAAAACCTTTTCAAGTCTTTGAAAATCAGGTTTAATTTTGCCTTTATGGTTATGTGTATTCTGATTATATGAATTTGAGCTTTGGAAAAAAAAGAAATAGTTTCTTTTTCACTCCCCATTTTAAAATTAAATTCTATGCCATGAGCAGGGCCATCTGCTTTAGCATTTCATTATTGCCTAGCTCCATGTAAATAAACAAATAATAAATAAATAACTACTTTATTGATGTATCATAGATATATTTATATCACAGCCAGATTTCTCATTTGAAGATTTGAATGACACTTTTTGTCTCTTATTAACTACTGTGGACAAAAGTTAGACTTTTGTCTATTTATCTAACTACTTTTTTATGGATTGTATTAGGATTGGGTTGGATTCTTTTATTACACCTCCACTCCCAAAGAGAGAGAGGGAGGAGGAGAGGGAGAGAGAAAGAGGGAAGGAGCAGGCAGGCAGGCAGTTCATCTTCCTATGCTTGGCTTTCAGTACTTCATTATGCCCACAATGCCCACAATGCCTATGGAGCCCGACTGTAGTATTATTCTAGAGTGATGTTAAATCAGGGTTTTAACAGTACTGGACAGTTAAAATTGCAGGTATCAGACACAGGCAATTGGACTCCAGGTTGGAAAAAAAACTAAATAGTTTTTGCAGTTGGCTGCAATATAGATGATAGTCCTAAGAATTCATGCTTTTGGTGCCAACCTAAGGGTAGGCTTAAAAGATGAATGCATATAGGTCACAGGATAGATTTCACAGGTGACAGGACTTTGGCCTTAGCTGAGAGTCTGACTCTCTAAGACAAGCGTCTTGGCCTTTACCTGCTTTTTTCAGGATTAATGTTATTTTCTGAAGTATAAGCAGAAAGACAGAAAAATGCTGAAAACAGAAGGATAATCCACGATTCTTGCCATTCTGTCTAGAAAATCAAAGTGCCATGAGGTTATCACTAGAAATAATGGATTGTCCTAATGAAGCTTTGAAGGATACATTATGCACACCTTACAAAGCCTGAAATTTATGGAGCAACTTTTTTCAGAGACCTCATAATTCAAAGAACGATGTAGCTGCCATACATTATGAAGGTCTCTCTGCTATGACAGAGGACAAGAAATCAACTGAGCCTTCCAGACATAACAAATTAGCCTTCTATTTTAGTGGATTTGGCTCTAACAACACCCAGAAGCACTGCTAATGATTTCCTCTATGAGCTTAATAATCTGCACATTCATTTTTATTAATGGTGACCTTTAAAGTAGGCAATTAATTACATTTTTATAAAGTTTTCTTTTTCCACGCATGTCGCAGTAGTAAAATGTGAGAAATTTCCCACACAGCAGCAACACTCAGGCAGGCCACTTGAGGTCTTAATATAGTATTACTAAATGAATCATGGCTTAAAGTCTAACATAAGGGCACATTCACTCTTCAAATAGTCACATTTTTTTGGCACAAAATAGGGATGGAGGCTGATGGTGAATTAAATCAATAATTTGTAAGTTTAGGGGGGGGGAGACAGAAAAGGAAACTAAACTATATTACAACACAGTGGCTAGTGTTTCAGATTGCATACCCCCCAAAACTTTAGGGTTTTTCCCACACCTGGTTATCTTGTGACTGAGTTCAAGTTCAAGTAGTCAGTTCCTTTGCAGTTAGCCAAAAAGCTGGTGCAGACTGTGTTAAAATGGGTTTCTGAATCAGAAAGCTAAGATTCTGCAGTGGCCCAAAATGCCTTTGTAGTAAATATAAGTGTTTAAGTTGGAAAGAAAGTTAAAGGAAAAAAGAATAGGACTTTTGCAAAATGGAGAACCACAATGGCAATGGAAGCAAAGAACATTTAATCCATAAAATAAACTTTGCACCTTGATGGATTGAAGATAGCAGGGATGTATCCCTGTGTTAACATGAAAATAACTGTTTGTTATTACCATAGAGCAAGGAATGTGGAAGACGTAAAGAATGTGATATAAAAGGGGGGTCTTTCAACTCCTGTGTGTTGTCAGATGTGACGTTACATCTGTACCCATTGCTTCTACAAAGGAACAGATCAACTCTTTCTGGGGGGCCTGATTATCATGAGGGTATGCGTGAGAGAGTGAATGGGCCCACTTGGTACCATGGCAATGTATGATTTTAATTATTGAATAAATGATACATGAAGGTGTTTAAACCTAGATCTAGCATCTTTGGTATATTCTTCCGAGTATACAGTCTCAGGTATTGCAGGCTATTCAATTTCCCCTCTTCTCTAAAATAGAATACAAACTACATTTGCTTATAAGACTATCTTATGATCTGATGCCTTTAACAAGAAAAGTATGAGAATAAGCATGCAAACAGAGTCTCCAATAATACAAGGTTGTTCTATAGCTCATTTCCATATGTCAATGGAAGATCTGTCTCAACGTTTTTAAATGGAAGTTCTTTACAGCAAATGAAGACATATGCCAATTTTGGAAGGTTTCATGGTAAAAAAGATTTGTTTCCAGCCAAATTCAATGAATACATCTATATCACTTCAATTACATTGCTTTTACATCTGCCATGCAGCTGTTAAAGATGGGGATCATGCCAGTAAGTATAGATAGTGGCCCTAATTTGGCATTAAAACCATGATTGGAATATATAGAGGTTTTAAAGCCAGGTTTTTCAGATCTAATCGACACTGAAAGCTTATTGCTGGTTAAAACTGATAGAACTGCATGGCTGTGCTATGGTTCTGACTTAACTGCCATGTTCTAGCTATCGTCATCTCACTTTTGTCTCTTGGTTGAGACACAAATCTTTAACCATTGAATAGATTTAAGGAATTTTCTAAGGAATCCTGATAGCTGGAGTTTAGTAGTTGAGTAGTTGAAATTCTCAGGCAGAACACAGTAATGTCTCACCAATTTACAAGCCTCTGGCTTCTATAGGATATTGCCACGGCAGTTAATGCAGAATGTAGCACTATCATTGTGTAGTGTATAAATGGGCAAGGTCAATTTCACTTTTTTTACATTTGATTTTTTTTTTAAAATGAAAAAATCCTCAATTTTTTTTCATGTTGATGAAAACATTTATGAATTTGAGAAAAGACTGTTTAAAAACTGGACCAAAGTCCTGTCAGCCCAATTCCTGTATAGTGTAGTTCTATCGAGTAGACTTGTGAGCCGTTGTGTTATACTCAATAATTTGTAATCCTTTATCCTGGTTTCTAGAAGCGCCCAAAATCACGATCCAATCACAATTTAACAGTTACACAATCGTGTAGTAATAATCCATCGGATGTGGTACTCCGCTAGAGGTGGATCATGCCAACAAATGTTTATAATCCAATAAAAAGTCACCAATGGTAGGAATTCAAAAGAACAAGGTTATCCATGTAGCCGATAAGCAATTGGAGAGAAGAGAGCTTTTTACGCATCGTTTCACGTTCTGGATACGATCTTCAATCTGAATTGGAAAGGTGGGCAAAAAGTCGCATCCTTGTACAGCCGAAAAGGAAAAAAATGTTCTGTGAGGGGCCTAACAGTATGACTTGTAGGCCTCAACTGTTTTGCCGATAATTTGGCTTTTTCAAAAATTTTCATAGGAGCATAATTTTTGGTGTTCAATACAATGCATCTACTAGGCATGGGAAAAATGAAACGGAAATTAAATGGATTCGTTAGAGATTCGTATGTAATGGGACTTTTGATGTTTTACGTATCGCTGTCGCGAACCAGGAACTAGACTTTTTTACGGCACTTCAGGGCGCCATTTTTGTATCTGGGTCGTAAAGCATTCGTATGGTTTCTTTGCCCTTAGTAAGCGTGTTTTGTCATTGGCTGATGGATACCAGGTGGACATACCCTCCCCTTCACTCCACCTTTCCTTTAGCCAATCAGAGGCAAAGAAACATGGATGGGGTGAGCGAGGCCTCCTCCTCCTCTCGCCAATGACAGGCCTGCGAGAGGAGGAGAAAGGCCCCGCGCCCCTCTCTGCCTCTCTCTAGCCTTGATCCATGCATCGGGGCTAGAGAGAGGCAGAGAGGCGCGCTAGGGCCTTTCCAGCTAAAATATAAGCCGACCCAGGCCTGGGTCGGCTTATATTTTAGCTGGAAAAGGGCCTCAATCGGAGGAATTTCCTCCTGTCTCCCTCGCTCCATGGATCAAGACAGCCTGGGAAACAGGAGGAAATTCTGGCGAGGCACCTTTCCACTAAAATATAAGCCGGCCCAAGGCTTGGGTCGGCTTATATTTTAGCTGGAAAGGTGCCCTCTGCCACTCTCTAGCCTCGATCCATGATCGAGGCTAGAGAGAGGCGAGGGGGGGTGAGCGAGGGCCTCTTTCCCACTAAAATATAAGCCGACCCAGGGTTGGGTCGACTTATATGTTAGCTGGAAAGGGCCCTCAATCGGAGGAATTTCCTCCTGTTTCCCAGGCTGTCCCTCCATGGATCGGAGGGACAGCCTGAGAAACAGGAGGAAATTCCTCCGATTGAGCACCTTTCAGCACTAAAATATAAGCCGGCCCAAGCCTGGGTCGGCTTATATTTTAGCTGGAAAGGGGCCTCGCGCCTCTCTGCCACTCTCTAGCCTCGATCCATGGATCGAGGCTAGAGAGAGGCAGAGGGGAGGGCACCTTTTCCACTAAAATATAAGCCGCCCAAGCCTGGGTCGGCTTATATTTTGGAAAAGAGCTCAATCAAATTTCATTTTTCCCAGGCTTCCCTCAGGGACAGCCTACTCCGATTGAGAACTCGCAGGGGTTAAGGGAGGCATCTGATTGATTTGTTACTCTTATGAATTCTAATGCAAATATCTAATATGCAGGATGTATTTTCATTGTTACGAATTGACCAAAGTTAAAGCATAGGGATTAATCACAAAAACAATATGTTTAGGGGTATGGACAACAGATGATGGGATTTGCAGTACCTCCAACCAGTACCTCTGATTGAGAACTCGCAGGGGTTAAGGGAGGCAGATGCCTCCCTTAACCCCTGCGAGTTCTCAATCGGAGTAATTTCCTCCTGTTTCCCAGGCTGTCCCTCAGAAGCGGAGGGACAGCCTGGGAAACAGGAGGAAATTCCTCCGATTGAGGCCCCTTTCCAGCTAAAATATAAGCCAACCCAGGGTTGGGTCGGCTTATATTTTAGCGAGAAAGGGGCCCTCGCTCACCCCCCCTCGCCTCTCTCTGCCCCGGTGCATGCATCGGGGCTAGAGAGAGGCGAGGGGGGGGTGAGCGAGGGCCTCCTCCTCCTCTCTCGCCAGCCTGTCATTGGCGAGAGAGGAGGAGAAAGGCCCCCGCCCCCGCGCCCCTCTCTGCCTCTCTCTAGCCCCGATGCATGCACCGGGGCTAGAGAGAGGCGAGGGGGGGTGAGCGAGGGCGCCGGCGAGCGCGGGGGGGGGAAAGAAGGCTGGAAGGGAGCTTGCTAGGGAGTTGATCTATGGTTCCCAACCTTTGTTCCGCCATCTGTTTGGGACTTCAACTCCCAGAAGCCTTAGCCATCACAACCAACAGTCAGGAATTCTGGGAGGTGTAGTCCAAAACACCAGGAGGAACAAAGGTTGGGAATCACTCCAGTACTTCATCGTTTGGGTTCACAGTGCTCTCCGGATGTAGGTGAACTACACTGTCAGTTCTTCTCAAACATCTCCAGTATTTTCTGTTGGTGATGGGAGTGTGTGTTCCAAGTTTGGTTCAATTCCTTTGTTGATAGTGTTCAGAATACTCTTTGATGGCAGGTGAACTATAAATCCAAGTAGCGCCAACTCTCAAATGTCAGTGTCTATTTTCCCCCAACCTCTCAGTATTTTCTTTTTTTTTTTCATGGGATTTATATATGCCAAGTTTGGTTCAATTCCATCGTTGGTGGGGTGCAGAATGCTCTTTGATTGTAGGTGAATTATAAATCTCAGCAACTACAACTCCCAAATGTCAAGATCTATTTTCCCTAAACACCAGTGCTCAAATTTGGGCATAATGAATATTTGTGCCAAGTTAGGTCCAGATCCATAGTGGTTTGGGTTCACATTTGCTCTCTGGATGTAGGTGAACTACATCTCCCTAAATCACTGCCAAACCTCTCCAGTATATTCTGTTGGTTATGGCGGTTCTGTGTGCCAAGTTTGGTCTAGGTCTGTCATTTGTGGGGGACTCTGGTCTGTGGAAGTCAGAGCTGAATGGTTGAAGGTACTGCAAATCCCATCCTCTGTTGTCCATACCCCTAAACATATTGTTTTTGTGATTAATCCCTATGCTTTAACTTTGGTCAATTCGTAACAATGAAAATACATCCTGCATATTAGATATTTGCATTAGAATTCATAAGAGTAACAAAATTATGAAGTAGCAACGAAAAATATGGATGGGGGTCACCACAACATGAGGAACCACTGCATTAATACATATCTCTCTCTCGGCATTACTTCACGAACGAAGATTCAGGAAGGACTCATCCCACGCTTTTTACAAGCGCGCTGATGACTAAAGAGGCCAATCTGAGATAGGCAAGTTCGGTTGCAGAAAGCACAGCAGAAAGTCTATATATTATACATATATCTTTCTGTTTAATTGCTATTAGGGAAATAAAACGTGAACAAAGGAAGGAAGGAGACAAAGGAAGAAGTAGAGAAGCCGGGAGGCAAGGAAGGAAAGAGAAAAGAAGGGATGGCGTACCAAAGAGCAAAGGAAGGAAGCAAAGAAGAGGGGAGAGAAGGAAGAAAGGAGGGAAAGGGGAAATAATAAGGGGGGAGAATCGTACTTCACTTTCACAATTGTCCTGAGAGCAAGTAGCTACTACCTCTTATATTTATGTTATACATGTACAGCTCCACTTAATTGCACTGCAGAGGTGAAGGGGAATGTTCCCCCCTTGATTTTTAACTGTTTCCCTGCTTTTCAGACTTTAGAACCACTTTAGAATTTCATTAGTACTTAAGTTACATTTTAGAACTTTTTGGAAATTTTTTTGTAAGTCTTTGATATACTAATCAAAAAAAAAAATCCCCCCCCCCCCATTTGATTTTAGAATCCCGATTTTAGGATTCTAAACCAAGCCTAGCATCTACATTAAGACAATATTGTAAAATACTTATATGTTAAGATTAGACCCTAAAGGGGAAACATACAGCAAAAACAGACGAGGCATACTCAAATAATTGCACAGTACATACCAGTGATGGCTCAACACATATCATCTATGTAATTTGAATACATGAATTGCAACTAAACATTCCTAGGCCCAATCCTTGATATTTCCATGATAAATATTTTTAACATTTCTTTTTATTTGATGTTAAATATCTTTATCGGGGTCTCTCAAAAAACTAAGAGTGGTTGTTATTCTGTTGTTGCTGTTGCTATTGTGCTATTTCAATATGGGAACATACATGGAGGAGTTTGGACAAGTTCCTTGATCTTTAACCATTGTCTAGGTTTAACCATTGGACCTAGCAAACTGGGGAATGTAACATATATGACTATATTTCTAAAAGCTATGATATGAAGAATAGCCTAGGGAGTTGTTTAGCCTGGAGAAGAAAATATTTAGAAATGACATGATATACATGTCTGATGTAGAGCCCTCCTCATTTGGACAGGAAGTATCCTTGATTATGCCTCCTGAAGGTTTAGATTCTACTTTGATTTCCTGGGATTCTATAAGTGGTACTTATAGCTAAAGATATTTAAAGCCCCATTGTTGGGACTCTCCTTATTAGTAAATGACCAAAAGACAAGTTACTCCAGATCAAAACTCCAATCAAACAACATATCTACAGGGATAGAATAAACACAGGTCAGGAAAATGAGAGATCTAAGAAACTCTCACCCATGGGAATTAATAATTGTGAATATCCCCCCCCCCATCTCTTTTGAACTCTAAACCATCAGTCTCCCCTGCTATTAAACACTCTCCCATGTTCCGAGAAATGCATTTGTATGTGCATTGTCAGTGGATGCCCAGAATAATTAAACAATGTGTTGAAATGGATTAATGTCAGAAGGAGGAATAGAGTTCTGTTGCTTCTTATCAGTCTTTCCCCTCTTATGCTCACCACAGCTCTTTCTCCGTAATAGCTTACATGCCATTTATCCTGATTTGCCATCTAGGGAAATATAGGAGATGGAGCATGCTAACAGGAGAGCAGACTGAAAGGCGACCTCCCACCTCTTCTAGAAGGCTAATAGTTTGTCACATCTGCCCATAATGGAGACCCAGAGATCTGAAATCCTCCCAGCATTCTGCTTGAGGAGATAAGAACAGGGAACCAATTAACTTGTCACAGATCAGAGAAACCCAAGGTTATTTACTTTTTTTCTGATCAGAAGGGAAAGGTAGGGAAGATAGAGAGGAAGAATCTTCCCTTTTTCAGCCCTTTTTACTACTTAAATAAACACTCATAGATTTGCAGAAGTTAGGGATTCAAAACCAATACAGAAAGCATAGCCACTAGAGGGTCTTTCAGTTCGAAGTCACCAACAAGTTGATGCAAAAATCAGAGCAGGACAACAGCTCCATTGCCGGATCTTGCATGCAAGGGAACAGGTGATAGAGTGTCATTGCTTCCATCCAGTGCACATATTTTTCTACAGATTCTTGGCTCACCTACTAAATGAAATTGCTCCAGTTAGAAAGGAAAATAAATGATTTCATGACACAAGTGCATTATAATATATTGATACCTATTGATTTCTGTCTCCTGAGCAATTTAACATCTGAAAGAGGAATGGCTGTTGCATTGACTCCCTCTGGCCATTAACCCTGGGCAAGGGCACATTTCACTGGAATGCTATGATCCAACATATTACTTTGGCATACTATTTACAATGACTACTAAGGTCTAGGCCAGTCATATGGGCCTATTTTCCTATAATAGATGGAAGATTGATGGAAAATTTGGTTTTAAACATATTATGATTTTCTTAAAAGAGAAGAGAGAAAAAATAATTTCTTTTAAATACTATTGATATATTATTATTATTTTATTGCATATTATTATGATTAAAACCTGTATATTTTACTGTGTGTATACATTTCGATAGATAGATGATAGATAGGCAGGAAGACAGACAGACAGACAGGCAAACAGACAGATTTTAAAATACATATATGCATTTAGCTAACCAACACAGATTACTGCAAGTATATTAAGTAAAATAAAAACATTTGAGAAGTATGTATAGAAAGCAAAAACAACACAATTGGGTTTCCTCTTCTGGCCATGCTAAGTCTTGCTGGTACCTTTTTGTGAGAACCGCAATACAGGACTGGCTTGACAGCGTTTTTAGTATTCCCTTTCTGGCACGGTTTGCACCTTTATAATTTTTCCCAATTTGTACCATTACAGGCCAGTCTTAGCTTAGCTGACCCTGTGGATGTGTAAATGGGATTTTGTTGCTGGTTTTTGTGCTCCTGGCCCTGTGAGATTGATTGGGCCCTTGCTGCTGCTTCTTTGGCAGTGGCCATTTTGGTCACCCGCAGGGGTTTATCCCTAGGCTGGCGGCAAACTTGGGCCAGGCGCGTGTTAACAGCATGAAGGGCTTACCTTGAATAAGCTTGGCGCTTCCCCTCATTGCTTTTCTCTTTTGCATGCAGTACAAATGGATTTTGGCCCATCAGCCCCCCCCCCTTCCATTCCATGCAATTTAGCTGCTTCTGCATTCGGCCACCATCTTGGTAAGACCCATGTGCTTGGCCACTGTAGTAGCCCTTTTGGAATTATGCTTACTCAAAAAAGCATTGGCCATTTTGTGGGCTAAACTCTTCTGTTCACAGGTGGCCTCATCACTGAGAAATTGCCCCCATATGTCATAATTTAAATCACTGCTTGAGACATTACCATACTGTAACGACTCTTCAATACTCGATAAGGATCACGCGTAGGTTGTAGCACGGTCCAACACGATTTTATTGTAGGTACGACACATGTGAAGCAAAAGCACCGTCCCGCCACCCAAACACACCTTATATACCCCGAGCCCCTCCCCATTGCCCATGCAATGTCCAAGCAGGGTTGCACCATGTCCGGTGATTCAGCATATCCCATAGTCCAAAGGGATGTGACCTCATGGCCCCATGAGTCAGCGTTATGAGTCCAATTGTCCAATGTCCAGGCTCGGAGGAGTTACCTCACTTCCCTCCGGAGCCACACACACATCTGGAAGTTACGTCACTCCCACTTGACTCAGCACAGGCTCTATGCAGCTGGAGCCAAGGTCACCAAATAACTGGGGCAAAGGTCGGTGCAATTTCATGGCAGGTTGGCAGCCTGAACTTCTCCTAAGCTCAGGTCTCCCAATCCTGACATAACGGTCTCCTCCACCACGTCCTCCCCGAGAAGATAAACTACATTCAAGATGGAGGAGGAAAAGGGCGCACATATATCTTTAAAAGACTACAGTGAAATGTGGGATGAACCTTCCCTAAACTCTTGGGCAACAGGAGGGTATATGAAACCTTATTTACTGCATTCTTAATCCTAAATGGCCCAATGTACTTCGGACTCAATTTCTTCGATGGATAGCCTAATTTCAGATTCTGTGTAGACAGCCACACCAAGTCCCCCTCACTATACTCCTCCCCTTCCTGCCTCTTCTGGTCTCCAAACAACTTGTAGGAGCGCTGTGCTTTTCCCAAAGCTGCCGCCACCTCTTTCCAATCCTCTTGGGCTCGCATCTTCCATTCCACTTTCTCCTCCCCCCCCCCAACTCCAACAGCTGGGGCAAAGGAGCCACCTCCTGCCCATAGACCACCTCGAAAGGGGACCTTCCAGTGGAAGAGTGTACTGAACTGTTATAGGCCACCTCAGCATAAGGCAACAGATTGGACCAATTATTCTGTTCCTTGTTGCTAAAAATACGCAAATAAGACCCCAATGATTTCTGAGCCCTTCTACGCCGCCATTGCAACAAGGATGATAAGAAGTCGTCAGACGCCTCTGAGCCCCCAACACCTCCAAGAACCGCTCCCAAAATTGGGCAGTAAACTGGACTCCACGATCACTCAAAACCTGCTCCGGGCACCCATGCAAACGGTACACATGCTGTACATATAATTCAGCCAGCCTTTCTGCACTAGGCAACCCCTTCAACGGAATAAAATGGGCCTGCTTAGAGAACATATCTAGCACAGTCCAAATGTACTTGTAACCTCGGCTTGAGGGCAACTCCCCCACAAAATCCGTACTGACATGCGTCCACGGCCTCACAGGAGTAACTACCACTTGAATCAACCCCTGCGGCTTCGCAGAGGGAACCTTATTCCTAGCACACGTTTCACAACACTCTACATACTTCTTCACCTCAGCCCTCATGCCTGGCCACCAATACCTTTTCTTCAGGGTCAAAAGAGTCTTCGTGACCCCCCAATGACCAGCAGATCTATGGTCGTGATTCAACCTCAGTACCTTTTCTCTCATACTCTGAGGGACATACACCTTGCCTCCCATAATCCATAAACCGTTCAATGACTTACACTCTTTCTCATGACTCTGCAACCATACATCACCTACATAACCCTTCTGCAACTCTAAACTCCATTCGTCTATCACTCCTTCTTCCTTCTTAATCTCACACGCCGTTTGGGACCTTGTCTGCACAGCCAGACCCCAATGCTCCTTGGCAAACACCTCTCCGGACTTATGCAACTCATTCTCTCCTACACTCGGATACCGGGACAAAGCATCAGCCACCACATTCTCCTTGCCTCTTATATGCTGCAGCCGAAAATCAAACCTAGCAAAAAACTGAGCCCACCTCACCAATTTGGGAGACAACTTTGAGGGTTTTCTCAGATACTGGAGGTTCTGATGATCAGTCATCACCACAAAAGGGAAAGCAGCACCTTCCAAAAACTGCCGCCACGTTTGTAAAGCATTCCGCACAGCAAACGCCTCCTTCTCCCAGACGGGCCACTTCCGCTCATGCTCTCCAAACTTTTTAGAAAAATAAGCACACGGCTTCAATCTGCCTCGCTCATCCTCCTGCAATAACACTCCACCATAAGCCCAAGCAGACGCGTCGCACTGCACCACGAAGGGCTTTTCTACATCCGGATGCATTACTAAAGGTCCATCAGTCAAAGCTTTCTTTAATGCCACAAACGCCTCTGACATTGCGTCGTCCAATCCAGCTTAGCACCAGGAGACGTAGTCCTCTTTGACTCACCCTTACCCTTGGTTTGCAATAACTCGGTAAGCAGGAGGGTTATCGCCGAAAACTCTGATATAAAAGTGCGATAAAAATTGGCCAACCCTAAGAAAGCCTGTAACTGCCTACGAGTCTGCGGAGCTTCCCAATTCAACACATCCTCCACCTTAGCCGGATCCATTGCAACTCCATCCCCACTAATCCTATATCCCAGGAAATCAATCTGAGCCTTGCCAAACTCACACTTACTCAATTTCACATACAGACTCGCTTGTCGCAACCTTTCCAACACCTCCCGTCACTAAACTAACATGCTCATCTCTGGTACGCGTCACAATCACAATATCATCCAAATACACAAACACCCCCTATACAAAAGGGGTGCAACACCTCATTTATTAATTGCATGAAAATACCGGAGCCCCGCCAAACCGAATGGCATTACGACCCATTCGTACAGCCCGAGGGGGCAAGAGAAAGCAGTCTTCCATTGATCACTCCTCTTCACTCTCACCATATGAAACGTCAATCAAATCCAACTTGGTAAAAACCTTACCACCTCCCAACTGACCTAACAAATCCTTGATCAACTGTAAAGGATAACAATTGGTAGTACTAACAGCATTCAAACCTCTATAATCAATACACAACCGCAACCTGCCATCCTTCTTCTTACGAAACAAAACTGGGGCCGCAATGGGAGACTCGGACCTCCGAATAAACCCCTTGCTCAAATACCCGTCTATTTGTTCCCTCAAAGCCTCCTTCTCCTTCACTGTCATGGCATATATCTTGGGCTTTAGGTAAAACAGCTCCCTCCTTGACGTCTATACTACACTGTACATTGCGAAGGGGGGGAAGACCCTGAGCCAAAACCGGATTAAACACATCCGCATAATCCCAATACTCTACAGGCACCCCTTGCACTTCACTCTTATCCTCCTTCTCTTTATTAAGGGCACATTGTACAATTCCTGTCTTCCAATCAATCTTGGGGTTCGCCTGCTCTAGCCATGGCATCCCCAACACCACCTCATGCCCTTTAATGGGGGCTACCACAAAATCAATGTCCCCCTCCCAGGGTCCCAC